>CM028133.1:622922500-623285000 GCA_016271365.2 Neoceratodus forsteri
CATTCTCGGTGCCGAAGGGTCCTGGTGTACCCCAACCTGAGCGACTGGCTGATTGCAGCCTCCTCCAGACCCGGAGGTAGGGCGGTCCAGGATCTGGCCCTCCAGGTTTGCTCTCAGTTGGCTCTTCATCAAGCGAGGCCAAGTCGGAACTCGTGCCAGAGCAGGTGATCCAGTTCATAGAAACATAAACATAGAACATAGAAACATAGATTTGACGGCGAGATAAGGACCGCCTGGCCCACCCAGTCTGCCCATTTCCTACCTAATGGATAAGCTGCAGATCCTAGTTAACCAGCAGCTTACTTCTTCCTACCCCTATCCCTAGAATTGCCCATGACTTGTCCCATGCATGCTTGAATTCCACCACTGTTTTTGACTCCACAACCTCCTCCGGAAGGCCGCTCCATGCATCCACAACCCTCTGTGAAAAACACTTCCTTAAGTTACCTCTGAGCGCCCCTTCTATCTTCAAATTGTGCCCCTTGTTCTTGCACCTCTTTTTGAAAGATGCTACCCTCTTGGACTTTGTTGATTCCTTGAGGTACTTGAAAGTTTCTCTGTCCCTCTCCTCCCTTTCCTCGAGGCTATACATATTTAGCTCCTTAAGCCTCTCTTCATATGTCTTCCAGTGCAGACCCTGCACCATTTTAGTGCCCTCCTCTGGACAGCTTCCATCCTGTCTATGTCTTTACGGAGATTGGGTCTCCCAGAACTGCATGTCAGTACTCTAGATGAGGTCTCACCAACTGTCTGTACAGAGGGATAATAACTTCCTGTTTTCTACTGGTGATGCCTCTCCTATGCATCCCAGTATCCCCCAGCCCTCCTTGCTGCCCTCTCACATTGCTTGCCCACCTTTAGGTCATCTGATGTGACTACCCCAGGTCCCTTTCCATTTTGTTGTTGGTGTCTCACCCCCATTGTGTACTCTTCCCTGGTTTTTGTTTCCCAGGTGCATTACCTTGCACTTCTTAGCATTGAATCTAAGCTGCCATACATTTGACCATTCCTCTAACCTGCCAAGTCCTTCTCATCCTTTCCACCCCATCTTTGCATCAACTCTGTTGCAGATCTTTGTGTCATCTGCAAAGAGATATACTTTTCCTTCCAGTCCCTCTGCAATGTCCTTATAAAGACATTGAAGAGGACTAGTCTAATCACTGAACCCTCAGGTGCCCCACTAGTAACCCCACTTTCTTCAGAGTGGACTCCATTTACTATTACTCTCTGTGTCCTATTCTCAGCCAATTCTTTACCCAGGCTGTCATCTTGGGACCCACTCCCAGGCTGGCTAACTTGTATATTAATCTTTTGTGTGTGGGACTTTGTCAAATGCCTTGCTAAAGTCTAGGTAGGCCATGTCCACAGCCCTCCCTGATCCTACTTTGGTCACCCAGTCAAAGAAATCTATCAGATTTGTCTGGCATGACCTTCCCGCTGGAATCCATGCTGCCTTGGTCCTGTGCCCTCTGGCCTCTAGATACTCAATAATTCTTTCCTTCAGAAGTGATTCCATCATTTTCCTACCACTGAGGTTAAACTAACAGGTCTGTAGTTCCTGCTTCTGCCTCCTCCCACTTTTGTGAAGGGAATCACATCTGCCTCCAGTCCTCGGGTACCACCCATCCTCCCATGATTTGTTAAAGAGGGTAGTCAGTGGTGTCACTAGTTCTACCCTTAGTTCTTTTACAAATTCTGGGATGAATCCCATCAGGCCCCATTGCTTTGTCCACCTTCAGTTTTAAGAGTTCTTTCAGAACCCTTTCTTCTGTAAATGGGCTGGTATCAGCTTCTGTATCCAGAGTGTTTCTGCTGTTTGTTTTAGTGCCTCCCCTCTTCCTTTGTAAATACTGAGCAAAAATATTTGTTTAGTATCTCTGCCTTTCACAGTCACCCTCTGCCCACCCTCCCTCCCTCCATTTAAGCCTCACTAACCCTCCTTGGTCTTCCTTCACCCTTAATGTACCTATAAAAGGTTTTATCCCTTCTTAACTGAGTTGGCTATCTTTTCCTCGGTTTGGGCCTTTGCTGTTCTGACTGCCTTCCCAGCATCCTTTTGCTTTAACTGATACAGCTCTGTCCTGCTCCTTCTGTGATTCCTTGTACTTCCTGAATGCTTTCTTTTCTCTTGAACCTTTACTGCCACTTCCTTAGAGAACCATAGTGGTTTCTTACATCGTTTCGTTTTGTTTATTTGCTTCACACAAAGGCTTGTTACCTCTGTGATGGCAGTTTTTATTATCCCCATTGTTCTTCCACCCCTCCTTCCTGCCCATTTGCTAGTGCATTCCTTAGGCACTCACCCATTTGGCAAAGTCAGCCCTCCTAAAGTCCAGTACTTTTCCTTTGTATGGCTTGACTGTATTGCTGTGTTTATTGTGAACCATACTGTTCGATGGTCGCTAGCTCCCAGATGGCTACCCACTTCTACATCTGTGATCCTCCCTCATCTCCATTTGAGAGAACCAGGTCTAAGATTGCTCCTCTCGAGTGCGCCTCCGATGCTAGTTGTCTAAGGCATGCCCCTGTAGGACATCTAGAATAACCCCACTCTTCAAGTGGCTGCTGCAACTGCACTCCAGTTAACATCTGGCATATTCAGATCACCCATCAGCAATATCTCCTTTTTCTGCCATTCTAAGTATTCTTTCTATCATTTCCTTATCCATTTCTTCCCCTGAGAAGAGTCTGTATCAACCCCTATGCGGATTGTGGTGCCATTGCGGTCTCCAAATTTACCCACAGTGCTTCTTCTCCTCCCTGTTTTCCCTTTTGTTCTGTTGCTTTGATTCCTTTCCTTATGTAAAGAGCTACTCCTCTTTTACCCTCCCTGTCCCTCCTGTAGATAGTGTATCCTGGTATGTTTATGTCCCAGTCATGGTTTTGTGTGTACCATGTTTCTGTGACTGCCACGATATCCAGATGTTCCTCTTCCATCAAGGCCACTAATTCAGGAAGCTTGTTACTCGGACTATGAGCATTGGTACTCCTTGCTCTCCATTTTTGATGGCTTTACCTTTTTCCAGCATCACCCACTGACCTTTCTACCTCGGTCTTTTTCTCATTTAGTACCCTGTTTTGTAGGAGAGGCTGGGATTTTCCTGCTGCTTATCAGTGCCTCCCCTTGACTAGTTTTAAAAGCTTGCCAATGAAGCATTTAAACCGACTGCTCAAAGACTTGTTCCTTCCTGGACGGATGCAGACCATCCTGCCAGTATAGGCTGGTGTCCCTCCAGGTAGATCCCAAGTCCCAATGAAGCCAAACCTCTGTGCTCCACACCATTTTTTCAACCATTCATTAAACTGCATGGTGCAAAGTACCCTCGCCTCACTCATGCCATTGACAGGCAGCACCTCAGAAAGATATTGTGTGTGCTGACTTGTCGTAGGCCCCTCCCCAGTTCTACAAAGTCCTTGCACTGCTTTAATCTCATGATGAGCCAAGTCATTTGTCCCTAGGTGGACAATGACGTCAGCTCAGACTCCCATGCAGCTGTTCTCGTGATCCTGAGGATGCGGTTCCTGTCTCTCCAAGCCATGGCACCAGGCAGGCGCCCACTTCAGTTTCCCCTGCTCCCCCAGTTCTATCCCCTAATAATTGGGTCCCCACCAGGAGCTGCTTCCTTTCCTTGTGGTGTCCTCTGCATCCTTCCTGTGGGCCTCCTTGTGACAGTTGTCCTCAGCCTCCTTAGTCTCCTCTGTGGGTGCATCTATGGGGGCTATTCCCCCAAAATGGTGTATGGATTGTGGTGTGGAACAACTGAATGGGTGTGCCTCTGTTCCACCATCCTCGCCCTCCCTGAGCCCACTGTGGTCCAACTGCCTTCATCGGGCAGAGCTCAACTCTCTGCCGAGCCAGAGCACGGCTCCCCGACACAGGGCCGAGGTTCTTTCCTCCTTTGCGAGATCATTTCAGGTTGGGCAATTGCGCCCTGCCCGGGACTTCTCTCGCCTCCTGGGACTCATGGTGGCCTGCACCAGCATGGTCCGTTGGGCCTGCTGGCACATGCGTCCCCTGCAATGGGGACTGGCCAACCAGTGGTTGCAGCACTCCAGTCCTTTGATCAGCCAGTGACAGTGACCCAGGAGATGTGGAACGCTCTCCAATGGTGGATCATTCCAGCTCATCTGCAGGAGGGCATCCCGGTTGTCTGCCCCGAGCTGATGGTCTCCTTCGACCGACACCTCTCTGATGGGTTGGGGTGCCCATCTGGGAAGCACAGAGCACGCATGGCCTCTGGTCCCTCAGGAGTCCGATGCCATATCTACCTGCTGGAGCTTGAATGGTTCGTTTAGCCCTCACCGCCTCGCTCCATTTGTACGTGGTCAAGTGGTCCAGGTCCAGACTGACAATAGCCACCACCATGTACTACCTAAACTGCCAGGGCGGACGCGCCCCATGCCTCTGTGCAGGAAGCTCTCTGCACTTGGTCCCTCGTGTGCAGCCTGGAGGCAGATCTCCTTGCCATCCATGTGGCAGGAGCCTCCAACATTCTGGCCGATGCCCTAAGCTGGATAGGAGCTGCGTCCCCACGAGTGGTCTCTCCTGCCAGAGGTAGTACAAGATCTGTTCTCCCACTGGGGCATGCCTCAGGTGGACCTGTTTGCCTCCAGGAGAATGTGAAGCTGAGGCTGTTTCATTCCCGCCCCTCAGCAGGGCTCACTGCAGGATGCCTTCTCGAGCCCGTGCACCGGGCCTCTTCTGCGCCTTTCCTCATTTCCTTTATCCACAAGGTGCTTCTCAAGGCGAGGAGGGACAAGCAAGAGGTGATTCGGTAGCCCCAGACTGGCTCCCAGTTCTGGTATCCAGATCTCCTCAGCCTCAGCTCTACGCTCCCAAGGCGGCTTCCAGCTCCGCCGACCTGATCTCAGTCAATCAGGGAAGGTATTCCATCTGGACCTTCAATCCCTGCACCTGACAGCCTGGTTCCTGAACGGCTAGAGTTCCAGGCCTTGGGTCTTTCTGATGAGGTCTTCAACGTTGTTGAGGCTTCCCATAAGAGTCGACCAGGAAATGCTGTGCCTTCAAATGGAAGAGATTCTCCATTTGGTGTTAGAGCAAGGGTTGGACCCTTCCTCCTGTTCCTTGGCAAGCATTCTGGACTACCTGTGGTCCCTTTCTCAGCTAGGACTTGAGTCAACGACCCTTAAAGTGCACCTGGCAGCCATCTCTACACTTACCGGGCGTGGGCGGGGAAGCAGTCGGTGACACAGGAGAAGGTGGTCGGCGCTTTCAAAGGCCTTGATCAAATATCCCCTCCGGTGCGAGAGCCTCCATCTCCGTGGGATCTACTGCTGGTATTGGCTAAGCTCATAGGCAAGCCATTCGAACCGATGCACAGGTGTGACATCTCTCAGCTGTCGTGGAAGACCGCCTTCTTGGTGGCTATCCGTCAGCCAGAAGGTTTGGAGAGCTCCAGGCGCTTTCCATTGAGTCTCCTTGTCTGGTCTTCCGCAGGGACAAGGTTGTCCTGCGCCCCACCGAAATTCCTTCCGAAGGTGGTGTCGGAGTTTCACCTTAACCAGGTGTTGACTCTGCCGGTGTTCACCCGAGTCACACTCGGAGGTCAATATAGGCTCCATACTTTGGACCCTAGAAGAGCGCCTTACTATAAGGAGCAGACGGCTGAAGTTCGGGAGAGGTTCACCAGCTGTTTGTCACCTATACTGAAGCCGCACCTGGCAGACCTGCAGCCATGTGGACGATAGGCAGGTGGGTCACTTTCTGCATAGATCTCTGCTATAGGTTGCGGCATGGAGGCTCCCAAAGGGATAAGAGCTCATTCTACCCACCATACTGCTGCATCGGTGGCTGCTTCCAGGGACGCCCTATCCAGGAAATCTGCAGGGCTGCTACCTGGAAGTCGGCACACACCTTCATTACCCATTACCACATCGACCTTGAGTCACGCTGTGATGCTGGTTTTGGGACCTCGGTTCTCCAGTCCTTATTCCTTAAGTAGGGGTGTCGCCTTGCCTCTCTCCTCCGGAGAACTGCTAGGAGTCTGCCAGACAGTGTTGATGAACAACATATCCATGTCCCTAGAAATACAGGTTACTCACCTGTAACAGGAGTTCTAGGAATGGTATGTTGTTCATCCACATGACCCACCCGCCTCCTGGCTTCAACGCACAACCTGGCTTCCAGCGGCTAGATCTGGCATCATGCGCTGAGTCAGAGTTTTACCACCCGGTGGGTGGGAGGAGCCAGCTTGAAGACCTTCCGGCAAGATTTAAAGCGGCAAGGAACCTGCCAGACAGTGTGGATGAACAACATATACCATTCCTAGAACTCCTGTTACAGGTGAGTAACCTGTATTTCTGGCACACATGTTGTGATTTTGGTCACTGTTGTTGTCCTCTCCCTTTTCAGGTGATTTGAATATTCAAGGGTATCCTTTCATATGTAATGCCCTCCAGTTGGAGGCCCCTATTTTGGGTGTTAAATAAGTTCCTCTATTATCATTATGATTAACAGTTTTATTATTATTATTATAATTATCATTATTACACTTAGTCCCAATGGGCCCTGTCTTTCAGACTTCCAGAAAATCTGAGGGTTTAGAACTAGGGCCAGTTAGTATAAGGCAACATTTGAAAGTGGCTCATGCAAAAGATTCCATCATTTGCATATGTTCCAAATTCTCTGGGCAGTTCTACTTGCAAGGATGACTGCATAAAGTTATGAATACCTGATTATCACTTGGAAAAACAAGATTACTATGGTAAGTAATTTTTCTTATGGCCCTTTTAGGCGTCTAAGAAATCTGAGGTAGAATGTAGGCAGTTGACACTGGGCAGTTTGAAAATAGATACACAAGCTAAACATTAGTAGTGTCATTGGTTCAGTCGGTAGCACACTACCTCTGAGGCGGGAAATCAGAGGGCTGTGGGTTCAGTTCCACAGCTGGCACTTGGGTTAATATCCCAGTACTGACACTGTAGTGCAGCATGAGGGTGGATGTTGCACTTCGAGGTGCCGCTCTTCGGACAAGACATAAACCAGGTCCCATCTGCCTAGATTGGTGGTAGTTCAGGTGGATGCTAAAGATCCCATGGCACTTATCAAGAAGAGTAGGAAATTTGCCCTGGTGTCCTGGCCAAATTTCTCCCATTCACTAAAATACTATCAGCAGCTTAATCTGGTTCAATTTCAGTTGCTTGACATCTGTATCCCCATCGCCCCTGAAAAGGGACTTCTATGCCCAGTGGGCTTACGGGTCAACAAAATTCAATAAAATAAAACATTCCATGATTAGCATTGCATTCTATTCTCTCTGTTGCAGTGTTGGCTTAAGGGAGCACTGCAAGAGTATAATATTAGTGGATCCCTTTGGAAGAAACAAGATTACTACAGGTGAGAATTTTTTCTTCCTTGGCTACATGCACCATTCGCTTGTTCAGTTTTTGGCACACATGGTGCAATATCAGAAATCCCTCTGGAACAAAGCAATCAAGCTCGCTAAAAGCAGCATGATTCTGAGCTCAAAATGGATCTCTTTAGTACTACAGTCCGGTCTGGACATAGGAAAACACGTCCTCAGATCATTGTATATGCTAACATGGCGGCCAGGGCAACAACCACAGGGGTTTGTATGAGGAGATATTCTTGGCTTTGAGTGTCTGGGTTTAGGCAGGACCTCCCGGATGCCACCATTGATGCTCCATTCCATGGGTCCGTGCTTTTGGTCCCAACATCGAGCGGATGATCACGGACCTCCAGGACTCTGGTAAAGCTGTTAAGTCAGTACATCAGTTGTACAGATCTGAACAGACCCTGGCAAGCGTCATCAGTTTTAGTCACCAGGGAGGCAGAAGCTTCAGGACAGCAGAGAGAGGCAACTTTCATCTAAAGCTCCCACTCACCCGGTGGAGCACAGGGATCAAGGAACAACAAACTGTCCCAGGTCTCCTTGCCCACCTCAGTCTCCACACCTGACTCCCAGCCTGGCCACACACCACCTGCCGAGTCAAGGCAGAGGTAGTGAAGGGTCGGTTCTCGCTTACCTCGTGCGTGGACCTCAATCACGAACAATGCATGGGTCTTCCAGTTGATAGAGCGGGTCATGCACTGGAATTCATCAGATACCCCAGACAGTCCTCCAGTCCAAGCATCTTACTCCCTCTCCCATGCCGAGCTCATCGGGAGGAAATACAGTCATTATTAGACAAGAAAGTGAGAACCAGTTCCATCCCCACAGTGGAAAGGTTCTACTCCCAATTCTTCCTGAATCCCAAGAAGGCGGGATGTCTGCCTGATCCTGGACCTGAGCCTCTTGAACAACTGTATAGAGTACAAGAGGTTCAGGATAGTCTGCTCGGGCATTCTTCCCATGCTAGATCAAGTATTCGTCACTTCGCGAATGGGTTAGCCCTAGCTTTGTCCTGCTGTGTCCCTCCTTGACGCATCTGCCTCATTTGCCTTACAATCCAGCCCCTGTTTTATTTCTGTCAGAATGTTTTTTCGCAGTGGGCACATCCTCCTGTACACTTTTCCTTTCTTCCCTGAGTTCAGAGACTGCTGCTACAGTTATACACACAGGGCAGGATGATTCCTTTTGGAATATGCAGTGGCTAGGATCTGATTCTACTAGACCACCACAAGAACTTCTAAGTTGTGCTTGTTGCTTCCACAGAAAGGTTTCAGTGACTGAGTGAAAACCATTCTCCTTGATGGGCTAACCCACCTGGACCTTCTTTTGCTCACCAAGTAAAGGGTTCAAGTGCTCCTGGACCTGTTGTTTGCAGGTCAGCCATGGATGGTATGGGGGGTTCGTCTGCGCTTTTCGGTCTACCTTGAACCAGTACACTTTACCTCGGCTCTTGCAGTTCCTCAGGTCCTTTACGTTAGCTTAGTACATGTCTTTGACACTATTAATTTTGGTCCTATACCAAACTGTGAGTCCGGGTTCTCGCGGCTCTCTGAGTGGTTGCGGCTTCCTGGCAGAGTTCATTTTGTGCCCATTGGAGTCTTCTGTAAAGTGGTGAGTTACAACTCTAGCGCTTATCTTGTAAGCATTATATTCTGGATGCTCTTTACAAGACAGCTCTTTATTAACAGGACAGTCCTTGGCCGTCCTTTCTGGGTGAACCCTATCTCCTGCTACCCTACTCAGGGTTGTTGGTTTAGCTCAATACTCTCCCATGGTGTGATTGAGTGATGGAGACTTAGTCAGGAAGATATGAAATTACGATTTACCGTAATTATTGATCTTCTTGGACAGTCTCCATCACTCATTCTACACCCACCCACCGTCCCCTGGGTTCATTCATTTTTCTTTCCTGGTCTTCATGGTTCTGTGGTTCGTACTGTGAAGACATTGATCTTATCTGTGTCAATCTTCACCATTCATCACAGATGGGTACTGGCGGAGATCAGGGCCCTGGGAGCTTTTTTCTCAAGGATAGGCGGGCCGGGCGCCTGCAGCGCCGCCCTCGAGGCCGACGTACTACGTGGCTGTCGAGGATTAGCCGTAAGGCTGCATCGACTCCGCCTGCCTACCAGTTCTTCATCTCCGCCGAGGTCGCCTCGTGGGAAGCTGTTAGAAGAAAACTAGGCCTGTCAGCCTTTATTGTGACGTTTAAGTCCGTCGGTCTTACTAGTTCTGGGTTTGCCTCTTCTCGACGTCGCGGTAAGATCTTTCCTTTTTATTTTAAAGTTTGCTACGTCGAGTCTGTTTTGGTGTTTTTCCGTAGGTCATGTCTGATCGGAGGGCAAGAAGGTTTCCAAGAAGCGGGTCAGCCCCTATGTCGTTGGTGCCCGTGCGGCGCAAGTATTCCGTTACTGACCAACATGACGGTGCCTGCGTATCTTGGCCGCTTCACGACATGGATTCGTATGACGCCTGCTTCTCCATGGACCGCGTGTCCTCGAACAAGCTGGCGTGAAAGTGGAAGCGAGCTCCACCACGACTTCGAGGTAGGGTTGCACTCGGGCCAAGCCGCGGTCTCTTGGCCTTTTCTCAGGTCCCCTCCGGTTCTATACGGACCAAGGAGGAGGAGCCTCGGCTACTAGTAGCCTGGCCTTGGTCGAGGCTCCTCCTGCGGCGCAGGAGGCCCGTCCAGCTTCCTCCGGGAACGCAGGCGGGCGCCGCTACAGCAGTCGCCCCTCACGGGGTGAAAGCTCCCGGTGTCGCTCCTCACGGTCCAGAAGGCCGGGTCAACGCCATCCTCGGCGCCCGTCCGGGCCTTCAGTGCCGTTCGTGGTGCGTGGGCCCTGTCGGCACCGGCGCGCTCCATGGCGCCCGTGACCCTGGATTGGTGTAGCCTTTTTGCTCTCGCCTCAGCGCCGAGGAGCCTAAGCGGTGTTGTGTTCGGCTCCGAGTCCGCCTTCAAACCGTCGGCGCCCGCTTGGTCCTCAGTGCCGCCCGAGGGACCTAAGCGGTGTCATCGGCGCCGAGTCGTAGCTGGGGCTGCCGTCGGCGCTGTCTCTGTCCCTGGTACCGCCTGGTGCCAGTGGACTTAACGGTGCAGCGGCTGGCCCGGCTCTGGACCTTTGGCCCGAGCTGCCCTGGCACCTTCTGTCAGCCCGCTTGCTGCGGGAAACGCTGTGGAGAACTGCAGGTGCCACCTCGTCACTGCTCTGACTGCTGGGCCCTTTGGTGAGTTGCCTTCCCGTCCTCCCTACCGTTTGGCTTAGGGCCTCGAACTCTACCTCTTCAGAGTCTGAGTTGGGCTCTGAGTCGGACGGGCAATCACACACCTTCGGGGTTGTCTGGAGAAGAGCGAGCCAGTGGTTTCGACGACGAGTCATAGCCAGCCCCTTCTGAGGAGCCGCCAGGTGGTTCCGAGGTTGGGTCAGTGGTACTGACCAGCAGGCTATGGTGCATGCAACCATTGCCATGCAACCTGGCCTGGGGGTTCCTCGACCCCTCGGCGGTGGTACCCTCGGTAGTGTGTCTCGATCGCCCAACTTTGGGGCCCTATCGGAAGCCTGCAAGAGGGAGGGTGCTGCTCCCTGGGTCTCCCCTTCGGGGCAGCCCAGAGCTGCCAGCTACCTAGGCTGGCCCTTTCGAGGACCAGGACCCTCTCGGACTCTGAGGGGTGTGGGGTCGGCACGTCGGCCTTTCTCTGGGGTCCACCGGGCCCTAGATGAAGCCGCAGTGCGGACTTCAGCCCTTCCCCTTCCGGTTCCTTGAGGGGTCCCATTCTTTGGAGCAGGGGACCGTCCTTCTGGACCTACTCGGCCCCGGTGCGCCTCACTGGGGATTCTGCTGGGCGCAGCCTTGGCAGTACCAGCGTGGTTGTACAGCTGTCGGCTGTGGGGTCTTCCGGGACACCCTCCTCGGGTGTCCATGGTCGCTCCCTAGCCCTGGCAGAGGTCAGCCGACTTCTTCTCGGCTCTGCCCCTATCCCTCTGCCACATTCTCCAGCGCTCCCAGGCATTCTCGGTCCTAGCGGCCCTCGCACCTGGGAGCAGTTCAGGCGAGTGGCTGCTCGGTTCCCTGCCCTACGTTAGGGCTATGGACAGCCAGGTTTTCCAACCTCCCCGTGCAGCCACCCTCGGAACATTTGGTGACCTCCAGCTCCTCATCCCCTCTTCTGGAGGGAGGAACCTCTGTCCATATCTCTCTCTGGCCGCTGATCTCTCCAGTACCAGCGTTTCCTTGTGAGGATGATGGAGACCTTCACCTTTCTCCCCTGTCTTTGAGCAATCCTGAGCATGCGGCTGCGCCTTTCTAGGCGATTTTGGTGTGACCACCCTTGTGGTGCCGCCCTGGCCTACTCCCTTTCGGGGCGTCCATGCGTTTCTGGCAGAGGCCCTTCTCTGGAGTTCCTGCCCCTAGGGACCTCAGCCAGAGGTATTGCGCTGCCCAGTCTCCAGGTTCTATGCCTCATCCGCGGTCCGGATTGACACACCTGGACACCCCTGATGGGCTCGCGCCCTCCACCGTGACCGGCTCCCAGATCAAGACTCCTTAGATTTTGACTTCTGGGGAGGAGGACCTTCTACTCGGCACAGTTGCTTCTCTCCATCTCTGCTCATCAGGCCCACTATGCAGCCTACAACAGGTTCTTGTGGTCCATGCTAGGTCAGATCCTAGCTGCTTTGCCTGACTCTGAGCAAACTAGGCAAGCCATCGCGCTCTCTGCCTGACCTGGAGCTAGCAAGGCACCAAGCAAGGGCATCTTCACGGCGCCAGTGAGGTAGCTACCAGGGTCGTGAGGGACAGCGATCTGCACCAGGAGATCGGCGTGGCTTTGTCTTTCCAGTTGTCACCCTTGGCCCGGCGTGGGTTGATTTGCTCGCTCACGAGAAACCATCTCTCTTCTCCCGTAGGCAGGGGACGTTTTTGAGCAACTTCCTTCCCCTCCGGGGACCCGTCCTCGCTCTCCCCACTCTCTGGCCTCATCAGGCCCAGAAGGTTCCCCTTGAGTGTGTCACCACTGAGGGGCTAGGGACTCTGTCCCTTAGGGTGCAATGAATCAACCCCTTCGGGGCTCTTGGTACTCACCCATCTGTGATGAATGGTGAAGATCGGCACAGATAAGATATAAAAATGTGCGCACTACGTAATTATGATCTTTCTGTGTATCTTCACCATTCATCCAATCCCCTGCCATCCCCTGGGGCCTCAGTCTCTGGGTCCTCCTCCCTCTGTGCCTACCCTCTTCTTGGCGGGGGTACAGTTGGGACACACAGGGGTATTTTCTCCCCTAAGGGGTGTTACAGCTCAGTGGCACTCCTTCTCTGCAACATATCTCCACCCCTACGGGTGGGAGCTAGTGGTTGCCCTCCTTCTGTTATCCATCTAACTGCTAAAAAAAAAAAAATTTACCCTTTTTTCACCAAATATCTTTCCAGAGAGAGTACTAAGTCCCTGTACCCTGTCCTCCTCCAGAATAGCCAACTCTGCTTTTGGGGTATTGCCAGTTATTCTGTGCCTTGAATTCTGGCAGAGAGCTTTGCTACTCCTTGCAGTTCCTATACAGTCTGGTGACGGACAAGGGTCTTGGATCCTTGTTACCTCTCTCTCTCTAAATTTTCTCCCCTCCTTCTTCCGTTTCCAGAGATTGGGGCCCTACCCAATCCCCTTAGTCTTACTTTTTCTATACTGTCCTCTCAATCGTTATTTCTCCTTTTAGTTCAGTTTTCTCTTCCTTTTCTGTCCCTTGGACTCTCTTGTCCCACCCTCCATCCCTTCCTCTTACCTCTCTGGCGACTTAGAACTGGTAGGCAGGCGGAGTCGATGCAGCCTAACGGCTAATCTGAACCCCACGTGGTCGTCGGCCCCTCGTGACGCCAGTGCTCGTCAGCTCCGCCTATCCTTTTAAGAAAAAAAAAAAAAAGCTCCCTTGGGTCCTGATCTCCAGCCAGTACCCATCTGTGATGAATGGTGAAGATACACAGAAAGATCATAATTTACGTAGTAATGTCATTTTTATTTCTTTGACCTTTCTTACAAAGGCCATCTGGGCCCTCTCAGGCCCAGAAACTCAGAATGAGTTATTCTCATTAGTGCGCTGCACCTCCTCGGTCGAAAAGGTACTGAGGGCGGTTGGAGGGTTGGCGCTGAGATAACCTACACAGGCGTGAGTCAGTCTTGGCTGGTGCCGCTGCACCGATCCTACCTCGGTGCAGACCCTTCAGAAAATATTTGGCTCCCGCTTTGTCCTAGTGCCTCCAGCGCTATCCCACTAGTGTAAATGAGTGATGGAGACTGTCCAAGAAGATCAATAATTACAGTAAGTACATAATTTCAATTTTTCCGTTGGTCATGCCTCGATGGGTGGGCAAGAAAACAATAAAGACAGGGCCGGCCCCGTGCGGCTGGAAGTACTCGTCACCAGCCTACATGATCGTTGCCTGTGTCATGGTCCACTACGACATGGATTCATGTGCTGCCTGCTTCTCCATGGACTGTCGTGTCATCGAACAAGCGCATGTGGAAAGTTGGGACGAGCTCCACCAACTTTCAGAAGGGCAGCACGCACTTGGGCCCCAGCTACGTTCTTCGGCCTTTCCTCCAGGTCCCTCCTGGTTCTATACGGTCCAAGGAGGGCTTCTGCTTCTTAGCCTGCCTCGCGTGTAGCAAGCACCTCCAGCAGTGCAAGAGGCCCAGTCTGTTCCCGCCCCCAAGGGTTGGGTGGGAGGCACGCTCAGGCAATCGCCCCTTCGGGGTGAAGGCTCCCTGTCGTACCGCACTTTGGCTCGGAAGGCCTGGGTTAGTACCATCCTCGGCGCTGTCTGTTGGCGCATCTTGGGCCTATGTGCTGTTGCAGCACTGTAGAGGCCCTGATTGCGCCGATCCGTCATTCGGCATCGTTGCTGCTTGTGGCTCCGTTCACGGGCGCTGATGGCACTCACGGCACCGTGGGAGGCTCTGGCACCATCCTTGATTGTTTTGCCCCAGCGCTGTGTCAAGCTCTGGAGCGCTTGTGACTTTGGCGAGGACACTGCGCGGTTAGAGTTTCCGACCTCTGCGCGGTCGGGCAGTTGGTGCCGTGGGTGGGGCAGCGCCATGACAGGCTTCAGCTTCGATACTGCTGCCGTCGTTGGAGCCATGTCTTCTTCCGCACCATTCAGCGGTGTGGCTGGGGACGATTGGTGCCAACTCTGGTGCAGTCTCTGGGCCTGTTGCCCTTTTCAGTCGGGATGGCAGTGGGTGTCCACGCACCGTTTGGCACAGAACTTCAGTTTCCACCTCTTGGGAGGAGGAATCCGACTCTGAGTCAGATAGGCAGTCTGACTCTTTGGAGTTGGCTGCTCATGTGGACACCTTTGGTAGTGTCCTCGACAGGCCAGAACCAGCCCACCTCTGAGGAGCAGACAGTGGCTCTCAGGACCAGGGTTGGGGTGCTGACCAGCAGGCAGTAGTGCAGGCCACCATTCCTCTGCAGCCTGGACTCTGACAGTTTTCTGATCCCTCAGTTGTGGCACTCCCTCAAGTGGTGTGCCTGGATCGGCTCAACTTTGGGGCCGATCGGAGCACCGCGAGGAGGGAGGGTGCTGCTCCTGGATAGCCCCGCCGGAGGCTGACCAGGGTTGCTAGCCCTAGACTAGCTGTTTCGCAGGAGGGCACTGGATTCCGAGGGGTCGGTGGGTATGGGTTCCGTGAGGCGACGTTTTCTGAAGCCCACCCGGGCTCTGGAAGAAGTTGTAGCATGGACCCTCACCCTTCCCTTTCGGTTTCCTCGAGATGGCCCCATTATTTTGAGGTAGGGATCGTCCTCCTGGACTTCCACGGCCCCGTCACCTCACGGGATTCTTCAGGGCGCAGCTTAGGCAGTTCTAGTATGGTTGACCAGCTGTCAATTGGAGTTTTCCAGACCTACCTCTTCTCTTGTGACTCCAGGTCGCTCTCTAGCCCAGGCGGAGGACAGCCGATTCCTTTTGTCGGCTCTGTCCCTCTCCTCTGCCAAATTCTCCTGCTCTCCCAAGTATCTTTGGTCCTAGCGGTCCTCTCTCTCCTGGGAGCAGTTCAGAAATGTGGCTGCTCAATTTCCCTCTTATGTTAGGGCCATGGACAGACCTGTTTTTCAACCTCCCCTGAGCAGCCAACCTCTGGGTCCTCTGACTCCTCATTCTCCTTTTCAGGAGGTGAGGAACAGTCTGTCCACATCTCCCCAGCTGCTGATCTCGTTGAGTATCAGCATTTTCTCTTGAGATGGTGGAGGACCTGCATGTCACCCTCCCACTCAGCACAATCTGGAGCATTCGGTGGGCCTTTTGGTGATTTCAGTGCAGACACTCTTGTAGTGCCCCCTGGCCTGCCCCTTTAGGGCGTCAATGCGCTTCTGGCAGAGACCCTTTTCTGGAGTTCCAGCCCTAGGGATCTTCACCAGAGGTATGTGCCCCCCTCCACGGAGTCTCAGGTAACCTGCCACATCCTGGCTCAGGATTGACGCAATTGGATACTCCCGACAGGCTTCACGCCCGGCACCTGACCGCCCCAGATCAAGATTCCTTGCATTTTGACTTCTGGGTAGGAGGACCTTTTACTTGACACGCCGTCTCGATATCTGCTCATCAGGCCCACTATGCTACCTATGATAGGTTCCTGTGGTCCAGGCTAGGTCAACTCCTAGCCTTGATGCCTGACACAGAGGAAACCAGACAAGCCATTGCACTCTCTGCGTGGCCTGGAGCTAGCAAGACACCAGGCAAGGGCATCGTGTGACACCAGTGAGGTAGCTACCAGGGTCGTAGAGACAGCGATCTGCACTATGGACGCATGGCTACATCTCTCCGGTTGTCACCCTTGGCCCGGTGTAGGGTGATTAACTCTGCTCACCAGAGAACCCGTCTTTTCTCCCGTAGGGTGAGACATCTGTCGGGCAACTTCCTACCCCTCTAGGGGTCCCGCTTCACTCTTCCCACTCTCGCCTCTCAGACCCGAGAAGGTTCTCTCTCTCTAGTGTGTCACCCACTGAGAGCTAAGGGACTCAGTCCTTTAGGGTTATGCCCCTTCAGGAGAGCTCGGCACTCACGAAGGTGATGAATGGTGAAGACTGACACAGATAAGATATGAAAATTACCTGTTATTGTAATTCTGATCTTTCTGTCTTTTCCATTTATCTAATCCCACCCTCAGTGTTCACTCAAACAACATGAAGTCTTGCTGTATTCTGACAATAGCAGTGAGTCCCAACCTTCGAACTGCCCGGAGATGAGAGTTAACTTTCCATGCCAGGCATGGAACGCTGAGCTTGAGCTCGGTTGAGACTCTGTCTGTTGCTGTTTGAACTCAAACGTCAGATTCTTTACTCCGCCTCACTGAACAGTCGCTCCGAGATTTCTCCTTCTGCTCGGTTCATTTGTCGGTTAAAGTACCGCTTTCTCGGTTTTGACCAAATTTAAGCCATAACCTGTCTGTTCAGTCTCTGTCTGTGGTATTCATGAGTACTAGATAGGTTTATATTATTTTCTATTCTGTGTGGAACTTAGTAAACGGTTCATCGGTTCGGTTTGAACCGATCAAGTTATTAAAAATCTCTATTTGTACTTTTAGTGTGTGGTTATTGGTTCTAAAAAACGGATTTTATTACGTTTTTCCACGACCTGACACAGTCAGGAACCGATAAGAGGGTCTTGCCTGGTGGATTGCCATTAAAAGGGTAAGTTTTGGTTAGGCTGGCACAATGTCTGAGAAACCCAAAGAAAAGCGGGCCCACTGGGTTTCAACACTGCAGTGTGTGTGGGAAGTCTTTGCTAAGGCTGACCCCCACACCACCTGTGTTGTTGTCTGGGGTTTGACCACCTCAATGCAGACTGCCAGATTTGTAAAAATTCCCTGCAGCTACCCTAGAGAAGAGAGTTGGTAGGCTCAGGAAGAGGCCAAAAGTCAGCTGAACCGGATGGCCAGCCTGGTTCGGTTCAAACCGAACCAAGCACGGTGCCCTCTGACCAGGGCAAGACTTCTTTGGGCAAAGGAGAGCCGATTCTGAGGAGTCTGTTCGGCTAAGAGAACAAGAAAGGAAAAATCAGCTGGTGTGGACCCAGAACTTTCTTCTCCAACCACTGAAGAAATACCAAAGCGATAAAAATTGTGAATCGCTTTCCCGGTTCCGACCGAACCGGCACCATCAGGAGGTGCTCAGTTCGGCCGGTTCCACGGTTCAATATTATGATTTAGAGAATATTATGAACCAGAGGAGGAGGAAGAGAGTATGAGGAAAGTGAATGTGGTTTGAAAGTCTGGATGTGCCCATTGACCCGGACATCTCCCCAGACCGACCTTCAGGAGTGTCTCCTCGTAGGTTTTCTGAGTCCCCTCCCATTTCATGTTTTATAAAAAAAAGTGGCTGAAACCCTCCAGCTTCCTATGGAAGAAGCTGTGGATGACCAGGAGGAGCCTGACTATGTGGAAATGATGGATATCCCAGAGTCCAGGAGGCTGTCTATTTCTTACACAAATCTTTTGGGAAACAGACATTTAAGATTTTAAAGACTCTTAATAGTATACCTCCTGTGGATAAAAGAATGGACAAGAGGTATACATTGTCAGGCTCGATCACGGAGTTCCTTACACAACAATGCAGCCATGTTGGGGTAGTGCAGGCTGCAGACTATGATAAGGCTAATATCCCTTGGCTTCACACCCCAGACAAGGACTCCAGGAGGATTGATGCCATGGCAAAGAAACAGTACATGGCAGCATCCTTGGGACTCAGACAGGCCAACTATATGGCCTATACTGCTAGGTATCAGAAGTCCAGATGGGACACTGTCATGGCTTTAGCAAAACAGGTCCCTGGCCAGCTTGCCAAGGAGCTGGAGCAGGAGGCTGCTGATGGTATTGAGGCATCCAAGGTGCAATTCCATGCTGCAGTGGACTCCAGTGATGTTTCATCTAGAGTCATGGCTACATCTGTGGCACTTTGTAGAATGGCTTGGCTCAGATGTACTAGCCTGTCACAGGATACCCAGACTAAGGCCATGGATTTTCCTGTTGTGGGTAATTCTCTGTTTGGGAGCAACAGAGAATTACATGAAAAAGATGGACGAATATAGGACCACCTATAGGAATGCACAGGCCAAGGAAAGGCAGGCCACTCCTCAGAGGCAGCATCCCGGGCAGGGGCAGGCCTTTCATGGCCTTTCTACCAAGCCCAGGCCTCCTCTTCTGCCTATGCTCAGAGGGTGTTCTTTAGAGGGAGAGGCAGAAGGGGTACAAGCAGACCTGCTCCCACCCTCAGCCTAAAACCCCTGCCAAGCAGGCACCCTGATGGGATTACCAGGGCCGATTCTCCACTACCTGCAGGGGCAGGCTGGCTTACTTTGTCCAGGACTGGAAGTCTCTAACATCAGACAAGTGGGTCCTGGAAGTAGTAAGCCAGGGACTGGTTCTCAGCTTCAAAATTTCCAAAGCTGAGAACCAGATCCTTTCCACCTGAATCCTTCAGAGGCACTTGCCCTAGAGGCAGAGGTCTCTTCCCTCCTGGCTCTCAGAGCTGTGGAAAGGGTTCCACCCCTACACCAGGGCAAAGGTCTGTACTCCAGGTACTTCCTTACCCCAAACAAGACAGAAGAATGGCGGCCCATCCTGGATCTCAGATACTTAAACAAGCACTTTTAAAACCAAAATTCAAAATGGTGACTCTGGGAATAATTCTACCCTCTCTAAGGCCAGGGGACTGGCTAGTCTCCCTGGACCTCAAGGATCCTATTTCCATATTCTCATCAGAAGCTCCCATCAAGTACCTCAGGTTTGAGCTGCCCTCAAGCCATTACCAATTCAGAGTAATGCACTTTGGTCTAACCTCCGCTCCAAGGTGTTCACAAAATGCCTGGCAGTGGTAGTTGCTTCTCTAAGAAGGCAAAGGATTGCCATCTTCCCATACTTGGACGACCGGCTCATAGTAGGCCAGTCTCCAGACCAAGTGAAGTTACACCTACAGATAACTCAGCAACTGCTCACCTCTCTAGGTTTCGTTCTGAATCTCTCAGTCAGTTCTAGAGCCTGTTCAGCTCCTCAACTTCATAGGTACAGAGCTAAATACAGAAAGGCCAGAGCCTTCCTTCCCTGGACAGGGCAAGGACCCTTATCTCACTGGCCTCCTCATTCACCCCACAGGTGTCTCGACCAGCAAGGCACTTTCTGCAGCTCCTGGGGCACATGGCTGCTTCTACAGCAGTGGTGCAGGGAGCAAGATTTCAGATGAGGGACATTCAGTTCCATCTGAGAGCCTTTTGGTCCCAGAAAAGGACCCACTGACCAAACTGATCCCAGTGACTCGAACCCTGATCCAGGCCTTGCAGTGGTGGCAGGATCAGAACAATCTGAGACAAGGAGTTCCTTGTCACTCAGTCTCATTCCTTAATCCTTACTACAGATGCCTCCCTCTTGGGGTGGGGGCTCACTTGGGTGACCTGACCACCCAGGGGTTGTGGTCCCCTCAGGAATCTCTGCTTCACATCAATCTGTTGGAACTCAGAGCAGTATTTCTAGCACTTCAAGCTTTTTCCAAGTCTGTTCAGAACAAAGTTATTCAGATCAGAACAGACAATACCAACACAATATGGTACATTAACAAGCAGGGAGGCACTCTGTCTACGGCCTTGTGCACAGAAGCAATGAAGATCTTCTTGGACATAAGTCTCCACCACTCATTCACACTATTGGGATCTGCGGAGGCACTAGGACCCATCGGGAGCAAACTTTGCTGGAGGTCGGCGCCGGAGATAGAGCTGCGAGGAACAGCACCACAGGCCTCAGCTCGTGCAGTAATAACTATCTCGGCCCGACCTCCAACCGCCTCAGTTCCTTTTTCAAACCCGTCGAGTGCGCTTCAGTGACTCGTCAGCTTGCCGCCGAGAGTCAAACTTCAAACTAGCAGCATAGTTTTCAGTTTTCTTATTTTATAGTAATATCTCGGTAAGTATACGCTAAGTTTATTCTTTTAAAAATATATAAGAGAAGTCTCAGCCTACTTTGATGGAGTTGACCATGAGCAGGTCAGGTGCGGTAGGGAGACTTCGTATGAAAGCTGTTCAGTCAGTCGGGCTGGGTCCGGTCGCCGCCTTCTCCGGAAGGGGGTCTGATAATGCTCAGTCCAATGCCCGAGGATGGGCGGCTCGAAGCATAAAAATAAACGGTTGCATTCTCGGCACTGTTCGCCTCGTTACTTCTTCGACCCACAGGTCAAAAGAAGACATCACTTAAAATTGCGCCTCTGACTATGTCTGGCGTAGACATTCGGTTATCGAGCTAGTTGCCAGACTCCTCCTTCGGAGTCGCCAACCTCTGCTTTTTGGTAGCCAACGGCTTCGATCGTAGCCCTACCCCACCCGCAGGTAGGTCTTCAGATGAGCAGTTTCATCAGTGGGCCCTCTTATGGAGCAATGGGCTCGGAGGTTGGTTCAGCTACCTGGCTCGGTCACTCGGGGGCCTTGGGCTTCTTGAGAGACCAGGTAGGAGGTTGGACTTCCCTGGTCGTGCGGCTCTTTCTTGATGTCGCGACTCCAGGCTTAGCTGTTTCCCCTCACATGGCTACAGCACAGGGGGCCACACTGATGCCCTTATCTCCTGCTCTTCTTCCTTCAAAGCCTGGTTTCGGTCTTGGAGTGTTTTGCGCCCTCGGGCGTCGATGGCACGCCGCGCCATCGAGTCCTGGTGCCGTTTGCGACGTGTGGGTCACCGGTGCCATTTTCGAGCGCCGTGTGGGTCCTCAGTGCCTTTTTCGGCACCGCGTGGTCCTCGGCGTCGTTCTCGGGTGCGCACACCTCCGCGGCGCCGGGGCTCTCAGGGCGTCCTCCGCTTTTCAGAACTCTCTTTTCACTCTTTCCTTCTTCCCTTTCCTCTGACTCTCATTCCTTCCCTGTCCATACAGTCCCTCCTGGACTGTCAGGAGATGACATTGAGCCTGACCCAGACCTTGGCTGGGTGATGAAGTGGAGGAAGCAGGATCTATTACTGCTACAGAGCATGTGGTCAAGGACCTGTCCTTTAAGTCTCTGCTGAAAAATTTGATTTCCACTCTTTCCTCCAGACTACAGACATCGATCCTGGGAAATTAAGACTCCAATACTTCATGCCCGGAGATCCCTCAGGTTGACTCCTCCAGTTCAGCCTTCCTTGAGACACTGTCTCAAATGGTATGGAATAATCCTGCTCTCACCTTCGGTGGCTAAATCCGTAGATAGGAAATATTCAGCCCCAAGGATCGTCCCATTTTGGCATCTCAAGCTCTGCGGATCCTATATGGTCCTGGCAGAGAATGATAAGGTCGTCTACCTCAAACTACTACAGCTTGACCTATTAACAAGAATCTCGTAAGATAGACACCTTAGGTAAGAGAGTCTTTGCTGCTTCTACCTAAGTATGCATATTGCCAGCTACCAGGGCTATTTCTCTCAGTATGAGTATATCCTGTGGCACTCTTATCAAGCAGATGGTTGAAGCTCTACGAAATCGGATACAAAGCCAGAGCTTCTTCAAACCATTACCAGAGGTATCAAATCTAATAACCAGCAGGTTAAAGCAGCTATGGATGCTTTCGACACTGCTTCCATCGGCGGCTGCTGGTATTTGTACCTGCGTCATTCCTGGCTGCGCACGGGCTTCACGAATGCACGCAGCAGCAAGTAATGGCGTTGCCCTTTGATGGTGCATATCTTTTTGGTCCTCAGGTAGAACAAGCTCTAGAAGCTACACAAAGACTAGGTCAACCATTAAGTTGGCTCGGCCCCTCCTGTCCCTCTCAAGGGAGTGTCAATAAACGTCAGTTTCATAACCGTCAGTCCTTTGAGGCAGAGGCAGGAGGTTTCCATAAAACCAACCTGCCCAACCTCAAAAGAAGACAACAGAAGGCTAGGGCCCAAAGTGCCCAGCGCCACCTTATGAGTTGCTGGCCCAAGTCCCATCTCAGCTGCCCGAGGTGGACTTTTCCTCTCCAGTGGGAGGTCGTCTGATGCACTTCTCAACCAATGGAAGTCCATAACCTCAGACAAATGAGTCCTTCGGATAATTCCAGAAGGGTATTCACTCAATCTTGTGGAGACCCTCAGATCGTCCTCCCAAGCGACAGCCCAGGCTGTCAACCCTTCAGTCAGACCTTCTGCCGCGAGATTCAGGGCCTTCTAAACAACAGGGCAGTAGAAGTAGTGCGCTGCATCTACTGGAACACAGGGTTCTACTCCCATTACTTCCTGGTTCCAAAGAAGTCCGGGCATGCTCCATTTTGGATCTCAGAAAGCTAAACAAATTTCTCCCCAAGGAGAAATTCAAAATGATTCTCTGGGAACCTTGTTACCTTTGCTTCATCAACACGAACTGGCTACCTCTCTAGACATGAAAGATGCTTACCAGCACATTTCTATTCACCGAGGCATCACAAATTCCCTGAGGTTTGTGGCTCTGAGACAACATTATCAGTTCAGAGTCCTGCCCTTGGCTATCCTCGCGCTATGGTTTTACAAAGTGTTGTGCAGTTCTGAGCGCACCTCAGAAAGGTCAGAATACAGGTGTTCCCTTATCTGGACGATTGGCTTGGCAAGCCCTTCCAGGCAGGGAACTCTGGCGCCTGAGAGATGACCTTCGCTTCCCTTACATCCATGGGAGTTCTGCTGAACCTCAAGAAATCGCATTTGCAGCCCTCCCAGAGGCTCCTTTTATAGGACTCTTCTGGACGACACCTGTGCGAAGGCTTTTCTTCCAGAAGACAGAAGGAACGATATCCTTCAAATGGCCTGCCACCGGGGAACAAACTCAGTCCCAGCTCTCTCTCGATGCAACGGATGCTAGGCCTTATGGCATCCTCAGTGTTCACTGTACCCCTAGCACGCCTGCACATGAGAACCACTCAGTGGATGCTCAGTACTCAGTGGTCCCCAACCACTCACCCACAGTCCTATCCCATCAAAGTGACAGAACCCTTAACGAGGTCACTCACCTGGTGGTCTCAAGAGAGCAATCTCATGAAGGTATCCTTTGCTCCTCTAGACCATCAGATCTCCATTACCACAGACGCTCCACTAATGGGTGGGGGAGCTCACTGTCAGGCTCTCCACACTCAAAGTGTGTGGACTCAGGTTGAGTCCCAGCTTCACATAAATGTTCTAGAAATGAGAGCCGTTCTTTATGCGGTCTGAGTGTTGAAGGACATTCTTCTTCAAACGGACAACAAAGCAGTGATGTATTACCTCAACAAGCAGGGCGGTGCTCATTCTTACCACGATGCAGGAAGCGATGAAGGTATAGGAATGGTGCTTGGAGCACAAGGCTCTAATTGCTGCCCACTCCGGAATACAAAACAAGCTGGCAGACCTTCTCAGCAGAACAGAGGCGGATCCTCACGAGTAGTCTCTCGACTCAACCATGGTTCAGTCACTATTCAAAGAGTGGGAACTCCAGACCCGAACCTTTTGCATCCCACTCAACACAAAACTGCCCTCTTCTGCTCCAGAAATCCAGGGCCTGGCATTTTCTGTCAGGATGCGTTCAGGCTGCGGTGAACAAAGCGCTTTCTTTATGCCTTTCCACCTCTTCCTCTAATTCAGAGGTACTCCTCAAGTTCGAATCCCAGGGGACAAGATGATTCTCA
This sequence comes from Neoceratodus forsteri, assembly GCA_016271365.2. Lineage (NCBI taxonomy): Eukaryota > Metazoa > Chordata > Ceratodontiformes > Ceratodontidae > Neoceratodus > Neoceratodus forsteri. The sequence continues at coordinate 622,946,486 of CM028133.1, forward strand.
TTGCTCCTTCTGGCCTAGACAGCTGTGGTTTCCACTGCTCAACAATATGTTGGCAGTTCCTCCGAGACCACTCCCCTGCAGATGAACCTTTTGACTCAGGGCCGGTGGTCCATCCCAACCTGAGATCGCTTAACCTCGGCTCCTGAAGAGGTTGAAGTAAACAGTTCAATGTCTCTGAAGGGTTTCAGATATTCTTATGGCTGTGGCGGAAGCCAGCCACCGCAGGCTTCACAGCCAAGTGGGCGTTTTCCCTCTGGTGTGCAAAGTCCTCTTTGAATCCCCTTTTTCTGCCCACCAGATAAGGTTTTGGAGTACCTCTTGGACCTCTCAAATTCAGGTCTGCAGTACTCTACAGTCAAAGTTCACCTTAGTGCCATTTCAGCGTATCATGGGCGTTTTTTCCTTAACACTGGCTCAGTTACCTGTGGTTAAGAGGTTTCTTAAAGAAATTCTGCATACCAGACCTCCTGCAAGGCGTCCAGTTGCAGCCTGGGACATTAATCTTGTACTAGACATGCTCACTGGAAACCTTTCGAACCTCTGGCTACCTGTGAGCTAAAATTTCTCACCTGGAGGACTGCCTTTCTAGTGGCCATTACCTCAGCCTGCTGGGTCTCTGAGATACATGCCCTGGTCACAGACCCTCCGTATACTGTGTTCCATAAGGACAAAGTAGCCCTTCGGACTCATCCTAAATTTCTTCCTAAGGTTGTGTCAGAATTTTATCTAAACCAACCTTTGGTCCTTCCCTCTTACTTGCGGACTTCCGAAATGAAGGAGAACAATCTCTTCATTCTTTGGATGTTGAGAGCTTTGCGTTTCTATCTAGATAGAACCAAGGACTTTCATAAAGCCCAGCAACTGTTTGTTTCCTTCAGCGAGACCCCGCTGGGTCAGCCTGTCGCTTTCAGATGTATCTCAGCATGGTTGGTGGCATGCCTTCACCTCTGCTGTTCCATGGGCGCAGTTAAGTTGGAGGGCAGGGTTCACGCTCACTCTACTAGAGTGGTCGCAGCAACCCTAATGAGAATTCATAGCGTGCCCATTGGAGATATTTGCAAGCATGCCACCTGGAGCTCAGTGCATACTTCGTTAAACATTATGCACTGGATGTCCATGCTAGACGACATTCTTCGTTTGGCAGAGCCATCCTTAATGGACTTCTGTCCTAGAAGCGTGAGCTCTTGGTCTCTCCTGCCGCCTCTCGGGGATTATTAGCGGTACTCTCCCAATAGTGTGAATGAGTGGTGGAGACTACGTCCAGGAAGATATGAAATGCATTACCTACCGTGATCTTGATCTTCTTGACGGAGTCTCCCTCTCATCTCTACCTCCCCCCAGAGCTCACCTCTGTTGTTGGTCTTCACTCCCTCTTTAGGCTGTGAAGACTTCTTTGTTGACCCTTCTTATACAGGTCACCCGGACTATCTTATGTCTATTTTTAGGTTAGGCTATCCTTCTAGGTTAGTTACGCTGCACCTCCTTGGTAAAAAGGTACTGAGGCGGTTGCAGGGGTCGGCCTTGAGATAGTCATTACCCTTGAGCTGAGGCTTGCGGTGCCGTTCCTCGGCGGCTCCATCTCTGGCGCCGACCCTCCAGCAAAAGTTTGCTCCCGATCGGTCCTAGTGCCTCAGGCGCAGATCCCAATAGTGTGAATGAGTGGTGGAGACTCGTCCATGAAGATCAAGAATTACGGTAGGTACTTAATTTTTCATTTGTGGTCTCTGGCTTACTCCTGAACACCTCCCTCACAGCAGTACACCTCCGGGCAAGGACAATGTCCTGGCAGATGCTCTCAGCAGGATATCTCAGGGCCATCACAGATGGTCACTGGATCCCCTGGTCTTGGAGGTGATTCTCCAGATGGGGCACCCTCAGATAGATCTTTTGCAGCCCCAGACAGTCACCAACTTCCACTTTTCTGCTGCGCCCCAGTGTTGGGCTCAGTCCCTCTGGATGCCTTAGTTCTCAGTTGGGAAGGAAGTTCCTGTATGCTTTCCCCTTCCTCTCCTGTTCAGAGTGCTAGTAAACATCAGGTCTCAACCCTGCAAAATGATCCTGATTGCTCCCGACTGGGCCAGACAGCCCTGGTATCCTCTCCTGTTGTCCTTAGCTGTCCATCTTCCCCTGTCTCTTCCCAGGAATTACAACCTGTTAACCTGTGCTCAGGGAGGGTTTGGTACCAGATCTCAAATCTCTCAATCTCAAGGGCTGGCTCTTGAAGAGTTAGAGTTTACTGATTTACACCTCTCCCAGGGTGTAATGGATATTCTTAAGGCTTCTAGGAAGCCTTCCACCAGAACTACTTATAATTCAAAATGGAAAAGATTTTCCATATGGTGCTCTAGGAAGCATATTTCCCCAGAGTCTGTTGATCTGCCCACAGTCCTTGACTACATGGTCCATTTGAATAGCTTGGGACTCAGACCAGCTACACTGAAGGTGCATCTGGCAGCTGTTTCTGCTTTCATTTCAGCAGGTAAGCCCTCTTCTCTTTCAGCTCACCCTGTATTCTCCAAGTTTTCAAGGGATTGCTTCATTCCAATCCTCCATTCAGGGACCCTGCCCTGCCTGGGACCTTAACGTTTGCTCAGCTTATGCAACCCCTTTGAGCCTTTGTCCTTAGCAGAGCTTAGTACTTGACTTGGAAAACTGTGATCTTATCTGTGTCAGTCTTCACCATTCATCACCAGATGGGTACTGGCTGGAGATCAGGACCCGGGGAGTTTTTTTTAAAGGGTAGGTGGAGCCGACACAGCATCTGCGCCGCCCTCGAGGCCGGCGTACTGCGTGGCGCCTCGAGGGTTAACCGTTAGGCTGTGTCGACTCCGCCTGCCTACCTGTTCTTCGTCTCCCACCATCGAGGTCGCCTCGTCGGAAGCTTCTCTGCAGTTTTAGGCCTTCAGCCTGTTTAAAAAATCGATGTTCAGTCCGTCGGTTGTCTACTGGTTCTGGATTCTGCCTCCACTCGGCGTCGCCAGTAAGATCTTTCCTTTTATTTAAAATTCTGTGACGTCAAGTCTGTTTGTGGGTTTTTTTTCTCCGTAGGTCATGTCTCGGTCAGAGGCAAAAGTCTTCAAAGGCGGGTCGGCCCCCCATGCGTCGGTTCCCGTGCGGCGAAAGTATTCCGTCACCGACCAGCACGACCTGTGTCTTGCGTGTCTTGGCCCGCTTCCACGACATGGATTTGTCGACTCCTGCTTCTCCATGGACCGCCGCGTCCTCGAACAGCGCATGTTGAAAGTGGGGAAGCTGACTCCGCCGGCTTTCGGGGTAGGAGTTCGCACTCGTCGGGCCAACCGGCGCTCCTCTTGGCCCTTCCTCCGGTCCCCTCCTGGTTCTATCACGGACCGAGGAGGAGGGAGCCTCGGCTGCCTTAGCCTGGCCATTACCGAGAGCTCCTCCCGCGGCGCGGGAGGCCCGTCCCGCTTCCTCCCGGAGGCGGGCGGGATGCTCCTCACGGCAATCGCCCCTTCGGGGTGAAGGCTGCCCTGGTGTAGCACCTGTGGTTACGTAAGGCCCGGGTCAGCGCCGTCCTCGCTTGCCCGTCGATCGAGCCGCCGGTGCCGTTCATTGGTGCCGTGGGCCCTGTCGGCGTCGACTCTGTATATTCGCTGACGCCCGGCGCTGCTGCGCAGTGCAGTGGGACAAGATCCGGCGTCCTCTTCGCCATGTCTCGCCTCAGCGCCGAGGTTGAGCATGGCGCCCGTGCCTGTGCGGCTCGGCGCCGCCAGACCCGGCTCCAGCTGTTGGTGCTGTCTCGGTGCTATCCCGTTCTTGGTGCCGCCCGTGGCGCCAAGAGGCAGTCGGTGCCATGTTGGCACAGTCTCTGCCCTCGGGGCCGTCGTCTGTGCCGCCGGTCCTCGGTGCCCTCGGCGGCGCCGTGGGGCCAGCGGTTTCGTTTCGGCGCAGAGGTTGCTGCTGGGGCTGCTGTCGGTGCCGTCTCTGTCCCTGGTACCGCCCGGTGCTGGTGGACTTGGCGGACACATCTGGCCTGGCTCTGGACCTTTGGGTTGGGCTGCCCTGGTGCCCCCTGCGGCCCGCCCACGGGGTTCGGAGAATGCAGGTGTGCCGTCTCGCCCACAGCTGTGGCTGCGGGCCCTGCTGGCAAAGTTGGTTGTGCCCACCTCCTACTGTTTGGCTCAGAGCTTGGACTCTGCCTCTTGAGTCGGAGTCAAGCTCAGAGTCAGATGGGCAGTCACACCCTTGGGGTTGTCTGCGGAGGAGGCACTCCGTGATCTCGTTGGCAGTCGAAGCCAGCCCCGAGGCTAGGGTCAGTGGTGCTGACCTGCAGGCAGTGGTGCGTGCTGCCATTGCTCTGCAGCCTGGCCTTGGGGTTTCATCTACCCGGTGGTGGTCCCCCCTCCAGTGGTGTGTCTTGATCGCCCAACTTTGGGGCCCATGAGAAACCTACAGGAAGGGAGGAGGTGCTCTTCCCTGGGTCTCCCCTTTGGGGCTGCCCAGAGATGCCAGCTACCTAGGCTGGCCCTCTCGAGGAGGAGAACTCTCTCGGACTCTGAGGGGTCGAGGGTGTGGGGTCGGCGCGTCGGCCTTTCTCTGGGGTCACTCGGGCCCTGGACCAAGCCAGTCGGTTCCACCCTTCCCCTCGGGTTCCTTGAGGGTCCCATTCTTTTGAGGCAGGGGACCATCCTTCTGGACTTTTGCGGCCCGGTCGCCTCACTGGGGGATTCTTCTGGCGCAGCCAGGCAGTACCAGCGTGGTTGTACAGCTGTCGGCTGTGGAGTCTTCTGTGGCACCCTCCTCGGGTGCTCATGGTCCGCTCCCTAGGCCTGGCGGGGTCAGCTGACTTCTTTTTCTCGGCTGTGCCCCTAGCCCTCTGCCACATTCTCCTGCGCTCCCAGGCATTCTTGGTCCTAGCGGCCCTCTCACCTGGGAGCAGTTCAGGCGGTGGCTGCCGGTTCCTGCCTACGTTGAGGCTATGGACAGCCAGGTTTTCAACCTCCCCGTGCAGCCACCCTTGGAACATATGGTGACCTCCAGCTCCTCATCCCCCTCTTCTGGGGAGAGGAACCTTCTGTCCACATCTCTGCGGCTGCTGATCTCTGAGTATCAGCGCTTCCTCGTGAGGATGTTGGAGGACTTGCACCTTTCCCCTCTTCTGTTAGCAATCCTGAACATGCGGCACGCCTTTCTAGGCGATTATGGCGAGCCACCCTTGTGGTGCCGCCCTGGCCTGCTCCCTTCGGAGGCGTCCTTGAGTTTCTGGCAGAGGCCCTTCTCCGGAGTTCCTGCCCCTAGGGACCTCAGCCAGAGGTATTGCGCTCCCCGGTCTCCAGGTTCTATGCCTCATCCGCAGTCTGGCATGATGCATCTAGACACCCCTGATGGGCTTCGCGCCCTCCACCGTGACCGGCCCCCAGATCAAGACTCCTCGGTTTTGATTTTTGGGGAGGAGGACCTTCTACTCGGCACGATTGCTCTTTTCTATTTCCGCTCACCAGGCCCACTTTGCAGCCTACAACAGGTTCTTGTGGTCCAGGCTAGGTCAGGTCTAGCTTCTTTGCCTGACTCGGAGCAAACCAGACAAGCCATCGCGCTCTGCACGTGGCCTGGAGCTAGCAAAGGCACCAAGCGGGGGCATCTTACGGCGCCAGCGGGTAGCTACCAGGTCGTAGGGACAGCGATCTGCACCAGGAGATCGGCGTGGCTGCGTCTTTCCGGTTGTCACCCTTGGCCCGGTGTGGGGTGAGTTGCTCCGCCACCAGGGAACCTACCTTTTCGCGTGGGCGAGATGGGCTGTCGGGGCAGCTTCCTTCCCCTCCGGGGGCCGTCTCTCTCCCCACTCTTGGGCCTCCCAGGCCCAGAAGGTTCCCTAGTGTGTCACCCACTGAGGGCTAAGGGACTCTGTCCCTTAGGGTGTAAAGAAACAACCCCTTGGGGGCTTGGTACTCACCCATCTGTGATGAATGGTGAAGATTGACACAGATATGAAAATTACATACCTACCATAATTCTGATCTTTCTGTGTATCTTCACCATTCATCACAACCCCACCCACCATCCCCTGGCTCCTCAGTCTCTGGGTCCCCCTCCTCTGTGGCTCCCCTCTCCTCTTTTGGAGCGGGGTAAAGTAGGACACACAGGGGTATTCTCCTTCAAAGGTACAGCATGCAGGCACTCCTTCTCTTCTACATGTCTCCACCCGATGGGGTGGAGTTGATAGTTACCTTCCCTCCTCCTGGTTTCCATCCAACTGTGAAAAAAAAAAAAAAAAATCCCTTTTTCACCAAACATCTTTCCTGAGAGAGTGTAAAATCCCTGTACCCTGTCCTTCTTCCAGAATAGCAGACTCTGCTTCTGGGGTATTTGCCAGTTATTCTGTGCCTTGAATTCTGGCAGAGAGCTTTGCTACTCCTTGCAGTTCCTATACAATCTGGTGACGGACAAGGGTCTGGATACCTCGTTACCTCTCACTCTCTCCTAAATTTTCTCCCTCCCTTCTTCGCTTCCAGAGATTGGGGCCCTACCCAATCCCTTAGTCTCATCTCTTCCTTGCTGTCCTCTCAGTCGTTATTTCACCTTTTAGTTCAGTTTTCCTTCCTTTTCTTCCCTTGGACTCTCTTGTCCCACCCTCCATCCCTTCCTCTTACCTCTCCGGCGACTCAGAACTGGTAGGCAGGAGAGTCGACACAACCTAACGGCCAACCTCGGCTCACGCGAGTACCTCGACCTCGAGGGGCGCGCTTCGATGCTGTGTGGCTCCATCCTTACCTTTAAAAAAAAAGCTCTACGGGGTCCTGATCTCCGGCCAGTACCCATTTGTGATGAATGGTGAAGATGCACAGAAAGATCAGAATTACGGTAGGTCGTAATTTTCATTTCTGGTAGCCATCACCTCTCCAGGCCATAAGTGAGTTACAAGCCCTGTCAGTGGAGCCTGATTTTATCTCCTTCCACAGAGATAAGGTGGTCCTCAGGACTAACAGGAAGTTTTACCCAAGGTGGTTTCAGACTTCCACCTTAACCAATTTATGTCTCTTCCTGTGTACTTCACTGACCATTCCTCCTCTGGTGAGAGGAGGCTGCACAGTTTAGATGTGAAAAGAGCCCTTAGCTGCTACATAGAATTGTACCAAGGGTCACAGGTTTGACTCCTCCAACTGTTCCTCACTTATGGTGAGGTTGGTAAAGGAAAACCTGCCACTAAAGATCCATTGCCAGGTGGATTGTCTCTTGTATTCAATTTTGCTATGAAAAATTGGGTAAGGTTCCACCCTCAGGCCTGAGGGCTCACTCTACCAGAGGTACAGCTGCTTCTCTGGCTGATGCCAGGACATTCCTATTCTAGAGATATGTCAAGCAGCTACCTGGAAAGCAGTTCACACTTTTCCAAGCATTACTCCCTGGATATCCAGGCTAGGAGTGATGCTCGGTTAACACAGCTGTGCTTCAGAGCCTATTTCCTAAGTAGGTTCTGTGCCTCCTCCATGGAGGTACTGCTAGTAGTCTGCTATTGTCAGAATACAGCAAGACTTCATGTTTGAAGAAAAAATTACTCACCTTAGTAATGTTGTTTCTTCTAATGGAGTCTTGCTGTATTCTGACCTCCTCTGCCTTCCCCTCTCAGAACCTCTGATCTTAGTTAGAGGGCTCTTGCAGTAGGTAATACATATAGGACTGATGCCGGCCGGCGGGACCCACGGAAAAATTTCTGGCTAGCAGTCCCTGGCGAGGCCACTCCCATGTCAGGTGACGGCGTCATACAGCGTTGGTATAAAGGGTGGTCCCAGATGCCCGCCTTCCAGTTCTTTCCGCTCGTCAGCTCGTGCAGCACCTCGCGTTAAGTTCTTATCGCTCAGTCCTGTTCCCGTGCGGTTTCGAACAAGTTTTCAGTTTAGAATTTTATTCTTCTTTCGTCAGGTGAGCGTCGGTTTATGTCGTCCCTTCAAAGAATAAGTGCCACTCGTCGGCGCCCAACTGCCTCACGAAGACGGTCACTCCCTCTGCCTTTTCTGCTTAGGCCCCACCACGCGGTCGACAAGTGTCCGCACTGCCTTCGATTCAACGCTGCCCCGCAGACGACGCCAGCAGCCTCAGCCCATCTCAAAAAGAAGATGTCCGCGATGGAGAAGGAGTTGAAGAAACTTGCGAGGCGTCAACCTCCCCTAAAGGGCATAAAGCGGGACAAGGAAAGGCACGGAGAAGGCCCCTCCTCCGCGACTCCAGCCGGAGTGGCGGGCAGGTAACATACCCTCCGAGATCGCCAGACAGCAGCCTCCAAGGCTTTGGGAGGTGTCGGCCCGCCTGTCGGGTTCGCGTTCGAGCCGCGGTGTCTCCGGGCAAGAGACTCTAGCCCCAGTGCCGCCGCAGGCCTCGGCCTACTGGTGAGGCACCTCCCTAAGCCGGACGTCGGCTGCTCTGCGCTGCGGGAGAAGGCCGCTAAGGCGCTCGACCCGTCCGTGGCGGCACACGGCGAGTCCCCCTCCGGACCAGGCCTCCTCCCATACTCTGCCTGCCTCCGGCGAGGACCCCAAGTCGGACACAAGCTCCTCTGGCGTCCCGAGATTGACCCATAAGCCACCAGTCGGCTCCTCTGGCGTGCGCCGGGCCTCGAGCCTCGACGAGACCCTGCGCGTCTGTCGTACCAGGCTCCCAGCTTTCGCTGCCATCAGGAAACCCCAGTACCCCGGCCCGACCCGAGTTTTCCCCTCCGTCCCGAGGACGGGGCTCAGGACCCTGGGCTGCCGTCGATCCTCTTCCTGAAAGCGGATCTGACGCCTGCTCCTCCGATGCCAGCCCGACACGGCCCGGCGATGCGTTTCCGATACCAGCCCCTCTGCCGGCGGGGATATTCCTCTTCCATCGGGCCCTCAACCCCACGGTCCTATCCCGACTGATTCACCCGTGGAGTACCCGGCTGGGCCGTCTGCTCGGCAGCTCCTCCAGTGCCTGGCGTCATATCCGGCGTGGTTTTCCCAGGTCCGCGTATCCTGCGCCGCAGTACCGGTGCCGACCCCTTGACGCGCAGTACCTGGCTCCAGTTTACCCGCAGCTGTGCTACGGATACTTCCCCACGGTTTCTCCATACACCTATCCCCTCCTCCTCCTCCACCGCCCCCTAGGCGCGGGTGGATCTTCAGAGAGACTCTTGCCTCCTAGTGGGCTGAGGCCAAGGCTCAGCTCACCAAGGAAATAGAGAGCCGTCTTCTGGACGGTGCCACCAGCTCCTGTCGCCCAGGCAGCACTCCCTCTCCCCTCCAGATTCCCAGGCTTTCCCTCAGGGTCCAGAGAGGGCAGGACACGCGTTCTGGGATTCCCCCAAGGAACCTGTTCCTCCCCAGTCGAGTTAGGGAGTCTTACTCTGCTTCAGATTCTTCCTCTTCTCTCTCGAGGCTTCCAGTGGATGTTCGAGAAAGACAACGAACCACGCTCTCCGTCCAAGCCCCAGCCGAGGACTCCTCTGAAGTCTCCGGAGGATCCTTCCTTCACGGAGTTGCTCAGGAAGATCCAGGAGGTCCATCAGTGGCGCTCCTTAGAGCCAGATCCTCAACGGTTAAACTCGCGAACATCTGGACTTACCCCTTGGCTCCTACCCTAGTGCCACCCTGGATCAAACCTCCGCCCACCTTGTTTCCACGATTTGGAAGCAACCCGTCGGCTTGCCCCCCACTTCCCAGGAAGTTGAACAGGCTATACCAGGCTCCGGAGGTGTAGACTTTTAGACTCTCACCCCGTGCAGACTCGGTTGTGATTAGCGCGCTCATGGCCGTCAGCACACCCAAAACACTGAGCTCGTCTCCCCGGATAAGGAATCTAGCCTTCTGGATCATTATGGAAGGAAGATCTCGCTTCTTCCACACTGGGGATTAGGGCCCTGAACTGCATAGCACATATGGGGATTGCCGAGAAGTCGTCCTTCAGGCGGAATCTAAGATCGACTCTTTGCCTGACTCCCAAGTCAAGCAGGAGTTGACCGACCTGGTCCATTCTGCTCATTTCGCCAGTCGTCATATTTTGAGGATGACCTCTGACCAGTGGACACCGCAGGATGGAGTTCTGCCTTTGCTGTCAGTCTTGGCGTCATGCATGGCTCCTTGTGTCAGGTCTGGTCCCGGAGGTGCAGTCAGCGATCCAAGAAGCACCTTTCAGGGATCTTCCTGGACAGAAGTCTCCACCACTCATTCACACTATTGGAAACTGCGCCGGAGGCACTAGGACCCAACAAAGAACAAACTTTTTGCTGGGGGAGTCGGCGTCAGAGATGGCGCGCGAGGCAGCGTCATGAGCCCCAGCTCGTGCAGCAATGACTATCTGCGTCGACTCCCAACCGCCTCAGTTCCTTTTTCCCCACCGTCAGTGCGCTTCAGTGACAATCGCTCTCCTGTCAGGAGTCAAACTTCAAACTAGCAGCATAGTTTTCAGTTATTATTATTTTGTAGTATTATCTCGATCAGTATAAGCTAAGTTATTCTTATTTTAAATAAAAGCGATAAAGAAGTCTCAGCCTACACTGGCGGAGTCGACCATGAGCAGGTCAGGTGATGGTGGGAGACTTCTGTAAACTGTTCAGTCAGTCTGGCTGGGTCCGGTCCGCGCCTTCTCCGGAAGGGGTCTGACAACAGTCAGTCAATACCGAAGTGGGCGGTCCCAAGACATAAAGCCAACGGTCGCATTCTCGGCACCGTTCGGCCTCGAAGCTCTTCTTGGCCCGCAGGTCTAAAGAGAAGGCATCACTCAAGGTCAGCCCTCTGATGCGTCTCCGCGATAGACGCTTCAGTTATCGGGGCTAGTTGCCGGTCTCCTCCTTCGAGTCGCCAACAGCGGCTTCTGGTAGCGACGTCTCGACATCGAGTCCTACCCCACCGCAGGTAGGTCTTCAGATGAGCAGTTTCATCAGTGGGCGCTCTTATGGAGCAATGGGCTCGGAGGTTGGTTCGGCTACCTGGCTCGGTTCGTGGGCCTCGGGCTCTCTGGGCGACCAGGTAGGGCAGTTGGACTTTCTGGTCGCTGGCACCTTCTTCGGTGCCGTCGACCTCGTGCTTAGGTGTCTCCCCACACATGGCTTCGACAGGGGCCACACCGATGCCCTTATCTTCTGCTCTTTTCCTTCAAAACCTGTTTTCAAACACCATGAAGTCTTGCTATATTATAACAAAAGCAGTCAGCCACTGCAGCTGAACTGCCCGGAGAAGGAGTTAACTCCAGAGGTCTGAGTTCTACAGCCAGGGCTGTGCCAAAACTCTATCTGGCAAGTTTCAAATGAAACTGTCAGATTCTTTACTCCGCTTCACTGAACAGTCGCCCGAGATCAGCTCCTTCAGCTCGGTTCATTCTCGGTTCAAGCGAGTATTTTTCGGTTCATTTGAACTGGCAAAAGTTATTATTTTACCACATTTCGGTTGAAAAGCTCTATCTGGTAAACCGTATACAATTTAAAGTCTGTGTGGAAAGTTAATTATCGGTTCGGTTTTGAATCGATCGGTTTGCTTATTTCAACATTTTAAAGTGTTGGTTGGGTTTTTAGAGTGCGGTTCCGGTTCTTATTGGTTCTAAAAACCTGAATTTTAATAGGTTTTTCAAATACCTGTGACAGCGTTAGGAACCGATAAAGTGTCTTGCCTAGCACTGCCATCAAAGGGCAAGTTTTGGATAGGCTGGCATTATGTTTGAAACCCAAAAGAAAAACCGGGCCCACTGGGTTTCAACACTGTGATGTCTGTGGGAAGCCTTTGCCAAGGCTGACCCACACCACTGTGTCTATTGTCTGGGGCTGACCACCTCCTGTTAGACTGCCAGGTATGTAAAATTTCCCTGCAGCCACCCTGGAGAGAGAGATTGGGCGGCTCAGGAGCAGAGACAAAAAGTCCGCTGACCGGATGGCCAGCCGGTCCAGCACCCACTGGACCAGAGAGTGCCCTCTGACCAGGCGAGACTTCTTCGGGCAAAGGAAGGTTGGTTCAGATGAACCAGTCCCAGTTAAAGACAAGGAAATCAGTAGGTTTGGAGTCCAAAATTGTGTCTCCAACTGCTGCAGAGAATCGCTAAAGCCATTCAGATTGTCCAGTCACTGTCTCAGGGACCTGTCGAGACCACCAACAGTTGGTAAAGGTTAGTTCATTCAGTTCCAGTGGTTCAGGAGTATGATGTTGAGGATTTTATGAACCACAGGAGGGAGGAGGAATTTGATCAATATGTGTGTGGCTGGGAGGGTCTGGACGTGCCCATTGAACGGACATTTCTCCAGACAGACTTAGAATCTCTTCCTATTCTGTCTGAGTCCCTTCTCATTTTATGTTTTACAAAGGTTGCAGAAACCCTCCAGCTTCCTTTAGAAGAGGCTGTGGATGAGCAAGAGGAGCCTGATTATGTAGAAATGATGGATATACCAGAGTCTAGGAGGTTGTCTATTGCTTTGCATAAGTCATTTAGGAAGCAAACAACAAAGATTTTAAAAAATCCTCATTCTGTCCCTCCTGTAGATAAAAAATGGACAGAAGGTATACTTTGTCAGGCTCTGATACAGACTTCCTCACTGAGCAGTGTAGTCATGTAGGTGTGGTACAAGCTGCAGCCTGTGACAAGGCTAATATTCCCTGGCCTCACATCCTCCTGATAAAAGATTCCAGGAAGATTGATGCCATGGCAAAAAACAGTATATGGCAGCTTCTTTGGGACTCAGGCAGGCAATATATGGCTTATGTAGCTAGATATCAAAAATCTAGGTGGGACACAATATTGCAGTTAGCCAAGCAGGCCCATGGCCAGCTGGCTAGTGAATTGGAACAGGTGGCTGCTGATGGCATTGAAGCCTCTAAAGTTCAGTTTCATACTGCTGTTGATGTTAATGATGTCTCCTCTAGGGTCATGGCCACTTCTGTAGCTTTCCGTGGTTGGCATGGCTCAGATGCACTAATCTGTCCCAAGATACTCAGTCAAGGCTATGGATTTTCCTGTAGTGGGAAACTCTCTGTTTGGGAACAAACAGAAAACTATATGAAAAAGATGGATGAATACAGAACTACCTACAAAAGTGCCAGGCTAAGGAGAGGCATGCCACGCCACAAGGCATGCTCCCAGAGGTGAGGCAGGCCTTTCACAGGCCTTTTAGCAATTTCAATTTCAAGCCTTCTCTGCTGTTGCGCAGAGGGTTTCTTCAGAGGCAGGGTGAGCGAGGGCACAAGTAAGCGTCCCCTCCCTCAGCCTAAGGCTGCTGCTAGCAGGCACCCTGATGGGGTGCCCAGGGCCGGTCTCCTGTACCAGTGGGGGCAGGTTGGCTTTTTCAGCCAGAACTGGCTGTCCTTAACTTTCGGACAGATGGGTTCTGGAGGTAATAAGCCAGGGTCTGGTTCTCAGCTTCAAACACTTTCCAAAGATGAGAGCCAGACATTTTCCTACAAATCCTTCAGAAGCCCTTGCTTGGAAGCAGAGGTTTCTTCTCTTCTGGACTGCAAAGCAGTGGAAAGGGTCCCTCCTTGCCATCAGGGCAAGGGCTTTATTCAAGATACTTTCTTACCCCAAGAAGACAGGACAATGGCGGCCCATTCTAGATTTAAGGTACCTGAACAAGCATCTTTTGAAACCAAAGTTCAGAATGTTGACTCTGGCAATGATATTGCCTTCTCTAAGGCCAGGGACTGGCTGGCTTCCCTGGACCTCAAGGATGCCTATTTTCATGTCCTGATCAGGCCTTCTCACGAAAGTACCTCAGGTTGAACTGCCCTCAGGCCATTACCAGTTCAGGGCAGTGCACTTCGGCCTTACCTCTCGCCAAGGGTATTCACAAAATGTCTCGCTGTGGTAGTGGCTCACTTAAGAAGGCAAGGGGTTGCTGTGTTTCCTACCTGGACGACTGGCTCATTGTGGGTCAGTCTCCAGGTCAGGTAAATCCACTTGCAAGTCACCCAGCAGCTTCTCACTTCCTGGGATTCCTGCTAAATTTACAAAGTCAGTTCTGGAACCAGTTCAGGTCCTAACTTTCATAGGTGCAGAATTGAACACAAAGTTAGCCAGGCATTTCTCCCTCGGAAAGGGTAGACAGACTCATGGCCCTGGCATCCTCCTTTACCCTCTGAGGTCTCTCGACCAGCAAGGCATTTTCTGCAACTCCTGGGGCACATGGCTGCTTCCACAGCTGTAGTGCAGGAGCAAGATTCCAGATGAGGGACATTCAGTTCCATTTGAGGGCCTATTGGTCTCAAAGGAAGGACCCCTCCAAATTGGTCCCAGTGACCCCAACTCTGATTCTAGCTCTTCAGTGGTGGCAGGATCAGAGCAATCTAAGACAAGGGGTTCCCTTCATTGCCATTTCTCATTCCCTCACCCTCACCACGGATGCCTCCTTGCTGGGGTGGGGCACGTCATAGGCGACCTTTCCACTCAGGGTGTGTCCCCAGGAATCTCTGCTCCACATCAACCTATTGGAACTCAGAGCTGTCTTATTAGCTCTTCAGGTTTTCTCAGCATCTGTCCAGAACAAAGTAGTTCAGGTCAGGACAGACAATACCACAACAATGTGGTACATCAACAAGCAAGGGGCACTCGGTCATCAGCCTTGTGCACCGAAGCAATGAAGTTGTGGTCTCTGGCTTACTCCTGAACACCTCCCTACTAGCAGTTCACCTTCCAGGAAGGACAGTGTCCTAGCGGATGCCCTCAGCAGGATTTCTCAGGGTCATCACGAATGGTCTTTGATCCCCTAGTGCTGGGGTCAGTTTTTGCCAGATGGGCACTCCTCAGATAGATCTTTTCGCAGCCCCAGACAACCACCAACATCCTCTGTTCTGTTGCAGGCCTCCAGTAATGGGCTCAGTCTCCTGGGCGCCTTTCTGTTGGATTGGGAAGGAAGTTCCTGTATGCATTTCCCCTTCTCTTCAGGGTGTTGGTAAATTCAGATCCCAGCCTACAAAGTGATTCTGATTGCACCAGACTGGGCCAGGCAACCCTGGTACCCTGCTTCTGTCCCTGACAGTCCACCCTCCCTGGGCCTTCCCAGGGTCCACAACCTGCTGACTTGTGCCCAGGGGAGAATTTGTATCGGACCTCAAATCCCTCCACCTCAAGGCTTGGCTCTTGAGGAGTTAGAATTGCTGATTTACACTTTCTCACGGTGTCCTTGATATTTTAAAGGCCTCTAGGAAGCCTTCCACTAGGGCCACTTATAATTCCAAATGGAAGGGTTCTCCATCTGGTGTTCTGGGAAGCAAATTGTCCCAGAATCTGCTGATTTGCCCATTTGCTGGACTACTTGGTCCATCTTAATTTCTTAGGCCTCAGGCCAGCTACCTTAAAGGTTCATCTGGCAGCTGTCTCTGCTTTTATATCAGCAGGAAAGCCTGCCTCCCTTTCTTCTCACCTGTGTTTTCCAAGTTTTTAAGGGTTACTTCACTAACCCTCCTTTTCGGGACCAGCCCCTGCCTGGGACCTTAATGTTGCATTGCTCAGTTAATGCAACCCCCCTTTGAACCTCTGTCTTCAGCCAGACCTTAAGTTCCTAACTTGGAAAACTGTTTTTCCTAGTGGCCATCACTTCTGCCAGACACTGAAGTGAGTTACAAGCCCTGTCAGTGGAAAAGATTTTATTTCTTTTCACAGAGATAAGGTAGTCCTCAGGACTAACAAAGTTTTACCTAAAGTGGTTTCAGATTTCCATCTTAACCAATCCATCTCCCTTCCAGTATTTTTCACTGAGCATTCTTCCTCGGGTGAGAGGAGATTGCACAGTTTAGACATCAAAATAGCTTTAAGCTACTATTTGGAGCCTTTCAAGGGTCACAGGTTCGAATCCCTCCAACTCTTCCTTACCTATGGCCGAGGTTGGCAAAGGAAACCTGCCACTAAGAGGACAATTGCCAGGTGGATTGTCTCTTGTATCAATTTGCTACCAAAACTAGAGAACCCCCCTCAGGACTGAGGCCTATTCCACCAGAGATTCAGCTGCATCTCTAGTGGCTGCTAGAATATTCCATTCGGAAATCTGTCAAGCTGCTACCTGAAAACAGTTCACAACTTTACAAGCATTACTCCCTGGATGTCCAGTCCAGGAGAGATGCTCGGTTTGGCACAGCCGTGCTAGAGCCTATTTCTAAGTAGGTTCTGGCCCTCCTCCATGGAGGGAGCTGCTGTGTAATCTGCTAATTGTCATAATATAGCAAGACTCATGGTGTTTGAAGAAAAAATTTCTCACCTTAGTAATTGCTTTTCTTCTCATGGAGTCTTGCTATGTATATGACCACCCCCACCCCCAACCTGCCTCTCAGAACTTCTACTGGGTAAGGGGTTGGCAAATTAGTCCAAACACTGTGTCATGCCGTTATAAGCTCTTTTCCTTTTCCCTTTTCTTTAGGATTGAGAAAACTAGGTATTTCTGTTTTGGTTGTATGTTTGGCTCCCTCCTGGACTTCTGTCTTTTGGGAGGGGCCCAATAGTGCTTGTTGGGGTGATGTTGTTGTTGTTGTTTCTGTTATTGTTATTCTACTAGTAGGTAGCCATTTGGCTAGTGAGGTTTTCCACAGACTTTTTGCTTAGTGTTGGCTCCGTAAAGATCTGACAGTTTCAGTTTGAAACTAGCCAGATAGAGCTTTCAGCAAAAGCGCCGCGCTTGGAACTCCAGTCAGCCTGGAGTTACTCCTTCCTCTCTGGGGCAGTTCAAGTGCTGTGGCTAACTGCTAATTGTCATAATAGCAAGACTCCATGAGAAGAAAAGCAATTCCTAAGGTGAGTAATTTTTCTTCTTACCCCAAAAGGACAGGAGAGTGGCGGCCTATCCTGGATCTAAGATATCTAAACAAGCACCTTTAAAACCAAAGTTCAAAATGGTGACACTGGGAATGATTTTACCTCCCTAAGGCCAGGGGACTGGCTAGCTTCACTGGACCTCAAGGATGCCTACTTCCATGTTCTTATCAGAAGCTCCCATCAAAAGTACCTCAGATTCGAACTGCCTCAGGCCATTATCAGTTCAGAGCAATGCCCTTGACCTCACTTCTGCCCCAATCGGTATTTACAAAATGTCTAGCAGTAGCAGTTGCTCATCTAGAAGGCAAAGATTGCCATTTTCCCTACCTGGACGACTGGCTCATTGTGGGTCAGTCTCCAGACAGAATCAAATCACACCTGCTAGTTACCCAGCAGCTGCTTGCCTCTCCTGGCTTTCTTCTCAGTCTTCCAAAATCAGTTTTGGAACCCGTCCAGGTACTCACCTTTATAGGAGCAGAACTGGACACAAAGCAGGCCAAGCCTTCCTTTCCTTGAAATGGTAAGGACCTTAGTGGCCCTGGCCGCCTCCTTCACTCTGCAGGTCTCGACCAGCAAGGCATTTCCTGCAGCTCCTAGGACACATGGCTGCTTCCACAGCTGTAGTGCAAGGAGCAAGATTTCAGATGAGGGACATTCAGTTCCATTTGAGAGCTTTCTGGTCTCAAAGAAGAGATCCCCTATCCAAGTTAATCCCAGTGACTCCGAACCCTGATCCAGGCCCTTCAGTGGTGGCAGGATCAGAGCAATCTGAGACAAAGGGTGCCTTTCACCCTCTGTCACTCCTTGACCCTTACTACAGATGCATCCCTCTTGGGATGGGGGAGCTCACAGGCGACCTCTCTACCCAGGGTTGGTCCCCTCAGAATCTCTGCTACCATCAATCTGTTGGAACTCAGAGCTGTTTTTCTGCATCTGTTCAGAACAAGGTGGTACAGGTCAGAACAGACAACACCACTACAATGTGTGCGTCCAACAAACAAGGGGGCACTCTCGGGTCTTCAGCCTTGTGCACCGAGGCAATGAAGTTGTGGTCTCTGGCTTATTCCTGAACACTTCCTCCTGCAGCAGTTCACCTCCCAGGCAAGGACAATGTCCTGGCAGATGCTCTCAGCAGGATTCCCAGGGCCATCACAGAATGGTCGCTGGATCCCCTAGTACTAGGGATAGTGTTTGCCAGATGGGGCACTCCTCAGATAGATCTTTTGCAGCCCCAGACAATCATCAACTTCCACTTTTTTGTTGCAGGCCCCAGTGTTAGCTCAGTCCCCCTGGATGCCTTTCTCCTCGTTAGGAAGGAAGTTTCTTTATGCCTTTCCCCTTCCTCTCCTGTTCAAGTAGTAGTCAAAATCAGGTCTCAGCCCTGCAAGATGATCCTGATTGCTCCAGACTGAGCCAGGCAGCCCTGGTACCCTCTCCCTTCTGTCATAGCAGTCCATCTTCCCGTGTCTCCCCAGGAACCACAATCTGTTAACCTGTGCTCAGGGAGAGTTTGGTATCCAATCTCAAATCCCTCAACCTTAAGGCTTGGCTCTTGAGCAGTTAGTGTTTGCTGATCTACAACTTTCTCAAAGTGTTCTCGAAATCTTGAAGGCTGCTAGGAAGCCTTCCACCAGAAACTACCTATAACTCCAAGTGGAAAAGGTTTTCCATATGGTGTTCTGGGAGGCTTATATTTCCCCGAATCTGCTGATCTACCACTGTGTTGTACTATGGTCCATCTTAATTCTTTGGGACTGAGACCAGCTACCTGAAAGTGCACTTGGCAGCTGTCTCTGCCTTCATTTCAGCAGGAAGCCCTCTTCTCTTTCTGCTCACCCTGTATTTTCCAAGTTTTTTTGGGATTGCTTCATACAATCCTCCATTCAGGGACCCTGCCCTGCTTGGGATCTTAATGTTTGCATTGCTCTGCTGATGCAACCCCCTTTGAGCCTCTGTCTTGGCCAGAGCTTAGTATTGACTTGGAAAACTGTATTTCTAGTAGCCATCACTTCCGCAGGCGCAAGAAGTGAGTTGCAGAACTTTATCAGTAAGATTGACTTCATTTCCTTTCACAGGGATAAAGTAGTCCTCAGGACTAACTTAGGAAGTTTTACCTAAGGTGGTTCGGTTCACACCTAACTAATCCTTTCACTTCCAGTGTTCTTCACTGACCATTCCTTCTCTGGTGAGGAGGCTGCACATAGCTAGATGTTAAGGGCCCTAAGTTACACATAGGCGTACCAAGGGTCACAGGTTTGACTCCTCCAACTACTTCCTCACTTATGGTGAGGTTGGGAAAGGAGACCTGCCACTATGAGATCCATTGCCAGGTGGATCGTTTCTTGTATCAATTTTGCTATCAAAAGCTGGTAAGGTTCCCCCTCAGGCCTGAGGAGCTCACTCCTACCAGGTACAGCTGCATCTCTAGCTGCTGCTAGAGACATCTATCTTGGAGATATGTCAAGCAGCTACTTGAAAAACAGTACACACTTTCACCAAGCATTACTCCTGGATATTCAGGCCAGGAGGGATGCTCGGTTTAGCACAGCCGTGCTTCAGACCTATTCTAAATAGGTTCTGTCCTCCTTCATGGAGGTACTGCTGTGTAGTCTGCACTTGTCATAATATAGCAGTCTTTATGTTGTTTGAAGAAAAATTACTCACCTTAGTAATGTTGTTTCTTCTAATGAGTCTTGCATATGTATGACCTCCCAACCTGCCTCTCAGAACTTCTACTTTGGGTATGGGGTGGGCAGTCCACTGTTAGCATTTATGTGCCTCTTTCATGTTTGGGTGTTGTGTTTGTTTAGTTTATATCTTTTCTGGTCACTGACTTGAGTCTTGGTGTTGGGACCAGGAAAATATGTGAATATGTGATTAGCCAGTTGGCTGATGTGAGGTTACAGCTTCCACAGAGAACCTTAGTGAGTTTTGCCGTGAAAGATCTGACGGTTTCAGTTTGAAACCACCTAACAAACTTCTTCAACGAGCCTACGGCTCTAAGCTCCATGCTCTGCTAAGTTAACTCTTTCACCTCAGAGCAGTTCTAGTGGTGGGACAGACTGCACTTGTCATAATATGCAAGTATCCATTGGAGAAACAACATTACTAAGGTGAGTAATTTTTCATCTTCCTGGACATAAGTCTCCACCACTCATTCACACTAGTGGGATTAGCGCGGCACTAAGACCCATCGAGACAAACTTTTTGCTGGAGGTCGGTGGCGAGAGGCGGCGCCCTTGCGCGAAACAGCGCGCTTGCGAGCAGCGGCTCGGCGGTAATGACCATCTGGCGGCGACCCTCCAACCGCCTCAGTTCCTTTTTCCACGCCCGTCGAGTGCGCCTCAGTATGACGTCGCTCGCTAGTCAAACTTCAAACTAGCGCGCCAGTTTTCCCAGTTTGTTCTTTTGTAACTATCTAGAGTAAGTAGTATTGTGTTTATTCTATTATTAAATTTTACGAAGAAGTCTCTGCCTACTGGGAGATCGACCATGAGCAGGTCAGGTGGCGGTGGAGACTTCGTGTAAAGCTGTTCAGTCAGCGGGCTGGATCCGGTCAGCCTCCTTCTCCTCAGCGGGGTTCCGACAGCGGTCAGTCCGATGCCGGGGGATGGGCGGTCCCCGCCGGCATAAAATAAGCGGTCGCATTCTAGACACACGTTGGCCTCAAACTCTTCTTGACCCAGGTCAAAAGAAGGCATCACTCGTGAGTAGCCCTCTGGTATGTCTGCGTCGGCCTTTCGATTATCGTTGCTGATTGCGGTCTCCTTCTTGGTCGCCAACTGCCGGTGTCGTCGTCCTCGACATGAGCCCTCCCGCCTATGGCCAACCAGTTTCATCAGTGGGCGCTCTAGTGGGCAATGGGCTGCGGTTGGTTCTTCTACCTGCTTTCGGTTGCCTCGGGCCCTCGGGCCCCTCGGCGATCAGGTAGGCGGTTGGACCTTCCCTGGTCGCGTGGCGTAATGGTGCCAGCGACTCCATGTGATGTTTTCCCCCCTCACATGGCTCTGCGGCGCAGGAGCCACACCGTGCCCTTATCTCAGTTTTTTCCTTCTCTAGCTTTCCAGGTTCCTGGGGCTTTTCAGCGCCTTGGCGGGTCTGTTGGCTTGTCGTGGCGTTTCCGGTCCGCGCTGGGTCTTGCCGACGCCGTCCCGCGGGCGCCAGCGGGTGAATACCGTTGAATGAACGGCACCGTTCGCGCATCCTCCGCGGCGCCTATGCCGGCGTCGTCCGGCGCCGTTACGGTGCCGTGGCGCTCCTGTAGCGCGACAGCCATGGCACCGCCCGGCCGCGGGCGCGTGCCTCAGCGCGCACGCCTCCTAATGCAATCTTCAGCCCGTTTTGCCGTCTCGGCGCGGCAATAGCAAGGGACTCTCCTTGTTTCTACTATTTCCTCTCTCTAATTTCCTCCTTTCCTGTCCAAACAGTCCTTTCCTGGACCATCAGGAATGATGTTCAGGCCTGGCCAGACCCAACCCCAGTTTGGGTGATGGTGAGAGGAAACAGGATCTTTCTTTGCTACAGAGCCTGGTAATTAGGACCTGTCCTTTAAGTCTCTGTTGAAACCTGGGATCCTCTTTCTCTCCAGACTACAGACATCGATCCTGGGAAGATATTAAGACTCAATATCTTCATGGCGGAGATCCCTCAGGTTGACTCCTCCGATCCAGCCTTCCCTTAGAGGCAGCTGTCTCAAATGGTATGGAATAATCCTGCTCTTATTCCCTCAGTGGCTAAATCCATTGATAAGAGTATTCAACTCCCAAGGATGCGTCCCATTTTGGCATCCCAAGCCTTTACGGATCTATTGTAGTCCTGGCAGAGAATGACAAAGGTCGTTTCTTCCTCAAACTACTACAGCTCGACCTATTAACAAAGGTCTCGTAAGATTGATACATTAGTGAGAGAGTCTTTGCTGCCTCCACTCTAAGTATGCGTATTACCAGTTATCAAGGCTATTTTTCTCAGTATGATTATATCCTGTAGCACTCTCTGAAAAGAATGGTTGAAGCTCTTCCAGATTAAGATTCAAGTCAGAGCTTCTTCTGACCGTTATTAGAGGTATTGAGTCCAATAACCAACAGGTCAAAGCCGCCATGGGCGCTTTCGACACTGCTTCTGCTCAACGGCGAGGGATTTGTACTTTCGGTAGCCATTCCTGGCTGCGTGCTTCTGGCTTCACGAATGATGCTCAGCGGCAGTGATGGGCGCTGCTGCTGATGGCTCCTTTCTTTTGGCCCTCAGGTGGAGCAAGCCTTAGAGGCCACTCAGAAGACTAGATCAGCCATTAAGTTGGCCAGACCTCGCCTGCCCCCTCTTGGGGGCATGTGAACGGCGTCAGTTTCATAGTCGTCGGTCCTTCGAGGCAGAGGCAGGGAAGCTTTCATAAAGCCAGCCTGCCCAACCTCAAAGAGAAGCGCAAAGCGCAGGGGCCTAGCTCCCAAGCGCTGCCTTATAGTCGTTGGCCCAAGTTCCATCCACTCTGCCCGGGTGAACTTTCTCCTCTGAGTGGGAGGTCATCTGATGTACTTCTACAACCAGTGGAAGTCCATAACTGGACAAATGGGTCCTTGGATAATCGCGAGGGTTATTCTCTCAATTTCTTGGAAACCCCCGAGTGTCCTCCCAGAGCGACAACCCAGGTTGTCGGCCTCTCAATCGAACCTCCTCACCGCGGAGATCCAGGGCCTTCTGAACAACAGGGCAATGAGAACTGGTGCCCCCGCATCTCTGAAACACAGGGTTCTACTCCATTACTTTCTGGTTCCAAAGAAATCTGGGGATGCCCCATTCTAGACCTCAGAAAGTTAAACAAATTCCTCCCCAGGAGAAATTCAAGATGATTTCCCTAGGTACCCTGTTACCCTTGCTGCATCAAGCACGACTGGCTGGCCTCTCTGGATAGATTGCAGGATGCTTACCAGCATATCCCGTCACCGACCACATAAGTTCCTCAGGTTTGTAGCTTTGGGTCAGCATTATCAGTTCAGAGTCCTGCCCTTTGGGCTATCCTCGGCGCTCAGAGTTTTACAAAGTGTTGTGCAGTTCTCGCGGCGCGCATCTCCAGGAAAAGTCGGACTCCAAGTGTTTCCCTACCTGGACGATTGGCTTCTAGCAAGCCCTTCCGTCAAGGGACTTTGGAAGCGTGCAAAGCGACTTCTCGTCTTCTCACATCCATGGGAGTTCTGCTGAATTTGAAAAAATCTCAACTGCAACCCTCCCAGAGGCTCCTTTTATAGGGCGCTTCTAGATACCTCTTCAGCGAAGGCTTTCCTTCCAGAGGACAGAAGACTCGACATCCTTGAATGGCCCGTTACATCAGGGAGAACCAATCGGTTACAGCTCTCGATGCAGCATGTTGGGTCTCATGGAGGCGTCTCGGTCTTCACTGTCCCCCTGCCCGACTGCACATGAGAACCACCAATGGATGCTCTCCACTCAGTGGTCCCCGACCTCTCACCCCAGTCTTATCCCATCAAGGTGGCCGGAGCCCTTGAAGGTCTTCTCACCTGGTGGTCTCAAGAAACAATCTCCTGGAAGGATTTCTCTTTGCTCCCCGGATCATCAGATCTCCATCACCACAGAGCATCGCTAATGGGATGGGGGCTCACTGTCTCTCCTCCACACTCAAGGTGTATGGACTCAGTTGAAACTCATCTCCACATAAATGTCCTGGAGATGAGAGGCGGTCCCTCTATGCAATCCGAGCTCTGAAGGATGTCCTTTGTCACAAGAACATTCTCCTTCAAGCGGACAACAAAGCAGTGATGTATTACATCAACAAGCAAAGCGGTGCTCATTCTTACCCCTTTGCAGGGAAGCAATGAGGATGTGGGAGTGGTGCTTGGAGCACAAGTCTCTGATTCAGCGGTTTATCTGCCAGGTATGCAAAAGCGACCTAGCAGATCACCTCAGCAGAGCAGAGCCAGACCCTCACGAGTGGTCTCTCGATCCAGCCATAGCTCGGTCCCTGTTCAAAGTGGGGACTCCAGACCTGGACCTTTTGCATCCCCACTCAGCATAAAACTGCCTCTCTTCTGCTCCAGAAATCCAGGGCCTGGCATTTTCTGTCAGGATGCGTTCAGGCTGCGGTGGACAAAGCGCTTTCTTCCGCCTTTCACCGCTTCCTCTAATCCAGAGAGTACTCCTCAGTTCAGTCTCAGGGGACCAAGATGATTCTCATTGCTCCTTCCTAGCCTCGGCAACTATGGTTTCCTCTACTCAACAGTATGTTGGCAGCCTCTCGAGACCACTCTTTTACCAAATCAGTCTTTTGACTCAGGGTTCATTGGTCCATCCAACTGAAATCACTTCACCTTCATGCTTGGCTCCTGAAGAGATAGAAGTGAATCGGTTCAACGTCTCGTAGAGTCTCAGACATCCTTCTGGCTGCTCGGAAGCCAGCCACCCGAGCGTGCGCTTCCAAATGGAGCGTTTTCTCTCTGGTGTCAAAATCCTCTTGGAATCCCTTTTCCTGTCCTCCTGGCAAGGTTCTGGAGTATCTTTTGGACCTGTCAAACTTAGGTCTTCAGTACTCCACAGTTAAAGTTCACCTTAGTGCCATCTCAAGCGTTCCATGAGCGGTTTCTTCCTTAACTCTGGCTCAGTTACCTATAGTGAAGAGATTTCTTAAGGGATTCTCCATACCAGACCCCTGTTAAGCGTCCGGTTGCAGCCTGGGACATTAACCTGGTGCTGGACATGCTCACTCGGAAGCCTTTGAACCCTTAGCTACCTGTGAGCTAAAATTTCTTACCTGGAAGACTGCCTTCCTGGTGGCCATTACCTCAGCCCCTGGGGTCTCTGAGATACATGCCCTGGTTCACGGACCCTCCGTTATACTGTATTCCATAAAGACAACGTAGTTCTCATTACTCATCCTAAATTTCTTCCCAAGGTTGTGTCAGAATTCCATCTAAACCAACCTCTGGTACTTCACTTAGCATCGCTAATTTCCAAAATGAAGAGGCAGGCTCTTCATTCCTTGGATGTTAAGAAACCTTGCAGTTCTATTTAGATAGAACCAAGGATGTTGCAAGACTCAGCAACTGTTCGTTTCTTTCAGCGACACCGGCTGGGTCAACCTGTACGCTATTAGATGCATCTCTTCATGGTTAGTGGCATGCCTTAAGTCATTGCTATTCCATGGCTCAAGTTAAATTAGAAGGTAGAGTGTCGCTCACTCTACTAAGTCATGTGACATCCCTACCGTGATGCACTTGATGTTCCAGTGCAGATATATCAACGCCGCCACCTGGAGCTCAGTGCATACCTCCGTTAAGCACTATGCACTGGATGTTCATGCTGGCGACATTCCGCATTGAGCAGAACTATCCTTAATGGGCTTCTATCTTGAGCAGCGTGAGCTCGGCTCTCCTGCACGCCCTTTGAGATTATCAACAGGTACTCTCCCTGTAGTGTGAATAAGGTGGTGGAGACTTATGTCAGGAAGATAGGAAAATGCATGCTACCGTAATTCTTGATCTTCTTGGGCGAGTCTCACCACTCATCCTCCCTCTCCATCCCGAGCTCACCGCTGTATTGGTCTTCTCCCTCAAATCTTTGGGCCGTGAGGACTTCTTTGCTGACCCTTCTTACAGGGTCTACGGACTATCTTATGTCCGTTTTTAATGTTATGTTTACTCTTTACGTTAGTTGCGCTGCACCTCCTTGGTAAAAGGTACTGAGGCGGTTGGAGGGTCGTCGCCGAGATGGTCATTACAGCGAGCGCTGCTCGGCGGCCCGTGTCTCGCTGCGCGGTCTCTCGCCCGACCCTCCAGCAAAAGTTTGCTCGATGGGTCTTAGTGCCTCCGGCGCTAATCCCACTAGTGTGAATGAGTGGTGGAGACTGGTCCAAGAAGATCAAGAATTACGGTGAGTCGTAATTTTCCTTTCCTGTCCATACAGTCCCTCCTGGACTGTCAGGAGATGACATTGAGCCTGACCCAGACCTTGGCTGGGCAATGAGGTGGACGAAGCAGGATCTTTACTGCTGCAGAGCCTGTGGTCGAGGACCTGTCATTTAAGTCTCTGCTGAAGAATATGATTTCCACACTTTCTCTCGAGACTACAGACGCCGATCCTGAAATTGCTAAGACTTCAATACCTTCATGCCTCGGAGATCCCTGGTTGACTCCTCGATTCAGCCTTCCTTAGGCGCTGTCTCAAATGGTATGGAATAATCCTGCTCTCTCCGCCGGTGGCTAAATCCATTGATGAAAATATTCAGCCCCAAGGATCGTCCCATTTGGCATCCCAAGCCTTTGCGGATCTATTGTAGTCCTGGCAGGAATGATAAGGTCGTCCTTCCTCAAACCACTACAGCTCGACCTATTAACAAGGAATCTCGTAAGATGAGACACCTTAGGTAAGAGAGTCTTTGCTGCTTCTACCTAAGTATCCGTGTTGCCAGTTACCAGGGCTATTTTTCTCAATGCAGTATATCCTGTGGCACTCTCTCAAGCAAATGGTTGAAGCTCTTCCGAGTGGATTCAAAACCAGAGCTTCTCAAACCATTACCAGGGGTATTGAATCTAACAACCAACAGGTTAAGCAGCCATGGGCGCTTTCGACTCCGCTTCCTGTTCAGCAGCTGCTGGTTTTACCACCGCCATTCCTGGCTGCGCACTGAACTTCACCAATGATGCGCCAACAGCAGGTAAATGGCATTGCCCTTTGATGGTGCATATCTTTTTGGTCTCGAGTCGAGCAAGCTCTAGAAGCTATACAAAAGACTAGGTCAGCCATTAAGTTGGCTAGGCCCCTCCTGCCACCTCTCGGGGCATGCCAGTAAGCGTCAGTTTCTATTCGTCCGGTCCTTCGAGGCGAAGTGGTTTCCATAAGAACCAACTTGCCCAACCTCAAAAGAGGCGCAGGGCCAGCATGGGCCCAAGCCCGTAGCTACTGTAATGTGCTGGCCAAGTCCCACCCCTCAACTGCCGAGGTGGACTTTTCCTCTCCGGTGGAGGTCGGCTGATGCACTTCTAGACCAGTGGAAGTCCATAACCTCAGACAAATGGGTCCTAGGATAATCACAGGGTGCTCACTCAATTTTGTGAAACCCCTCGGTTTATCCTCCCAAGCAACAGCCAGGCTGTCTGCCTTCAGTCAGACCTTCTCACCGCCCGAGATTCAGGACCTTCTAAACAACAGGGCAGTAGAACTTGTGCGCTGCATCAGCGAAACCACGAGGTTCTACTCTCAATGCTTTCTGGTTCCAAAGAAGTCTGGGGAATCGTCCCATTCTAGATCTCAGAAAGCTAAACAAATTTCTCCCAAGGAGAAATTCGAAATGATTCTCTAGGAACCTGTTGACCTTGCTTCATCAACACGACTGGTTAGCTTCCCTAGACATGCAGGATGCATACCAGCACATTCCCATTCACCGAGACATCACAAATTCCTGAGGTTTGTGGCTCTGGGACAACATTATCAGTTCAGAGTCCTGCCTTTTGGGCTGTCCTGGCGCGCAAGTTTTACAAAGTGTTGTGCAGTTCTGTAGCGCACCTCAAGCTTCGGAATACAGGTGTTCCCTTATCTGGACGATTGGCTTCTGTAAGTCCCTTCCAGGTAAGGACTCTGGATCACCGTGAGATGACCTCTCACCTCCTTACGTCCATGGGGTCCTGCTGAACCTCAAGAAATCACAGCTGCAGCCCTCCCAGGCTCCTTTTCATAAGGGACCCTTCTGGACACATCCTGTGCGAGGCTTTTCTCCCAGAGGACAGAAGGCGATATCCTTCAGATGGCCCGTTACGCCGGAGAGAACAGGTCAGTTACAGCGCTCTCGATGCAATGGATGCTGGGGCCTCATGACATCCTCAGTGTTCATTGTACCTCTGGCCCGTCTGCATATGAGAACCACCCAGTGGATGCTCAGTACTCAGTGGTCTCAACCACTCACCCACAGTCCTATCTCATCAAGGTGACAGAACCCTGTGGGTCTCTCACCTGGTGGTCTCAAGAGGACAGTCGCCTGCAGGGATGCCCCTTTGCCCTCTAGACCATCAGATCTCCATTACCACAGATGCCTCACTAATGGGGTGGGGAGCTCACTGTCAGGCTCTCCACACTCAGGGTGTGTGGACTCAACTAGAGTCCCAGCTTCACATAAATGTCCAGAAATGAGACCGAATGCCTTTATGCGGTCCGAGCTTTGAAGGACATTCTCTGTCTCAAGAATATTCTCCTTCAAGCGGACAGCAAAGCAGTGATGTATTACATCAACAAGCAGGGAGTGCTCATTCTTACCCTTATGCAGAGAAGCGATGAGGGTCTGGGAATGGTGCTTGGAGCACAAAGCTCTAATTCAAACAATCTACCTGCCAGGTGTACAGAGCGACTTGGCGGATCGTCTCAACAGAACAGAGACAGATCCTCACGAGTGGTCTCTCGGAGTCAACCATAGTTCAGTCACTATTAGAAGGTGGGAACTCGGACCTGGACCTTTTGCGTCCCACTCAGCATAAAACTGCCTCTCTTCTGCTCCAGAAATCAGGGCCTGGCATTTTTGTCAGGATCGTTCAGGCTGCGGTGGACAAAGCGCTTTCTTTCGCCTTTCGCCTCTTCCTCTAATTCAGAGGATACTCCTCAGATTAGAGTCTCAGAGAGACAAGATGATTCTCATTGCTCCTTTTGGCCTCGACAACTGTGGTTTCCACTTCTCAACAGTATGTTGGCAGTTCCTCGAGACCACTTCCCTGCAGATGAACCTTTTAACTCAGGGACGGTGGTCCATCCCAATCTGACATCTCTTCACCTTCACTCTTGGCTCCTGAAAGGATAAATCGTCGGTTCAGTGTCTCTCGAAGAGTCTCTGATATCCTTCTGGCTCTTGAGCCCGACCACTCGGAAAACTTACACGGCTAAGTGAGTGTTTTTCCCTCTTGTTCAAAGTCCTCTTTGAATCCTTTTCCTGCCCTCAGATAAAGTTTTAGAGTACCTTTTGGACCTCTCAAATTCAGGTCTCAGTACTCTACAGTTAAAGTTCACCTTAGTGCCATTTCAGCGTATCATGAGCGTTTTTCTTCTTTCACTGGCTGTTACCTATGGTTAAGAGATTTCTTAAGGGCATTCTGCACACCAGACCCCCACAAGGCGATCCTGTAGCAGCCTGGGACATTAATCTTGTGCTAGGCGTGCTCACTTGGAAACCTTTTGAGCCTCTAGCTACCTGTGAGCTAAAGTTCCTCACCTGGAAGACTGCCTTCCTAGTGGCCATTACCTCAGCCCGTGAGGGTCTCTGAGATACATGCCCTGGTCACAGACCCTCCATATACTGTGTTCCATAAGGACAAAGTAGTCCTTAGTACTCATCCTAAATTTCTTCCTAAGGTTGTGTCAGAATTTCATCTTATCCAACCTTTGGTCCTTCCTCTTATTTGCAGACTTCCAAAATGAGGGAGCTCTCTTCATTCTCTGGATGTTAGAGGGCCTTGCGTTTCTACTTAGATAGAACCAAGGATTTTCGTAAAGCCCAGCAACTGTTCGTTTCCTTCAGTGAGGCCCGGCTGGGTCAACCTGTCGCTATGAGATGTATCTCAGCATGACTAGTGGCATGTCTTAGTCACTGCTATTCCATGGCGCCCAGGTTAAGTTGGAGGGTAGAGTTCAGCTCACTCTACCAGGCGGTAGCTGACATCCCTAGCAATCGCAGCGTGCCCATTCAGACATCTGCAATGCAGCCAACTAGACTCAGTGCATACTTTCATTAAGCATTATGCACTCGATGTCCATGCCGGCGACATTCTTCCTTTGGCAGAGCCATCCTTAATGGACTTCTGTCTTAACAAGCGTGAGCTCTCGGGTTCTCCTGCCACCCTCTTGGGGGATTATTGCTCGGTACTCTCCCAGTAGATGTGAATAGGTGGTGGGGACTTACGTCCAGGAAGATATGAAAATTACGTACTACCGTAATTCTTGATCTTCTTGGACGAGTCTCACCACTCATTCCATACCCTCCTCATCCCCGAGCTCACCTCTTGTTTGTCTTCACTCCTCAAATCTTTAGGCCTTGAAGACTTCTTTATTGACCCTTCTTACAGGTCGTCTACGGACTATTTATGTCCGTTTTTTTAAGTTGAAGCTACCCTTCTAGGTTAGTTCGCTGCACCTCCTTGGTAAAAAAAGGTACTGAGGCGGTTGGGGAGTCGGCCGAGATAGTAAGTGCCTGCGAGCTGGGCTCGTGATAGCAGTTCCTTAGGCGCCATCTCTGGCGTCGACTCCCCAACAAAACTTTGCTCGATGTGTCCTAGTGCCTCCGGCGCGAGTTCCCAATAGTGTGAATGAGTGGTGGAGACTCGTCCAAGAAGATCAAGAATTACGGTAGAGTACGTAATTTTCATTACTGTGCTTTCGGTGGTGATGTCAAGGACATCATCACTGATTCAGGAGAAGGGACGGCCGCCGATCTGTTGATTCAATGTACCGTCCCATCCCCCAGCGCCATCCTTTCGCAGGCGCGGCCGGCCTCAGCTGACATCTCACTAAGCGTCGAGCCCCTGGCTGCCAGGCCCGCCGCCCAAAAACAGCGGGTGCCCCAGCTGCGGTGCTGCCTTTCACCACCTGACTCCTTCCGTCTCCCACCGCCTCCGGCAGCCCGGAGGAACCGGTGGAGGGAGGTTCTCCTCCACCTTCCAGGTTGGGAGAGGATAACATCAGATTCATGGGTGCTTCTATATCATAGCAGAGGGCACTCCATAGAGTTTCTACAGAAACCTCCGCATCACCCCTTTGAACTCCGCTTACTCAAGGACCATCTTCCTTTGGTCAGGAAGAAATCTGGTGCTCTTTGCGAAACAGGCTATAGAACCGTCCCCCTCACCTCTACGGGACGGTTACTATTCCACTTTTCCTTGTACCAAAGAGACAGGAGATCTCAGACCTATTCTCGATCTCAGCTCTCTCAACCTGTATGTGGAATACAAGGGTTCAGGATGCTTTCCCTTCAAACCCTTTTGCCCCTGCTTGGCTGGGCCAATGGCTTTGTGCACTAGATATGCAGAATCGTACCTACATCCCCATTCGCCCTTCGCACATGAAGTACCTCAGGTTTTGCGTCCAGGGGGTCCTCTACCAATTCCGGCGCTCCCGTTTGGT
Source organism: Neoceratodus forsteri (assembly GCA_016271365.2). Lineage (NCBI taxonomy): Eukaryota > Metazoa > Chordata > Ceratodontiformes > Ceratodontidae > Neoceratodus > Neoceratodus forsteri. The sequence goes on from CM028133.1 coordinate 622,977,278, forward strand.
GTTTCCTCGGCCCCCAGTCTTTACCAAATGCCTGGCGGTGGTAGCGGCCCACTTGCGTTCTTTGGGAGCTCAGGTTTTCCCTACCTGGACGACTGGCTCCTGGCAGTCTCGTCCAGGGAGGAACTCCTGCATTTTCTCTCCCTCACCCAGCAGGTTTTCACTGGCCTGGGTATTACCATCAACCATTCCAAGTCTCACCTGGAGCCTTCACAGAGACTGCAGTTCATTGGGGCAATTCTCGACACATCACTGTGCAAGGCCTTTCTGCCTCCGGATAGGGGCCTCCTCCAGTCACAGATTTCCCTCCTATCAACGCAGGAGGGTCCGGCTAGGTCAGTTCTCCGTCTACTGGGGCTTATGGCGGCGGCCATCCCGACAGTTCGCGGCGCCTCCACATGAGAATCTCTCAGTGGACTCTCCGATCTCAGTGGGATCAGCGGGTGAGCGATCTAGATCATCTAGATCTTCCTTGTCAATCTTCACCATTCATTACTTCCTGGGTGTAAGCGGGGCGCACCCGTCCACGGGACTTTTTTTTTAAAAAGTTTGCCCTAGCGAGCACCGCCCTCGAAAGTAGCGTCATCTGCGGCGGCGTTAGTAGCGACCGACTCCTCCTCCAACTCAGTTCTGTTTCTCCGCCGTCGAGGCAGCACCTGTCGCGGCGATTCAGTGTTTTCCTGTACTGCGTAGTGTGCCGACTCTGTTTTCTATGCTTTTCGGCGCGATGCTGATAAGACTGTTCTTTTCTATCTTCGGCACGGGTATGTTTCCTACTGTGTTTTTAGTCTCGTTGGTTTGCGTTATGTCGGTTCTGGAGCTAAGCGCTTCTTCAATGAGGCGCGCCCCCTATCGGTGCTCCTGTGGCAGTTTCTCCGTCTCGGACCGGCATGGTTTGCCTTCGTTGCCTGGGACCCAACCATGATATGTTAGTGCGATGCCTGTTTCTCGATGGACGTCGCGTCCTCGAAGTCAAGCGTTCAAGCTCGGCAAGGCCCGCCGACTTTCGGAGACGGCGTCGCTCGCGGGAATCTCGGCCGAGATCTTTGAAGCCCTTCCCGGGTCCCCTCCGAGCCTATACGGTCCGAGGAGGAGGTCTCTCGTCCCTATCTTGCCGAGGAGGCCCTTCCGCGGTGTTGGGGGCGTCGTAGCCCCTCCCGGGGCACTGGCCTTTGACACCGCCTCGGCATCACCTCCTTAGGTGCAGGCTCCCCCGTGTTGAGGCCCTTGGCTTTTGGGCCCGGCTCGGGTGGACCCTCGGCCGCCTCTGCGCGCTGTTTCGAGATCGGCGCCGTTCGCGGTGCGGTGATCCAGCGGCGTTTTGGATCGGCGCCGTTCGCGGCGCGGTGATCAAGCGGCGCCGTTGCGGTCGCTTTGGGCCTCGGTGCGTTGGCGCGGTGGACATCAGCGGCGCCGTCGGCAATGCCGCCTACGCCTCGGCAGGCGCGGCGGCGCGTTGGCCTTCTCCTTCTCTGGGCGGTGCAGGCCTGCGAGCCGCTGGGGGTATGGAGTTAGCCTAACTGCTACGGCGTGGGGCGGCGGCGTCTCCCTGGTACCGGGGCGTTCGTGGCCTCGGGGACGCTGGGTAGCCAGCATTGAGGTCCTGCTGGTCTCGTCCTCCTCCGGGCGATGACTCAATGTGGACCCATCCTGGCACCCCATTCTTGAATCTGGGTCCTCGGTGGCTAGGGGTACCAGGCGGTGCAGCGGGCCTCCTCTCTCCCCTACCGTCGTCTCCTGAGGGTTCCTCGGTTGGGGGTGGTCGAGGTCGGGGGCAGGCGTGAGGGTGATGGAGGGCTCCCTCTCTGGAGGCAGTGACAGCTACCCCGGTGCTGTTGCCCCTCTAGGGACAGGGCGCTGCGGTCGAGGAGGAGGAGGGCCTTCTCGGGGTCAAGGGTTGGCGCAGGCGGCCTGCTGCTCGGCCTTCTTTGGCCACCCCAGAGGTGGCCAGGAGCCATAGTGCAGAGCCCGCTCCTCCCCTCAGGGTTCTAGGTTGTCCTCGGCGGCGTTTGTGCGGACTGCCCTTCTGGATCCATGCAGTCAGGCGTCGTCACAGGGAGTTCTCTCCCAGGGCTCTTCCAGGCTCCGCTTCCCCAGAGTTCCGTTCTGCGGCCTGGTCTGATATCAGGATCCCTCCTACTGGGCTCCTTTCCCGGTTCCAGAGTCCTCGCAGAGAGCAGTTGCCTCCTCGGAGGTGCCCCTCTCCATCTCTCTGCCTTCACCACCCCGCTCCCGGGCCATGTCGTCTGGGTCCGTTATCCTGGGAGCAGTTCAGAGGTTCTCGCGGCCTTCCTCATGTTGAATACATGCATGAGGCGGGTCTTTCGACTCTCCCCACCGCCGCGGGAATCCTCTGGACATTCCAACTCCCCATCATCCTCGTCTCCCTCCTCTGGGGAGAGGAACCCTACTCATCTGTCCTCCGATGCTGATTTTACTGAATATCAGCGTTTCCTCTCGAGGATGGTGAGGGATCTTGGATTTCCTATGTTGGGAGAGACAATACGAGCAGGAGCAGCGTGAATTCCTTGGTGAATTCAGTGCCCAGCATTTGGTGGTACCTTCTGGCCTGTCCCCTTCCAGGGGCGTCTATCCGGTCCTGGCGGTCCCTGCGCTTCTTCTCCAGCCCGGCCGACTGCCAGCATAGGTATTGTGCCCCTCTGAGTCTCTAGGTTCCCTTCCCAACCCGACCTCTGGTTTGGTTTACCTGGATACTCCTTCTGGGCGCGTTGCCTGGCGCACGACCGCCACGGATCGGACTCTCTCCAGTTCGACCGTTGGGGCGAAAAGTGTTCTCTTCTTCTCGTCGCAGTGCCTCTATTGCATCACATCAGGCTCACCATGCTGCCTACAACCGGCATTTGTGGTCGATGATGTCCCAGCTGCTGGCATAAATGCCTGACGCGAACAAACCAGACAAGCCGTTGCCCTCTCGCGGTAGGCCTGGAGCTGGCAGACACCAACAGGAGCATCTTATGGCGCTAATGATGTGGCTTCCAGGCTTGCGAGGACAGCGATCTGCATCAGGCGGACTGGCATGGCCCGTCTTTCTAGGTTGTCACCCTGGCCGGCGTAGGGTGATTCGCTCCGCCTTCCGGGGACCGTCTTTCTCTTCTAGAGCTAGGAGACTTTTACAGGGGCTCCCTCCGTCTCCTCGTCCTCGGGAGGCACCTCTAGCTCTTCTCCCACTTAGGCTTTCTGAATAAGCCAGGGTCTTCTCCTTCTGTTTCTCACCAGCAGAAGGCTGGGGGTCTTGTTCCCTCAGGGTATGGCCTCTTCCCCTCTGGGGAAGAGGAGCTTAATACTCACCCAGGAAGTAATGAATGGTGAAGATTGACAAGGGAAGATATGAAAATCATTACCTACCGTAATTCTTGATCTTCTCTTGTATCTTCCTCATTCATTACCCTCCCTCCCACCTCCCTCAGTGGCCTCTTCCTGTGGCTTCTCCACCTCCGTCTCCTTCCTCTCTCTGCAAAAAAAAAAATCCTTAAAATGTAGGAAAAATTGTGAATTTCAAAAAAAAAAAAAATCTTCTTTGGAGGTTCTAATTTTCAGAAAATTACTTACTCTAAGATTCATGGGCCATCTGGTGGATTGCTTTGGCGATCAGACTGCACAACTATCTCTTGCCATCCTTCTGGCGAGGTACCTCTGGGGTTTTGGCCTGGCTCAGGCTATTCAGTTTTGATCCTGCAATCCCGTGTTCCAGATATTGCCCTGAAATCAAAATCCCCCTTCTTGCCTTGCAGAGCAGAGGCAGGCACGTCTGTTCCTTTTTTCTTTTGCTAAAAAAAAAAAAAAATGCTGAGGAACTCTCCGACTGCTATAGGCATCTTGGTATTGGGGTCATGCAGCTAGCCTGCAAAATTTTTATTTGTAAAAAAAAAGGAAAACAAACAAGAGGGAAATGAGAGGTAGGCTACCCTTCTAAGCTAGTTTGTATATTGGTTTCTCCTTTTAAGTGTCCTCCGGACAATTTTTACAGAAGAGCAGTGCTGACCATATCCAATCCCAACCAGCCCAAGCCTTTGGCCTGCCTTGGCCAGTCTGTCTGAGTCCATTTCTATGCTTAAAGCGCCTGAAGGCTTACATTTTCCTTTTCTAAGTCCCAGAGCAGCACTGTCCTGCTGCCTGGGGTTCATTCTCCCTCCTCGGGTGTCCTCAAATTCTAGGCCTTTGTGACCAGGAACCCGAGGCAGTATCAACAACAATGGCATGTTGAGGATAAGGACTATGCCCTCCTGAGTCTGTCTAGCGGGTTTGGGAACCTTCTCTTCAGCTCTATCTCCGAGATTCTTGCTTCCCTGTTAATCGAGCCTTGACTGTAAGCTAACTATGCTCGTTGGGCATCCTGGTCCCTTCAACATCCCATCTCTCTCTTCTCTTCTTCTTTTCTTCTATTTTCTCATTTCCTTCCTTATCTCTCCTCCTAGAGTCGCCGGGTAGAGGCCCTGCAGTCCCTAGGCTGGGATACTCTTATCTCCTCTGTCCTTCCTCCATGGCTTATTCCTTTTCAGTTCATTCTTCTTTGCTTTGCTATCCTAAGCTATCTTGCCTCGCTATCTATATTTTCTGCTTTCGCTTTTGCCTCTCCGGCTCACAGAACTGAGTTGGAGGAGGTAGAGTCCTTACTCTTGGCCACCCCTCGCGCAGCGCATGGCGTCACTCTCGGGCCCGGTGCGTTAGGCAGCTTTAAAAAAAAAAAAGCTCCGTGGCGGTGCATGCCTCAGCTTACACCCTGTAAGTAATGAATGGTGAAGATACAAGAGAAGATCAAGAATTACGGTAGAGTCGTAATTTTCATTTCTGATCTCCTCGCCAATGGTAGACTTGCATTGGTGGATGGTTCAAAGAGAACCTATTCGGAGGTCCCCTTTTCATCCTGCCCCGATCAGACTCTGACCACGGACGCTTCAAGAAGTTGGAGCCCATCTGGGTCCTCACGAACCCAGGGCTATGGTCAAAGATGGAATAGTTCTCCATATCAATGTGCTCGAGCTTGAGCAGTGCTATGTCTCTCAGGCCCTTCACCAATTCATCCTTCCTGGCCACCTAGCTGTCCAAGCGGACAACATATGCGTGGTGTGGTACATCAACAAGCAGGGAGGGACTCGGTCCTACTCGCTGTGCAGGGAGCGATGAGGTTTGGGATTGAGCAGCAGCTTCACAACCTTCACTTCACGGCGATCCATGTTCCGGAGTCGACAGTGTCCTGGCAGACAGACAGACTAAGTCGCTCGTCGGCTCTACCACACAAGTGGGAATTGGACGAAAAAGTTCTAAAAAGCATCTTCCAGATTTGGGGACACCTCAGATAGACCTGTTCGCTTCCTCCCAAACGCCAAAGCTTCCAATCTTTTGCTCACTCGTTCCAAAGCGAGACACTTTCTGAAACAGACGCTCTGTCTCTAAGCTGGAAGGACAGATAGTCTATGCTTTCCCCAATTCCTCTGGTCCTCGTGTGATACAGAAGCTGGCTTTAGAAGGAGGCGAGAATGATTCTGATCACTCCTTTCTGGCCCAGGCAAATCTGGTTCTCTCTTCTACAACAATACTCAGAGGTTCCTCCTCTTCCTCTTCCTTTATCTCCAGGATTGCTGACCCAGGATCAGGGACCCTGGTCCATCCGGGACTCAAGTCCCTTCAACTTCATGCATGGCTCCTGCAGACCTAGCTCAATCTCGTTTTGGCGTTTCTCCTAAGGTGGCGAGATTCTGGTGGAGGTTAGAAAACCCTCCACTAGGTCCACCTATGCCATGAAATGGAAAAGATTTTCTATCTGGGCTGCTGCCAGGAGCGTGGAACCCTTTTCCTGCCCTGTGACCATTCTGCCTGAGTACATGCGTCATCTTTTGACTGGGTCTCAGTCACTCCTCTTTGAAAGTCCATATGGCGGCTATTTCAGCCTACCATGTCCCTTTCATTGACAAGGCATTTGCCCAGCTGAGGTATCAAAACTTTCCTCAGAGGGTCCTTCATCTCAGGCCCCTGTGGTTCCAACTCCCCATGGGACTTGAACTTTGTCCTCGAGAAACTTACCCATCCTCTTTCTGAGCCTGCGGCTTCACTGAACTTGAGATTTTATCGTGGAAGGCGGCTCTTCTTGGTGGCCATTGCTTCTGCTCACCTTGGAATTTCCGAGCTCAGGCCCTGATGTACAAAATCCCGATCTGATTTTCACAAAGACAGAGTAGCTCTTCATGAATCCTAAACTTCTCCTGTAGGTGATAGCGAAATCTACCTTGAATCAGTCTATTGAATTACCTGCCTTCTTCACGCAGTACTCCAATCGAGAGAGTACCTGCTCCATACCATGGATGTTCACAGGATCCTGAGATACTACACCCGATGGGACGAAGGATCTCAGAAAAGACTGATCAGTTGTTTGTCTCTTTTGCTCACAAAAGAAGGCAATCGCTGTCTCTAAGCAATGCCTATCAAAATGGTTGGCCATTGCATCACTTTCTGTTATGACAAGTACAACAGGACCCTACGGGTCAAGTCAGAGTCCTCCACTCGTGGAGTAGCAGCCTCTGCGGCTTGTTTCAAGCGTGTCTGCGGCGAGATATCTGTGCTGCCGCCACTTGGACTTCAGTCCATACCTTTACTAAACATTACAGTTTGGACATTGCCTCTCGCCATAGAGCAGGCCGGGTTAGCTGTCTTGCAAGGCCTCCTTTCTTGAGACCTGCTAGATTATTGGCTACTTTTTGAGTAGTTCCTCCTCCGGTGCCTTTCATTTGTTCCAGACTGCTTGGGATTCTGTTCTATATGTAATTACCTACTGCAAGACCCTCTCAGTAAGATAGTACAGTTACGTAAGAACTTACCGTAACAGTAGATCTCCGAGAGGCTCTTGCAATGAAATATTCTACCCGCCCTCCATCCCCTAGGCTTTTTCAGCTCATTTCCATTGAGAAATGTCTGCTTCTCTCGTCCGGGCCTGTGGCGGGAAAAGAACTGGGGCGGGCGTCCGGGACGCCCTTTATACTGGCGTCGTGGCGCCAGTTACCCTGACAGGAGGCGGTCCCCTCAGGGACTGCTTGCTAGAAATTTTTCCGTGGTCTGCCGCCGGCCGGCGTCAGTCCTATATGTAATTACCTGCAGAGCCTCTCTGAAGATCTACTGTTTGGTAAGTTCTTACGTAACTGTACTTTTTTGGGATGTGGGTGGTCAGTGGCAATGTTGGCACTCAGGAGTGCCCCACCTTTTTGTTCTCACCCTTTTCTTTGGGTGAGTGGGTGTTATGTTTTTCATTTTTGGGTCTCCTGACTTGAGTTTTGTTTTGGGCCCAAAAATCTGTTTTTATGTTAGTAGCCAGTGTCTAGTGTAGGTTTACAGCTTCCACACAGGACCTCAGTGAGTTTAGCTCATAAAGATCTGACAGTTTGAGTTCAAACAGCAACAGACAGAGTCTCAACCGAGCTCGAGCTCAGCGTTCCATGCCTGGCATGGAAAGTTAACTCTTTCATCTCCGGGGCAGTTCAAGGTTGGGACTCACTGCTATTGTCAGAATACAGCAAGACTCCATTAGAAGAAACAACATTACTAAGGTGAGTAATTTTTCTTTCAGGGCGATGGGATCGCCAATGGCGCGCTCCGGCTAAAACAGCCCCTATTTAAACTGCTCTGTAAGCCTTTTAGGTGCGTCTGTGTTGCTGTAAGGACCAGCGCCACGACAGTCAGAGTCTGTGACTGTCTATTTTTATCCTGGAGGCATTTTAGGGAGGCAGGATGGGCGGCTGCTGAATGAAGAATGCCCTTGGGGCTGGGGCATGTTGCAGTCTTCAGCAACTGCAGATTGGAAGTTCGCCCTCCGTGAGCTTGAAGGCACACTGACGGACTGTGCCAGGCAGAGCAGCTTTTGGGTGGCGTGTCAGTCTCAGCAGCTCTGAGTTCTCACAGTATTGGTGCCCGCTATAGGTCCGTTGGAAGGACCCATCACCAACCTGAGATGGGCAAATTGGGGCAGGAGTTAGTGCCTTCATCAGCCACAGAGTGGTTGAAATTGTTTGGGCAGGCGCTTTCAATCTGTACCATGTGATGTGCACAGAGACTCATCACGTGGTACAAATCGAAGCTACCAAGACCGCGGTTTACAGTTGCTTGCACAGTTGGTTGGAGACATGTGGAGTAAGCAGGCAGCACATCTCCGTGACAACAGTTCAGAATCACTTCAAACTCGATCACTAGTTTATTTTAGGCTATTACAGCTTGTATTAACAGCTGTTAGAGCCACACCATCGATAACTTTACATTTGGCTCTCAGTAGTAAAAGATTTTGGCTTTGGGCAGCAGCACAGTACTTTTAGTAAGGCCAGGGCTGATTGGGGCCTCTGCCTTAACAACCTCCAGGCATACAGGCTCCTAAAAATCAGTGGTTGGATGAGCAGTGTGTTCACTGTTGTAATAAAAATTTGGGGGGCCTGATAAAAACTTTGGAGAAGTGAGTCAGTCTGCAAGACTAATAACTGTGGACAGTGGTGACTGCAGCTAAGGAGAACAGGAAGGTTATTTGAATGAGGCAACAGGGATAAGAAGGGTCACTTGACAGTTTGTGTTGAGGGGCTAAGTCAGTAGTTAATTGGCAGCATCAACAAGTCAAGTGACTAAAAGAACTAAATATCAGCAAGGAAATCACAGAATAAAATAGATCAGTTGGTGGCTGTGCAGTGTGAAGTAAGGTCGGGGTTCTTGTCACAGAAAGCCACATCAGTCTCAGACTGTTGATAAAACTGAAGGAAAAAAAATAGGAAAAACAAAAATAAATAATAACACTTAAGCAGAGGAGGCGGGACTGTGTGAGGAGGGGCTGTCACTCTAGCCATTTCTTTTCACTTAAAGGTGGCAGTCAAGTCACAGTGAACAGAAAACATAACATTTGCCAAGAAAAAGAAATAAAGAGAAGAAAGCAGTGTGTTTTGTTAACTTAGTTTATTAAGACTGAGGTGAGAAGTTAGTGAACTTGAAGTAAGAAGCAGGGGCAGGGCTCTGTCTTTGCTTTTACACATTTTGGAGTGGAAGTTGCATTATTACAAGGAGCGGTTAAAAATATGTGTGTGTGTGTATATATATATATATATATATATATCTGCAATTACATTACTATAGAGAAGAAAGGAACTAAGACAGCAGAAACTTTAATTTTAGGAAAAAGCAGAATGGGTGGGGCAGAAAAAATAAAGGAGCTGCAAGCAGGCAGTGACTGACTGCTAGAGTTCTAATTCCCTCTGGCTGTACTACCTTGTTTGCATATGGTGTAAAATAAAATAAGAGTCAGACACAGACATTTGTCAGATTGTTTTGTATTAAAACATTTTGTCAGTGACACCGTCAACCATATTATTGGGCTTTCTTACTTACTTCCTCAGGCACCCTCCTTGTAAGAATATAAAAAACAAGGCCTGTTGAGCTTTTATAAAATAAAGCAGTCATGGCAAAAAACATGTGAACATTAAACATTTTCAGGTCTTCTGCACCTAAGAGACTATGTACTGCTGCATCAGGATCAGGGTCTTCTAAAATTCAAATGGGAGCAATGTGGTGCCAGTTCTGTCCTCTGAGAAGCAGACTGCGTTGTCCATCACTGTGGCGGACACATAGTTGGGACCTGGTGACAGTGCTAGTCAGTCATAACTTGATTTAGACCCAGGTATGCTGCTTGTGAACTACTCAGTAGCCAGTCCCATGTGGCCAGTATTAAACATAATTTTCAGGGCAGCTGGCTCACAATGTACAGGTGGTTGAGGTATAATTCAGAAAAAATGTGATGACTTGTGCTGTGTGCATCAGTAAAAAGAAACAAAATACTCTGACTTCTGGCACTGACAATTTCAGGACAAGCACCCTGACTAGGCAGATCACAGAGGTGCTATGGCAGCTGAAAATATGCAGGGGATTTGCAGCATGCCTTCAGAAAAGCTATATCTGAAAAAGAACAAACTGTTCTAGTGGCCATGAAGAGTGTTTATTGGATGGCCAGAAAAACTTGCCAGTTCATAAATATACAAGTTTAATGGAATTTTGTCTAGTTTAGATTGTCCTTTTGTTGACAAACTGTCTGTGGCCAAGAATGCCTCGTATTAATCAGAATCTACAGCCAATGACATCCTCGAATGCATAGCCGTGGTAATTAGGCAGGAGACAAGTAAAAATTAGAAACTAGCCCATACATCACATTAATTTGTGATGAGAGCACAGACATCACTGTCGCCAAAACTAGTATTGTATGCAAGAGTACTTGATCCTGAAAGTTTTGTTCTATCTACTCATTTTCTAGAGAACTTACAGATCTCTGATGCCACTGGAGCAGGGATAGCTAAAGAATTAAAGCAATTCCTAGCCAGGAAAAAAATCAGCATGAAAAAAGTAATGGGATTGGAAGTAGACGGAGCAAAAGTCATGACAGGGACTGATGAGGGAGTCACTGGACACTGCTCTTGTGAAAACCCAATGCTAGTAAATATACACTGTTGCTCATAGGGTTGCGGTATGTAGTTCACAAGCAGCAGACTCTGTCCCCTACCTAAAAGAATACCAAGAGGTGCTAACTGGTATTTTCTACCATTTTAAAAGATCAGCCAAAAGAGTTGACAAACTAAAACAAATACAAGAAATACCGGAGGAACCAACTCTAAAAGTGAAGGAGGCCCATGATGTGAGGTGGATAGCAGTTTACAAAGCGGTTGAGACCGTTCATCACAGCCTAGACTTCCTTCTCACTTTTTCTGCAATGAGAGCGGATGCTAGAGCAAAGGTTATGCCTAAAAATGTCCAAATGTGACTTTATAATGACAAGCTATATGCCAATGGATGTACTTGCTGTAATTTCCCAGCTTAGTGTAGTGTTTCAGAAAAGAGATCTGGACATCTCGATGGTCCATGTCATTCTGGAGAAGTGCTTCTCTGATTTAGAAAAAATAAAATCTGGAACAAGCGAAAAAATGCATCTACATGAAGTGGAGAAGGATATCCAGGAAGATGAGGAGGAAGGCTGGTGTTCAAAGGGCATCACATACTAAGGAGGCAAAACCTTTCAATCAAGGACCATTTCATTGACCAGTTGGTTGCAAATTTAAAAGACAGATTCCTGGTATGACAGAAACAAGTTGGCTGCTTTTGGAGTACTAGGTCTTAGGCCTGTCAGCAGCCTTTCTAAGAGCGATCTTCAAACCTGGGGAAATGAACAAATTCACATGCTGCTTGATCATTATGGTCAAGAACAGAGACACAAACAGTTTGAGACAGTGGCACCACCACTTGCGCATGCAGACTGCGCCAAAGCAGAATGGGAACTGCTGAAGTCACTTGTTGTGAGAGAGGATACCGAGGGACAACATGCAAACTCTTTGGGGTTCATAAACAAATATCATAAGTCAGACTTCCAAACCTTTTCACACTGGCTGCATTGGCATTAACTGTCCCAGTCCATACAGCAGACTGTGAGAGGGCTTCAGTGCCCAGAACATTGTAAAAACTAGCATGAGAAATAGACTGCCTGCTACTAGAGTCAATGATCTGCTAACTGTTGCAGTTGAGAGACCTTGCCAGGCTGAATTTGATTTTCTTTCTGCAATCAATATTTGGAGGGGGAAAAGAGGCGGTTATTCCAGCATGGAACTGCTCTGACTTATAAGTACAACACATAACCAAACTGTGACTGATGTATTTTAATTTATCCCTCTTGATATCATGCTCGGCTGCCTCTATTAAAGTAATAATAGGGATATTATAGTTAGCCTGAGGGAGGCTGTATGTTAGATCTGTAAACTGCTGTCAGGACTCTACTAGGGCTGTTAATACCTGTGATTCTTCCAAAATGATCATTAATATCTCTTATCTCTCTCTCTCTCTCTCTCTCTCTATAAGAGTGCAAGGGTCTCATCTGGTGCTTTTTATTTTTTGCTGGCAAAATTCAGTTTACCACAATACGAACACTCCAGACACAACTACTGGATGGACACACAAGACTGTGGCTGTTGCCTGAGGCCTATGATCTTGATTGTCGTGCTCGGCAATGACAGAGATGTCAGTGCCTTCTCTTGTAAACTGCTATCCACCTCTGACATCATAAAATGCAGTTTATTTTCTGAGTCACAAGTTACACCTCCTTTTTGATCTGCACTTGCTAGTTCATCAGCTTTGCTTATGATACTGATGCGCGTTAGTTAAAATTCTGTATACAATTTTTAAAGAAATGTCATGTATGACTCCACATTTTCCTGAAATGACCCACTTTTTCAGTGGCCAGTGGGTCACTGACCCATCAAATTTGGTTCCTAGAATGAACACTGCACCTCCATCCCCTGGGGCCTCAGTCTCTGGGTTCCCCTCCCTCTCTTTGCCCTCTTTTGCCTCCTCTCCTTTCTGTTAGTCAGGAGTGGGGTGACCTTGGGCACATAGGGGATATTTTTCTATAGGGGAGAGTGGTCCGGATGGAGGGGCACTCATTCTTCAGTGCCTCAGCTCCACCCCTTGGGTGGGGGTCGATAGTTCCCCTCTCTGTTCTCTCTCCTCTTCTCCCTGTCACCTTTCATTTGATTTTCCTTGTCCTTTGGACACAATGTTAATTCCAGTTTAACAAACTGCATTTCTTACACCATAAAATTTATTCAAACAACATGAAGTCTTGCTGTATTCTGACAATTGCAGTGATTCCCAACCTTTGAACTGCCCGGAGAACAAGGGTTAACTTTCTATGCAGAGCATAGAATGCTAGCTTCGAACACGGTTGAGGTCTCTGTCTGGAGCCGTTTGAAATCCAACCACGAGATTCTTTACTTCGCCTCACTGAATGGTTGCTCCGAGATTTCTCCTTCAGCTTCGGTTCAAAAGTCGGTTAAAGTTTTCAGTTTTTGCGGTTTTAAACCAGAAGAAGTATCCAGCGTGGTCAGTTCAGTCTCTGTCTCAGTGCCGTGAGTAGTAGATAGGAATTGTTCTGTTTTCTATGTGGAACTTGTAAAAAGTGCGGTCGGTTCGCTGAACGGCCATTTGATTAATGAAATTTGTTTACTTAGTGTGTTGTTACCGGTTCTTATAGGTTCTAAAAAAAAAAAAAAAACATGTTTTAACGGTTTTTCCCAATACCCGTGACACGGTTAGGAACCGATAAAGGGTTTTGCCTGGCAGTTTACCAAAAAAGGTAGGATTTGGTTAGGTTGGCCATGTCTGAAACCCAAGAAAAAAGCGGGCCCTGGGTTTCAACACTGCAGTGAGTGTGGGGAGGTCTTTGCTAAGGCCAGTCCCACACCACCTGTGTTGTCTGGGGTTTCACCACCTCGTTCGGACTGCCAAATGTAAAACTTTCCCAAATCTACCTGAGAAGAGATTAGGTAGACTGAGGGAAAAGGAGGCGAGAAGTCCGCTGACCCGGATGGCCAGCCGGTTGGTTTCGACCGAACCAGAAGGTGCCCTCCGACCAGGCGATACTTCTTTGGGCAAGGAGAGCTGATTCGAGGATCGGTTCCGACAAAAAAGCGCAAAGATAAATCGACTGGTTCGGATCCAGAGGTTCATGTTCCGACCGCCGAAGAGATAGCCAGGCGATTCAGATTGTGGAATTGCTCAGTCGGTTCTGACCAATCCGGCTCCTTCTGGCAGGGTTCGGTTCAGTTGGTTCCCCAGTTCAAGAGCATACCGTTGAAGATTTTTATGAACCGGAATTTGAAGAGGAAGGAATTTGAGGATGATGATGTAAATGAAGGTCTGGATATTGCCTGTGGAACCGGACGTCTCCCCAGACAGACCTTCAGGTGTTTCCCTCTAGGCTTTCTGAGTCCCTTCTCACTTTGTTTTACAGAAAGGTGGCTGAAACCCTCCAGCTTCCTATGGAGGAGGCTGTGGAAGATCAAAAGAGCCTGATTATGTAGAGATGATGGATATCCCAGAGTCTAGGAGACTGTCTGTTCCTCTCCATAAATCTTTTGGGAAATGCACAAAAATCTTAGTCTCTAACACTATATCTCCTGTGGCTAGAAGAATGGACAAGTATACACTTCCAGGCTCGGATACGGAGTTCTTATATCAACAATGCAGCCATGTTGGGGTAGTGCAGGCTGCTGCCTGTGACAAGGCAAATATTCCCTTGGCTTCACACCCCCTGACAAGTACTCAGGAAGATTGATTCCATGGCAAAGAAGCAGTACATGGCATCATCTTTGGGACTCTGGCAGGCGAATTACATAGCCTATACAGCCAGGTACCAGAAGTCAGGTTGGACACTGTACTGGCACTGGCTAAACAGGACTCTTCCCCCAAGCTAGCCAAGAGGCTGGAGGCGGTGGCTGCAGGCAGGATGAGGCATCTGAGGTTCAGTTTCATGCTGCTGTGGACTCTAATGATGTGTCATCAAGAGTCATGGCTACATCTGTGGCTCTTGGAGGATGGCTTGGCTCAGATGTACTAGCCTCTCATGGGACACCCAGGCTAAGGCCATGGATTTTCCTGTAGTGGGTAATTCTCTTTCTGGGGAGCAGACAGAGAATTACATGAAAAAATGAATGAGTACAGGACCACTTACAGGAGTAGTCGGGCCAAGGAGAGGCAGGCAACTCCTCAAGGCAGCAGTCTAGGGGCAGGGCAGGCCTTTTCAAGGCCTTTTACCAACACAGGCCTCTTCTTCCTTTTCTCAGAGGAGGTTCTTCAGAGGGAGAGGCAGAAGGGGAATAAGCAGGCTGCATCCACTCCTCAGCCTAAAGCCCCTGCCAAGCAGACACCCTGATGGGCCTGCCTGGGTCGACTCTTCTATTCCAGTAGGGGGCAGGCTGGCTTACTTTGTCCAGGACTGGATGTCTATTACATCAGACAAATGGGTCCTGGTTCTCAGCTTCAAAAGATTTCCAAGATGAGAGCCAGATCTTTTCACCTACAAATCTCTCGGAAACCCTTGCTATAGAAGCAGAGGTTTCTTCTCTCCTAACTTTAAGAGCTGTAGAGAGTACCTACCCTACACTGGGGCAAGGACTGTACTCAGGTACTTCCTGACCCCCCAAAAAAACAGGAGTGGCACCAATCCTAGACCTAAGATATCTAAACAAACATCTTTTAAAACCAAAGATCTTACTTGAGAGGGCTCTTGCAGTAGGTAATTACATATAGGACTGGCGCGGCAGGACCCCATGGAAAAATTTCTGCTAGCGGTCCCTGGCGAGGACTGCCCCCGTCAGGTGACCAGCGTCAGGGCGTCTGTATGAAGGGTGGTCCCTCACGCCCGCCTTCCAGTTCTTTCCGCCCGTTAGCTTATGCCAGCGCCTCGCGGAAAAGTTCTCTGCTTGTCAGGCCCTTTAGTTGGTTATTTCACGAGTTTTTTCGCTTTTCTACTATATTAAGTCAGTCATTCGTTGGTGTATGTCGTCCCTTACACCCTCCGAGCACAAGAATAAGTGCAACTCGGTGCGCCGTAACTCCCGGACAAGGACGGCCATTCCCTGTGCCTTTTTGTCTAGGCCCCGACCATCCAGTTGAGAAGTGCCAGCACTGCCTGAGTTTTAACGCGCCACCCAGAAAAGCGGCAGCAGTTCCTGAAGCCCACATTCTCAAAAGAAGATGAGCTCCATGGAAAAGGAACTCAAAAACTTTGGCAGGCGTCAACTTCACCTGAAGGCCACGCATAGAGGAAGGACAAAGAAAGCACGGGACAAGGCTCTTCTACCACCGCGGCTCCTTAGGGTCACCGTGTTGCAGGTCACATCCCGGAGACCACTCCTAGGCGGCCGCCTTGAGGGTTTCGAGGCGGCGTCTGCTAGTCGTCTGTTGCTCGGGCACCTCCGGGCTTTGAGGCCTCTGTCCCGGTCAAGCCTTGGTTTCCCAGCCTACCCGGCGTGGGCAGCTCTGATGGGCGGACGTTGGCTCCTCGGCGTTCGCTCAGGGGTCGGTGACGCGATCCCTTGAGTGGCAGCGACCCCTCTTCCATCAAGCCAGACCGCCTTTCGCTTGGCCTGCTCTGGCGAAGAGATCCGTTAATCCGGATGCGGCCCTTCCGACATCCACCGGATCACGCTGATAAGATACCCGTCGGTCCGCCTGGCGTCCGCGCAGCGGATGAGCCGACAGCGGACCCTCCATGTCCGTCATTCCGGCTCCCGCAGTCCTGCTGCCCTCAGGGACCTGGTCTCCTCAACCCGACACGGGGACTTTTCCCCTCCATCCCAGGAGAGGCTGAGGTCCTGGTTCCACCTCCGTCGGATCAACCCACTTCTGATCTGACGTCGGTTCCAGACATCGGTCACCTCGGACCAGCCTGTCAGTGGTGACCCAGGGTGACATCCGCCTCTGGATGCCGCCCGTCACTGGGCCCTCCACACACACACACACCCCGGGCCTTCTGCACCAGTTCCACCCAGCGGAGCCATCTGCTCTGGCAGCTCCCCAGCTCCCGGGTTGTTGACCCCGTCATATTCGACACCGTTGTACCGGAGCGCGGTACCGATGCTGGGATTCCGCTGGCGGGTGTATACACTAAGCCTTATGGGTATAACCCATACCTATCCTTCCTCGTCCTCCTCCTCCTCCTCCACCGTGCCCCAGCCGCGGTGGACTTGCAGAGACTTAGCCTACTGGTGGGCTGAGGCCAAGGCTCAGCTCACCAGAGATAGATGAGATCGTCTTCCGACGACAGTGCCAGTTCAGTTTCCCATTGTCCATCAGCACCTCCCTATCCTCCTCAGACACCAGGATAAACCCTCTGGGTCCAGAGAGGGCAGGACACGCTTCCTGAGGTCTTCCCAAGGGGTCCATTCCTCCCCTAGATGGGAAAGAGTCATCTTCTTCTTCAGTTTCTTCCTCCTCAGATGCCTCCGGCTGCTCCGAGAAGGACGGCGAGCCTTGATCTCTGTCAAAGCCCAGGCCAAGGACTCCTCGAAGTCTCCTCGGAGTATCCTTCTTTCACATAGCTCTTATGTCAGATCCAGGCAGTAAACAAGTGGCAGTCCTTGGAGCCAGACCCACAGCGACTGAAACTCGCTGAGCATCTGGATCCGCCCATCACAGCTCCTACCTTGGTGCCAACCTGGATTGAGCCTCATGCCCACCCTGTTACCACTATTTGGAAACAACCGTCGGCATTAGCCCCTCTTCCTCGGAGTCGAATAGGCTATCAGGCTCCAGAGGTGTCGACTTCTTAGATTCCCACCCTCGACTGACTTGGTCATGATTAGCGCCGCTCACGGCGGTCAGCTAATCCAAAACACCTTAATTAAGTAAGCCACCTGATAGTCTCGCCTTCTGGACCAGTATGGAAAGAAGATTTTAGCTTCTTCACGCTGGGGATCAGGGCCCTGAACTATGTCAGTCACATGGGGACTACCAGAAGGTAATTCTGTCTGAGGTGGAAACCAAGTTAGACTCCTGCGGACTCTCAAGTCAAGCAGGAACTGTCTGACCTTGTCCACTCTGCATGTTCGGTCAGTCGACACATTTTTATCGTGCCCGTGCGATGCAGTGGACACTGCGGACGAGCTCAGCTTTAGCTGTGAAGCTTGAGCGTCATGTTGGCTCCAGCGTGTCAGGGTTGGTCCCAGAGTGCAGTCCGCTGTCCAGGAAGCGCCCTTCTGGGGTCAGTGCTCTTTGGAGGTGATGTCAAGGACATCATCACCCGATCTGCAGGAGAAGGGGATGGCACTAATGTCTGTGACTCCTATGTGCCATCCACATCAACTGCTGGGCAAATCCACCATGAGCGGAATCGGCCAGAAGCGGAAACCTCCGGGAAGGTGGGCCACTAGCGCGGGCCCCTCGGCTGCCAAGCCCCCTCCGCCCAAAAAGCAGCAGGTGCTTCAGCTGCGGCTGCTCCACCACCACCTGACTCCTTCTGTCTCCCACAGCCTCCAGTCTTCCTGGAGGAACCAGTAACAGGGAGGTTCTCCCTCCACCATGTGGCTTCTTGGCCACCGTCGTCGGCGCCCGTCGCGGGTTCTCGGCGCCGCGTGGTCCCTCTGGCGTTCTCGAGTGCCGTCCTCCTGGCGCCGGGTTCTCGGGCTCCCTCTGCATTTCAGGACTCCTCTTATCACTCGTTTCCTTCTTCCCTCTCTTCCGATTTTCATTCCTTTCCTGTCCATCAGTCCCTCCTGGACTGTCAGGAGATGACATTGAGCCTGACCCAGACCTTGGTTTGGGTGATGAGAAGTGGGCAAGCAGGATCTATCTCTGCTGCAGAGCCTGTGGTCAGGACCTGTCTTTTAAGTCTCTGCTGAAAAATCTGAGTTCCACTCTTTCTCTCAGACTACAGACATCGATCCTGGGAAATTGTTAAGACTCCAATACCTTCATGTTCCGGAGATCCCTCTGTTTGACTCCTCCGGTTCAGCCTTCCTTGAGGCAGCTGTCTCAAATGGTATGGAATAATCCTGCTCTTACCCCTGGTGGCTAAATCCATAGATGGGAAATATTCAGCCCAAGGATCATCCCATTTGGCATCTCAAGCCTTTGCGGATCCTATTGTAGTCCTGGCATTGAATGATAAGGTCGTTCTTCCTCAAGCTACTACGCTCGACCTATTAACAAGAATCTACGTAAGATAGACACCTTAGGTCTATTTCTCACAGTATGAATATATCCTGTGGCACTCTATCAAGCAGATGGTTGAAGCTCTTCCAGAGTCGGATGCAAAGCGAGCTTCTTCAGACCATTACCAGAGTATCGAATCTAACAACCAGCAGGTTAAAGCAGCCATGGATGCTTTTGACACTGCTTCCGTTCAGCGGCTGCTGGTATTTGCACCAGCGTCATTCCTGGCTGCGCCGGGTTTCATGAATGATGCGCGGCAACGGGTAATGGCGTTGCCCTTTGATGTGCGTATGTTTTGATTCCTCAGGTAGAGGCAAGCTCTAGAAGCTACTCAAAGACTAGGTCAGCCATTAAGTTGGCTCGACCCCCTCCTGCCCCCTCTCGAGGCATGTCAATAACGTCAGTTTCGCAATCGTCAGTCCTTCGAGGCAGGCGGTTTCCATAAAACCAACCTGCCAACCTCAAGAAGGCGCCCAACAGAAAGCGCAAAATTCAGCTACTTATGAATGTCTGGCCCAAGTCCCATCTCAGCTGCCGAGGTGGACTTTTCCTCTCCGGTGGGAGGTCGTCTGATGCACTTCTACAACCAGTGAAGTCCATAACCTCAGACAAATGGGTCGCCGGATAATTAGCGAGGATATTCACTCAATCTTCTGGAGACCCCGGATCGTCCCCAAAGCGGCAGCCCAGGCTGTCGACCCTTCAGTCAGACCTTCTGTGGCGGATTCAGGGCCTTCTGAACAACAGGGCAGTAAAGTGGTGCCGCTGCATCAGCGGAACACGGTTTCTCTCCATTATTTTCTGGTTCAAAGAAGTCGGGGTGTCGCCCATTCTGGATCTCAGAAAGCTAAACAAATTTCTCCCCAAGGAGAAATTCAAAATGATTCTCTGGGAACCTTGTTACCTTTGCTTCATCAACACGACTGGCTAGCCTCTCTAGACATGCAGGATGCTACCAGCACATTCCTATTCACCGAGGCATCACAAATTCCTGGGGTTTGTGGCTCTGGGACAGCATTATCAGTTCAGAGTCCTGCCCTTTGGGCTATCCTTGGCGCCGCTGGTTTTTACAAAGTGTTGTGCAGTTCTCACAGTGCACCTCAGAAGGTGGGATACAGGTGTTCCCTTATCTGGACGATTGGCTTCTATGCAAGCCCTTCAGGCAAGGAACCCTGGACACCGTGGAGACGACTTCTCGCCTCCTTCGTCCCATGGGAGTTCTGCTGAACCCCAGAAATGTAACTGCAGCCCTCCAGAGGCTCCTCTTTATGGGACTCTTCTGGACACCTCCTGTGCAAGGCTTTTCTTCCGAAGACAGAAGGCGATATCCTTCAAATGGCCCGTCACATCAGGAGAACACCTCAGTTACTGCTCTCTCGGTGCAATGGATGCTGGCCTCATGGCTTCCTCAGTGTTCACTGTTCCCTAACGCGTCTGCACATGAGAACCACTCAGTGGATGCTCAGTACTCAGTGGTCCCAACCACTCACCCATGATCCTATCTCATCAGGTGACAGAACCTTTAAAGAGGTCACTCACCTGGCGGTCTCAAGAGCAGTCTCCTAGAGGATATCCCTTTGCTCCTCTGGACCATCAGATCTCCATTACCGCAGACGCATCCCAATGGGGTGGGGAGCTCACTGTCAGGCTCTCCACACTCAAGTGCGTGGACTCAAGTCAGTCCCAGTTCCACATAAGCGTCCTACAGATGAGCCGTCCTTTATGCGGTCCGGCGTTGAAGGACATTCTGTGTCTCAAGAACATTCTCCTTCAAGCGGACAACAAAGCAGTGATGTACTACATCAACAAACAGGCGGTGCTCATTCTTACCCCTTATGCAGGAAGCAATGAGGGTATGGGAATGGTGCTTGGAGCACAAGGCTCTAATTCAAGCGGTCTACCTGCCAGGTATTCAGAACAAATTGGCAGACCGTCTCAGCAGAACAGAGACAGACCCTCACAGTGGTCTCTCGACTCAACCATAGTTCAATCACTATTAGAAGAGTGGGGAACTCGAGACCTGGACCTTTGCATCCCACTCAGCATAAAACTGCCTCTCTTCTGCTCCAGAAATCCGGGGCCTGGCATTTTCAGTCAGGATGCGTTCAGGCTCTCAGTGTACAAAATGCTTTCTTCGCCTTTCCACCTCTTCCTCTAATTCAGAGGGTACTCCTCAAGTTGAATCCCAGGGGACAAAATGATCCTCATTGCTCCCTTCTGGCCTCGACAGCTTGGTTTCCACTATTCAACAATATGTTGGCAGTTCCTCCGAGACCACTTCCCTACAGATGAACCTTTTGACTCAGGGGCCAGTGGTCCACTTCAACCTGAGATCGCTTCACCTTCATGCTTGGCTCCTGAAGAGGTAGAAGTAAACCAGTTCAATGTGTCTCGAAGAGTTTCAGATATTCTTCTGGCTGCACGAAACCAGCCACTAGGAAAACTTACACAGCCAAATGGAGCGTTTCTCGCTCTGGTGTGCAAGTCCTCTTTGAATCCTTTTCCTGCCCACCAGATAAAGTTCTGAGTACCTCTTAGACCTCTCAAATTCAGGCCTACAGTACTCTACAGTCAAAGTTCACCTTGCGCCATTTCAGCATATCATGAGCCGTTTTTCCTTATCCTGGCTCAGTTACCTGTGGTTAAGGTTTCTTAAAGGAATTCTGCATACCAGACCACCTACAAGGCGTCCAGTTGCAGCCTGGGACATCAATCTTGTGCTAGATATGCTCACTCGGAAACCTTTTGAACCTCTGGCTACCTGGAGCTAAAATTTCTCACCTGGAAGACTGCCTTCCTAGTGGCCATTATCTCAGCCCGTGGGGTCTCTGAGATACATGCCCTGGTCTGAACCCTCCGTATACTGTGTTCCATAGGGACAAAGTAGTTCTTCATACTCATCCTAAATTTCTTCCTAAGGTTGTGTCAGAATTTCATCTAAACCAACCTTTGGTCCTTCCCTCTAACTGCGAACTTCCAAAATGAAGGGCGTTCTCTTCATTCTTTGGGCGTTAAGAGGCTTGCGTTTCTATCGGGATAGAACCAAGGACTTCATAAGCCCAGCAACTGTTCGTTTCCTTCAGCGAGACCGGCTGGGTCAACCTGTCCTCTATCAGATGCATCTCAGCATGGCTGGTACATGCCTTAGCCACTCTATTCCATGGCACAGGTTAAGTTGGAGGGTAGGGTTTGCAGCTCACTCTACTAGAGTGGTCAGCAGCATCCCTAGCGAGTCGCAATGTGCCATTGCAGATATTTCCATAGCGACCACCTGGAGCTCAGTGCATACTTTTGTTAAACATTATGCACTAGATGTCCATCCAGGCGACATTCTTCGTTTGGCAGAGCCATCCATAATGGACTTCTGTCTTAAGCTTGAGCTCTTGGTCTCTCCTGCCGCCCTCTCGAGAGATTATTAGCTCAGTACTCTCCCAATAGTGTGAATGAGTGGGGAGACTTATGTCAGGAAGATATGAAAATTACGTACCTACCGTAATTCTTGATCTTCTTAGGTCTCCACCACTCATTCCATGCCCACCCTCCGTCCCGAGCTCACCTCTGTTGTTGGTCTTGACTCCTCAAATCTTTAGGCTGTGTAGACTTCTTGTTGACCCTTCTTATACAGGTTGCCAGACTATCTTATGTCCGTTTTTTAGGTTAAGGCTACTCTTCTAGGTTATTCGCTGCACCTCCTTGGTAAAAAGGTACTGAGGCCGTTGGAGGAATTCGGCCTTGAGATAGTCATTACAGCGCGAGCTGAGCTCGCCCGATTGCCGTGCCTCATGGCGCCATCTCCGGCGCCGACCCTCCAGCAAAAAGTTTGCTCCGATGGGTCCCTAGTGCCTCGGCGCAGATCCAGTAGTGTGAATGAGTGGTGGAGACTCGTCCAAGAAGGTCAAGAATTACGGTAGTGCGTAATTTTCATTTTCTCGGTTCCTCGCTGTTCGGCATAACCGTGAGGGATCGAGTTAGTTTTAACTTTATTTGGTTCTCTAACTAAAGAACCTGGTTAGTATCGCTAAATTTTGGTCCTAAAAACTTTACTTGTAACGCTTTTATCGGTTACAGAACCGCTGAACGGTTCATATTTCATCTCCTCTCTCGGTTCCATCGGTTCCAGAACTGACCGCCAAAAAAGAAAAACCTTTTTCAGCTGTTTAAATAACTGCATTAGCATTTGGCATTTAGCGGTTGAGGTTTTCACTTTATCTTTCACCATGACTGAGAAACCTAAGAAGAGAACCGGGGAGCCTGGTTTTAAAACTGTTTAAAGTGTGGAGATGTGTTTGCCAAGGCAGACAAGCACACCTTATGTGTAGCTTGTCTGGGTTTTGTTTATTGGACCAGGAATGTGAGATATGTAAAACATTCCCAGAGAAAACTGTTGCAAAGCGCCTTGAAAGGCTTAATAAAAGTTTCCTAGGGGTCCCTCAGGCTCTGACCAGCTGACACCCAGTCTGTTGTGGTTGAATTAATGAATGCTTCTACCCCTGCCCTGATCACGGGCAAAAAGGGGCAAAGAGGGAAAGAACCAGCTGACTTCGGTTCCCTAAAGAAATTAAAGAAGCTCAAGCATGCAGACCCTCTCCTGCTAAACAGGGACTTCGCAGGCAACCTGTAATGCCTTCAGCTCAGGACATAGCCCAAGCATCTAAAATTATTCAGGCTCTGCAGAGCATCATTCCTCAGCCTCCTGCCCCTTCCCAGGGCCCCAGGTTGCTGCTACTATGTTGCCCACTGCTCGGAGCAACACTATTTCGAAGAGGATGATGAGCCTTATGGGGACGACAGACCTATCCCCCAGAGGTGTCCCTGAGCAGGAATTTGGCTCGCCCTCCCAGAGTGCCTGAGATTTTTCCTCCCATTTTCTTTACGTAAGGAAGATGGCAGATGCTCTGGATATTGCCACAACAGAACAAAGTGGAAGATGTGGAGGAGATTGAGTACCTCAATATATGATGGGTTTAACACCACAAGGCCCTCCTCCTCCCAGTATATAAATTCTTTAAGAAGGATGCTATGAAGCTCCTGCAGACCCCAAATTCTATTCCTCCAATTGACAAGCGAATAGATAAAAATACCAGCTGGACAGGGAGGAGCTGACTTCCTCTTCTCCACTGTGATCATCAAGGGATAATACAGCAAACTGCCTGTGATAAGGCTAAAGTCCCTCTGTCCTCACACCCACGGACAAGGACTCCAGAAAAGTTGGACAGTATGGCCAAAAGGGCTATTGTCAGCCTCGTTGGCCATGAGACAGGCTACTTTTCAGGCTTAATGCTGCCCAGTATCAAGAAATCCCTGTGGCAGTCGGTACTGGCAATGTCCATGAAGGCCACCTCACCCTTGTCAGATGACCTGGCAGAAACTGCCAGGTTTGGGCTAGAGGCAGCCAAGTACCAGTTCCAAATGGCTGTTGATCTAAATGACACTGCAGCCAGATGGATGGCTAATACAGTGGCTCAGAGGAGGTTTGCTTGGCTTGGGGCTGCAAACCTCACTCAAGATACCCAGTCAAAGGCCCTGGATTTCCCATTAGAGAGAGTAAGCTTTTGGGAGTCCACAGTGGCCTATGAAAAAAAGGTGGATGAATATAAGGCTACTTATAGAAGTAACTCTGCTAGAGACAGAGCTTCTTCATCCACCAGGCCCTATGGAAGGGGCTAGGGTCATTCCTTTTTCCAGCCAGTAGCCATGCCCCAGTACCAGCAGTACCCCTACAGGGCTACTCAAGGGGTAGGGGTAGAAGGGGCTCTAGGCGGGGCTCAGCCACAACCTCAACCCCAGCCTAAACAGAACCCCTGAGATGCAGGCCGCCTCCTCCCTACCTGTTGGAGCAGACTGTCCCATTTCCTCCCCTCTGGTCAGCCATCACCACAGACAAGTGGGTATTGGAGTAGTGGGCAAGGTCTGTCTCTGCAGTTCAGATTTCTTCCTCGAAAAAACCCATGGTTCCACCTCCCCACCAGTAGCCCAAATCTCGTTGCTAGAGGCAGAGGTTCCAGAAGCTGCTTCAGCTCAAAGCAGTGGAACTGAGTCCCTGCAACCCTGAGAGGAAGAGGGTTTACTCCAGATACTTCCTAACAACAAAGAAAAATGGGAGTGGCGGCCAATTTTGGATCTCAAAGCTTTAAACAAGCACATGAAAAAGCCAAAGTTCAAAATGGTCACTTTGGCTCAGATTCTGCCAACAATACAAAGAGGACTGGCTGGCACCTCTGGACTTACAGGACGATTATTTCCATCCCCATAAAAGAATCTTACAGGAAATATCTCAGATTCAGACTCCATCAGGTCATTATCAGTTTGCAACCTGCCCTTGGCCTTTCCCTCGGCACAAGGGTGTTTACAAAATGCCTAGCAGCTGTGGTGGCATTTCTTGAAGACAGAGAGTGACTGTCTTCCATACCTGGACGACTGGCTGGTAGTGGGCAAATCACCAGAACAGGTCACAACCTCTCTAAGGCTCACACAGGATCTTTTGGAGTCCTTAGGTTTCATAGTAAACAGAAAACATCTGTCTTCACCCTACACAGACTTTACAGTTCATAGGGGCGGAGATCAGCACCCTACAGGCCAGAGGCCTTTTACCACTAGACAGGGTGCAAAGTCTTGAAGGCATAACAAACTTCTTCAAGTTGCCTGGTCAAAAAACAGCCAAGCAGTTCCTGCAGCTCTTGGGTCATATGGCTGCATCCACAGGTACAGTGCAGGGTTCCAGGTTTCACATGAGAGACATCCAGTTTCACCTCAGGACTCATTGGAGTTAGAAAAAAGATCCTTTTCAAAACTCATTTCAGTGACAAGGCCTCTGTTACAAGCCCTCTTGTGGTGGAAAAAGGAATCCAACCTAAGGCAGGGAGTCCCTTCCAGAAGGATGATCCTTCACTGGTCCTCACAACAGATGCATCCCTTCTGGGCTGGGGTGCCCATCTAGAGAACCGCAACTCAAGGGTACCTGGTCAGGGGCGAGTCCCTCCAGCATATAAATTTGCTGGAACTCAGAGCGATCTGACTAGCACTAAAGTTTTCTTTACACTGGTAATGGGCAAAATGGTACAAGTCAGAATGGACAATACCACCACTATGTATTACATAAACAAGCAGGGTGGCACAGATCAGGTCCCTATGCACAGAAGCCATGAGAATTTGGGCTCTGGCATATTCTCTAAAGTGTCCTGCAAAGCCATCCATCTGCCAGGAAAGGACAATATCTTGGCAGACACACTAAGTTGGATCAATCAGTCCCATCATGAATGGACACTGAACAAGCAGGTGGTGCAGGTAATTTTCAGCAAGTGGGCGTTCCAGAGATGAGACTTGTTGCATCCACCAGAACCACCGTTGCCTCAGTATTGTTGCAGGCCACCAGCCCAAGGCACAATCCTCTGGCGCCCTGGTACTGGATTGGTGGGACAAGTTTCTCTATGCCTTTCCCCTTTTCCTCTAGTTTTCAGGGTACTGCTGAGCTCAGATCCCTCTCAGCTTCTCTGATATTGGTAGCTCAGATTGGCCCAGAGCAGCCATGGTATTCCTTCTGCTCTCCATGGCAGTGAGCAGGCCAACAAGCTTGCCTCTCAGGCACAATCTTCTAACCTCCAGTCAGAGGACATTGCTGTTCCCAAATCTCAAGTCTCTCCACCTCAAGGCATGGCTCTTGAGGAGTTAAAAGGCAAGGCTTGAACCTTTCTGAAGCTGTATTAAACATCTTGAAAGGTTAAAGGAAGCCTTCCACTAAGAAAACTTATTCTGCTAAATGGAAAGATTCTCTTTCTGGTGTTCTGGTAAAAACTTACCCTCAAATGATGCAGGGGTCTCAGTGGTGTTGGATTATCTGACTCATTTACATTCACAAGGTCTGCAACCCAGATCTTCCCTTGTCAGTCTTCACCATTCATTACTGCTTGGGTTAGTGCTGGAAGCCTTTTTCCCGCTTCTGGGAAGTTTTTTTTTTTTTAGTCGGCTCCAGCAGGCGTCACTCTCGGCCCTTGACGTACTCGTCATGCGAGGCGGCTATTGAGTACCATGAACTCCTCCTCTATCTCAGTTCTGTTTCTCCCGCCCGTCGAGCTGCACCTGCTCTTGTGATGATTAGCGATAATTAACAGTTATCGTCAAGACTCCTCATTTCTTCTTCAGTGACTCGCTCAATACCGTCTCCCGGTAAGACCGTTCTTTTATTTTCTATCGGCGTAGCGAGTGCTTTATTACTGTATTTTGCGTGTTTAGTTAGCATCATGTCAGGTTCAGGGGCAAGCGTAAATCAAAGCCGGGCCCCCTATCGTCGGTGCTCCTGTGGCGCATTTCTCCGTCTGGACGGCATGATGTCTGTCGCCGTTGCCTGGGACCCAACCACCATATGGGCGCATGCGGCGCCTGTTTCTCCATGGACCGTCGTGTCCTCGAAGTCGCCGCATTCAAGATCGGCAAGGCCCCCGACCTTGAGGCAGGCGTGCTCAGGGATTCCAGCTGGGTCTCTAGGCCCTTCCTCCGGGGTCCCTCTGGGCCCTCACCGGTCCGTGGAGGAAAGCTTCCTCCTCTTCTCTTGCTGAAGAGAGCTTCTTTCACAGTGTCGGAGGAGCGTCGTGGTCCCTCCCGGGGCGTGGCGGGGCACCGCCTCGGCAGTCACCTCCTGGAAGTGCAGGCTCCCCAGTGTCAAGGGCCCGCGCCTGCTGGGCGGCACGATGGACCTTCAACGCCGCCGTCCGGCGCCGTTCCGGATCTCGGCGCCGTGGCTGCGCCGCTCTGGCCTCCCGCTGCGCTCTCTCGGTGGCGCGGGTTGGGTTCCAGCGCAGAAGGCGGCACCGTGGGCCTAACCGGCCGCCGCAGGGGGCGAGGCTGGGCCTAATGGGTGTGGGTAGGCCAAGGTCATTAGGCGCGTCTCAGCACGGTGCCGTTCAGCGGCGCCGTTCTGTGAAACCGGGGGTTGCTAGCATCGTGGTTCAGCTGGTCTCTTCCTCTTAGGAGGTCGATGACTCAGGCGTGGATCCATCCTGGCAACCTGACTCTTGGTCGGGGTCCCCGGTGGCACCCGTGGTGCTTAGGCGGCTGTGGCTTCTCCACCTGCTGTCCCAGTACTGCTCCACTCCCCTGAGGGGCCCTCGGGCTAGGGTTGGTCCTGGGTCCCAGGGGCGATGGGTGAGGCGGAGATTAGGGTCTCTCTCTCTCTCTGGGGGCTCGTGACAGCTACCCTTCCGAGGTGCTGTTACGCCACCTCGGGGTGGGAGAAACGCTGGGGTCGAGGAGGAGGCTCTCTCTGAGTCGAGGGTGAGGGCAGGGTGCAGTCGTCACCAGTCTCTGCCGGCCACCCCTGGTGGGCTAGGAGCCGTGGTGCTGGGCCCCGCCTTTCCTCTTGGACCCGGGGTCCACTCGATGGCGTTGCTGCAGACTGCCCTTCTGAATCCATGCAGTCACAGGAGGATCCCTTCTAGGCTCTTCAGGCCCGCATCCCAGGGTTCCGTTTTGCGACCTGGTCTGTTGTCGGAATCCTGCCAGCTCGGGCTCCATTCTCCAGTTCAGAACCCTAGCAAAGTCAGTTGCCTCTTCATAGGTGCCCATCTCCAGTGCCTCTGCAGCCACCCCGCTCTTCCAGGCCATATGAGTCCCTCTGGGCCCGTTATCCTAGGAGCAGTTCAAAGGTTCTCGTGACCTCCCTCCCCTCATATCGGGTATATGCATGGCGGAGTCTCCTCTCCCCCACCACCGCGAGAATCTTCTGGACACTCAGGCTCTCCATCATCCTCGTCTCCCTCCTCTGAGGGGAGAGACCCCTCTGCTCATATCTCCGATGCTGATTTCACTGAATATCAGCGATTCCTTTCCGGATGGTGAGGGGATCTTGAGATCTCCTCGTTAGGCGAGACAATACGAGCGAGGCGCATGATTCCTTGGAGAATTCAGTGCCCAGCACCTGGTGGTACCTTCCTGGCCTATCCCCTTCCAGAGAGCGTCTATCCATTCCTGGCGATCGCCAGCCGCCTTCTCCAGCCCCAGCAGACTGTCGGCGGAAAGGTATTGCACCTTCAGAATCCTGGGTACACTTCCCAAGCCGCCCTCGGGTTTGGTAGTACCTAGAGACTCCTTCCAGGCGCCGCCTGGCTCGACCAAATCCACAGTTAGTTCCCTACAGTTTGACTGGTGGGGGCGAAGAGTGTTCTCTTCATCTACGATGCGATGGCTTATTGTGTCACATCAGGCTCATCCGCTGCCTACAGTAGGCATCTGTGGTGATGCTCTCTCAGCTCTTAGCATCAATGCCTGTCTGAGCAAACCAGACTGGCTATTGCCCTCTCCGCTATAGGCCTGGAGCTGGCAAGACACCAACAGGCATCTTGAGCGCCAGTGAGGTGGCTTCCAGGCTTCGCAGGACAGCGATCTGCATTAGGCGGACGGCATCGCTCGTCTGTCAAGGTTGTCACCCTGGCCCGGCATAGGGGCGATTAGCTCCGCCTTTCCGGGGACCCGTCTCTTTCCTCCAGAGCTAGGGAGATTGCTGGGGCTTCCTCTGTCTCCCTGTCCTGGGGGCACCTCCTAGCTCTTCTCTCCCGATAGGCTTCTCTCTAGATTAGCCAGGGTCTTCCCCTTCTGTTTCTCACCAGCAGGAGGCTGGGGGTCTTGTTCCTCAGGGTTCACCCCCCTTTTAAAGGGGGCTTAGTCTCACCCAAGCAGTAATGAATGGTGAAGATTGACAAGGGAAGATATGAAAATTACGTGCCTACACGTAATTCTTGATCTTCTCTTGTATCTTCATCGTCATTACTGATCTCCACCTTCCCTCAGTGGCCTCCTTCTGTGACGTCTCCCCTCCGTCTAGATTCCTCTTCTTTCCTTTGGCCTTTGTATAAAAAAAAAAAAAACCTGTTTTTCCATTCTCAATGAATGGTTCCTTTTTCCTCAGAGTAAGGAGGAATGAGCACAGGTTCACATTCTCTTATTCTGAGGAACTCTTTCTGACCACCCTTGAGGGGCGACTTCTAAATACCTTCTTCAGGTTATGCAGTTTCACAGCTTAGAGACCATGCTCTAACTCTGTCTCAGCAACATTTAGAATCCCCCTGGCAGGTATTATCTTTGGAGCTCATTCTAACTGCTGCTTGACTTGTCAGCCTTGAGCGTCTGCCTTGCCTTGCCTAGGGAGTCAGTTGAGTTCCCTCTATCCTTCATACAAAGCTGCCTTGGAAAGGTATAATCTTTCCCATACGGCTGTGTTAGCACTTAACAGGGTGCTAGGGACTTAGTCCCCTTCCTGGGTGGCTCTTCCCAGAACAGGTTCTGCCCGGGCAGTCCATGAGCCCTCAGCTAGGATGTAGGGACTTGGCATGTTGAGGTTCAGAGATGTTGCCCTCATTCGGATCTGTCCAGGTGGTTCGTTTGAACCTCCCTCAGTCCTAACAACTGGGATTCTTGCTCCTTGTTAGTCTCGAGCCTATAAGCCTCTCAACCAATGCTCGATGGGCACCATTCTCCCTCTCAACGTGCCTCCTTCTCCTTCTTCTTCTTTCTCTCCCTCTCTCTGTTCCTCCCTAGAGCCGCCCCGGAAAGGGCCCTCCGATCTTAGGGTGAGAATTCTCTCTCCTCTGTCTATTCTCTACCGGCTTATTCCTTTTTCAGTTTATATCCTTTCCTTTTCTGTCCCTCAGCTCTCTTGCCTCGCTTTCCGTTTTCTTACCCTTTATTTTGCGCCTCTCCGGCTACCAGAACTGAGATAAGAGGAGGAGTCTGCGGCACCTACGGCCGCCCCTCGGCGCGCGGCCTTGATCGTCACGGCTCGAGGAGTCGCCGTGGAGCCCGACTCAAAAAAAAAAAAAAAACTCCCGTGGCGGGGGCCGCGCCTCTGGCACCATAGCAAGCAGTAATGAATGATGAAGATACAAGAGAAGATAAAGAATTACGGTAGGTGCGTAATTTTCATTTCTTTAAGAGTTCACCTTGCAGCAGTATCTGCATACCTGTCTGCTAGGACAAAGGTGTCTGTAGCATCAGATCCCATTTTCCAAGGCCTGATGCATTTGCACCCTCCTCACAGAGCACCAGTGCCGCTTGGGATCTTAATGTATGTATAGCCAGGTTGGTGCGGGCTCTTTTGAGCCCATGGCTACAGCCCATTTAAGTATGTTACCTGGAAAACAGTTTTCCTGGTAGCAATTACCTCAGCAAGAAGAATCAGTGAACTTCAGGCTCTCTGTGTTGAGCAGGACTACATTTCCTTCCACAGGGATAAAGTAGTCCTCAGAACAAACAGACAGTTCCTTCCCAAGGTGGTTTCAGATTTCCATCTGAACCAATCAATCACTCTGCCTGTCTTCTTCACAGACCATACAAGCTCTGGTGAAGAAGGCTTCACAGTCTGGATGTGAAAAAAGAGCTCTCAGCTACTACATGACAGCTACTAAAGGCCATAGGCTAGACAAGAAACAACTTTTCTTTACATATGGGGATGTTGGAATGGGCAAACCAGCCTCAAAAGATCCATTTCTCTGTGGATTGTCCAGTGTATTCAATTCCGCTACACTTAAAGCGGGTGAGAGTGTCCAAGCTGGGCTGAGGGGCTCATTCAACAAGAGGAACAGCTGCCACTATTGCAGCTGCTAGGGAGATACCATTGTTGGACATTTGTAAAGCAGCTACTTGGAAATCAGTACACACCTTTACAAGCATTATAATTTTAGATATTTTGTCCAGAAGTGACACCAAGTTTGGCACAGCAGTCCTGCAAAGTCTGTTTCCAAAATAAGTTCTGGTGCCCACCACCAGGGTACTGCTTGGTAGTTCTGACAAAGTTATGAATGGTCTGAGCATTACTGGGGTTAGAAGAAAAATTACTTACCATAGTAATCTTCTTTCTTCCCGGTGATGCTCAGACATTCATAACTCCTCCATCCTCCTTCCAGAACTTCAGCCTCTGCATTCTGCATGCTACTGCCACATAGCCATACCCTTCTGGGTACACTTCTCTATGATAGACAGATTTTAACAGAGTTTTCTGTCTCTCTTAATAGTTTTTTTACTGTATGGTGAACACCATTATTATATATAGTTATAGTCCCTCCTTGGAGGTTTTTGAAGTAAGTTGTTTTATTAGGCTAATCCTAAAAATGTTTTAATTAATTAGTTGTCGGATTTTTCCATGTTGCTGACTTCCAGGCTTCTTACAAATCTGAAGGGCTTAGAACACTACAGTTGGTAGAAGCAATATTTGAAAGATGCTCACGCAAAAGAATTCCATCATTTGCATGTGTTCCATCTCTCCAGGCAGTCCATCCCACCAGGCTGACTGCACAAA
Source organism: Neoceratodus forsteri (assembly GCA_016271365.2). NCBI lineage: Eukaryota > Metazoa > Chordata > Ceratodontiformes > Ceratodontidae > Neoceratodus > Neoceratodus forsteri. The sequence goes on from CM028133.1 coordinate 623,009,061, forward strand.
GTTATGAATATCTGAGCATTACTGGGAAGAAAGAAGATTACTATGGTAAGTATTTTTCTTCTGGTCCAGGAAGAGATTTCAGCTTTGTTGCTGAAAGAGGCAATAGAACCTGTCCCCCTTCCCTTCAGGGAGCGGACTACTATTCCATTTCTTCCTGGTCCCGAAGAAGACAGGAGATGCAAGACCTATTCTAGATCTCAGTTCCTGAACCTATTAAGTGGAGTACAAGAGGTTCAGAATGCTCTCTGCAGAGCCTTCTCCCCTCCTCCACTCCGGCCAGTGGATGTGCACTCTGGATATGCAGGATGCCTACCTGCATATCTCCATTCACCATCCACACAAATATCTTCGTTTTGCTTTCAGGAGACCACTACCACATTCAAAGCACTTCCATTTAGCCTCTCCTCGGCTCCCAAGTATTAACCAAATGCCTTGTAGTGGTGGCGGCCTACCTGCGTACCAGGGGTGCAGGTTTTCCGTACCTGGACGACTGGCTCCTGGCGGCCTTGTCCAGGAGGAACTCCTGCGCTGCCTTTCCCTTACCCAGCAGGTCTTGCCTGCCTGGGTATTCCCATCAACCATTCCAAGTCTCATTTGATCCCATCCCAGAGACTTCAGTTTATCAGGGCGATACTGGACACGACCCTAGGCAGGGCCTTCCTGCCGTCAGACAGGGTGGCCACCATTCAGACTCAGGTATGCCTGTTGTCCGGTCACAGGAGTCACTGCAAGGTCGGTTCTTAGCCTTCTCGGGCTCATGGCAGCTGCTATTCGGAAGTTCCTCGCTTTCGGCTCCACATGAGGGTTTCCCAGTGGACGCCTCGCTCCCAGTGGGATCAATTGGCGGGACGACTTGGATCAGCTAGTTCTGGTCTCCTCTCCATGGTTCGAGACTTGCAGTGGTGGGTGGTCAGAGAGAACCTGTTTGAGGTTTCATTCCTCATCCCTCCCCGACTCTGACTACAGATGCCTCGGGCAAAGGTTGGGAGCCCATCTTGGTCTTCATCGGACCCAGGGCTCTTGGTCCAAGCTCAAGCAATCACTTCACATCAGTGTGCTAGAGCTTGAGGCAGTTCTGTATGCCCTCCACCTGTATCTCCTTCCAGGCCACCCTAGCAGTCAGGCCGGACAGCGTGTGTGGTATGGTACATCAACAAATAGGGAGGGACTCGATCCTACCCTCTTTGCAGGGAAGCAATGAGGGTGTGGGACTGGGCAGTACAGCACGACCTTCACTCCACGGCAATCCATGTTCCGGGAGTAAACAACACCTTAGCAGACAAGCAGAGTCACTCATCTGCCCGGGCCAGAGGTGGAACTGGATCAAGGGGTCCTAGACAATATCTTCCTATGCTGGGGAACACCACAGGTAGACCTGTTCGCTTCCCTCAGAGCACAAAACTTCCAGATTTCTGCTCACTCTTTCAAAAGTGAGGCATTTTCTGGAGAGGCGCTGTGTCTCTAGATTGGAAGGACAGATTCATCTATGCCTTTCCCCAATTCCTTTGATCCCAAGGGTCCTACAGATACTAGGGTCAGAAGGAGGACGAATGCTTCTGATTGCTCCTTTTGGCCCAGACAAGTTTGGTTCTCTCTTCTGCAACAATTCTCAGAGGAACCGCTGCTTCCTCTTCCTCTGTCACAAGGTTTGTTGACCCAGGAGCAGGGACCCTGGTTCATCCAGGTCTCAAGTCCCTTCAGCTTCATGCATGGCTTCTGCAGACATAGCACAGGCCGCTTTGGAGTTTCTCCCCAGGTGGCAGAGGTTCTGGTGGTGGCTAGGAAAACCCTCCACCAGGTATACCTATGCCATGAAGTTGAAAAGATTCAATCTGGGCAGCTTCAGAAAACATCGAGCCTTTCTCCTGCCCTGTTGGTGGTTGTCTGAGTACCTGCGCCATCCCTTCGATCTGGGTCTTAGTCATTCCTCCTGAAGGTCCACATGGTGGCCATTGACCTATCATGTTCCTTTGCAGACAGAGCGTTTGCTCAGCTGGAGGTTTCAAGACTTTCCTCAGAGGGTTCTCACCTGAGACCTCCTATCAAGTTCCGCCCCTCCTTGGGATTTGAATTTTGTTCTGGAGAAAACTAACTCTGCCTCCCTTGAGCTGGCAGCTTCCATGAACTTGAAGTTCCTCTCCTGGAAGACACGGTTTCTTGTGCCTATTACCTCTGCTGGAGGATTTCCAAGATCCAGGCCCTGATGTGAAAATTCCTTATTAAATTTTCCACAAGGAGCGTGGCTCTGCGTGCCAGTCCTAGTTTCTCCCCAAGGTGGTAGTGGAGTCTACTCTGAACCAGTCCATAGAGTTAACCACCTTTTCACATGATACTCTAATCAAGGGTTACATACTGTTGTTACATACTATGGAGCGTTCACCGATTCTGAGATACTACACTAATCGACGAAGGATCTCAGAAAGACTGATCAACCTTTGTCTCTTTTGCTACTTTAAAAGGAAGGCAGTGCTGTTTCTAAACAATGCCTATCCAAATGGTTGGCTCATTGCATCACTTTCTGTTATAACAAGTACCAGGAGACCCTCCTGGGTCTAGTCAGAGCCACTCCACCAGAGAAGTACGCTGCCTCAACAGCTTGTTTCAAGAATGTGTTGGCGGCAGACATCTCTGCTCACGCCACCTGGACTTCCGTCCATACCTTTACAAAACATTACAGTTTGGATATTGCCTCGCCGTAGAAGCGGGCTTTGGGCTGGCTGTTCTGCAAGGCCTCCTTTCTAAGGCCTTCTCAGCCAGAGGACCTACTATGGGTAGCTTCTCCTCCTCCGTGCTTCTCCTTGCTCCAGGACTTGCTTGGGACTCAGTCCTATATGTAATACCTACTGCAAGAGCCCTCTCTAAGTAAGATAGTACAGTTACAGTGCCTTCAGAAAGTATTCACCCCTTGGATTTTGTCACATTTGTGATGTTGCAAACTCAAATTAAAATACATTTATGTGGGATTTATTTTGTCAAGATATCTACACAAATTACTCTATAATGTCAAAGTGGAATGAAACTTCTGGATTTTTTGTACATGTAATTTAAAATAAAACCTGAAATGTCTTGATTTGATAAGTATTCACCTCCATTGCTATGACTCTCCAAATTGAGCTCAGGTGCATCCAATTTCCTTGTGAGATCACTCTAAAACTTGAATGGAGTCCACCTGTGGTCAGTTCAAATGGTTGACATGATTTCAGAGAAATACACCTGTCTGTGTAAGGTCCTGTTGACAGTGCATGTCAGAGAAGAAACTCTACCGTGAAGACCAAGGAGCTGTCCGTAGAACTCGTGATAGGATTGTGAGGAGGCATAGATCTGGGGAGGGTATAAAACATTTCTAGGGTGTTGAAAGTTCCCAGGAGCACAGTCAAGTCCGTCATTAGGAAATGGAAAGATTACGGAACCACCCAGACTCTTCCTGAGCAGGCCGCCCTCCCAAACTGAGCAACCGGGCAAGAAGGACCTTGGTCAGGGAAGTGACCAATAACCCAATGACCACCCTGACAGAATTACAGAGTTCCATGACTGAGATGGGGAGAACCTGTCAGAGGACAACAATCTCTGCAGCACTTAACAGATGTAGCCTCTATGGGAGTGGCTAGGCGGAAGCCACTCCAAGAAAGGCCACATAATAGCATGCATGGAGTTTGCAAGAAGGCACGTGGCAGACTCTGAGACCATGTGGCAAGATTCTCTGGTCTGATGAAACAAAATTGAACTCTTTGGCCTGAATGCAAGCGCTATGCCTGGCGAAACCGAACATAGCTCATCACCGTGTAACACCATCCCTACCATGAAGCATGGTGGTGGCAGCATCATGTTATGGGGATGCTTTTTCATGCAGGGTCTGGGGCACTTGTCAGGATAGAAGGTACAATGAATGGAGCCAAATACAGGCACATCCTTGAGAGAACCTGCATCAGTCTGCAATAGACCTTGGACTGGGGAAAATTTACGTTCCAACAGGACAACGACCCCAAGCATACAGCAAAAGCAACACAGGGTGGCTTCAGAACAAGAAGGTGAATGTCCTTGAGTGGCCCAGCCAAAGCCCAGACTTGAATCCCATTGAGAATCTGTGGGAAGGCTTGAAGATTAAGTGTTCACCGGCGCCCCCATCCAACTGACAGAGCTTGAGCAAATCTGCAAGGAAGAATGGGCAAAAATCCCCAAATCCAGATGTGCAAGCTGATACAGACATACCCAAGAAGACAAGCTGTAATTGCTGCAAAGGCGCTTCTACAAAGTATTGACTCAGGGGTGAATACTTAAGTAAACAAGATATTTCAGTTTTTAATGTTTCATAAATTTTGTTACACAATAAAATATTTTGCCCTTTAAATTGTTGAGTATGCTGTGTGAATCAGGGAAAAATAATTTCAATGCATTAAAATTCTGGTAGTAACACAACAAAATGTGACAAAATCCAGAGGGAATACTTTCTGAAGGCACTGTGGTAGAACCTACCATAACAGTAGATCTTGAGAGGCTCTTGCAGTAAGTAATACCTTCCGCCCTCCATCCTCCTAAGCTTTTTAGCTCCTTTTCCATTTAAGAAAATATCACGCGTCTATCTCGTCCGGCCTTTGTTAGCCCTTGGCGAGAAAGAACTGGAAGGTGGGCATGAGGACTGCCCCTTTATACTGACATGTCCTGGCCGCGGTCATCTGCGTGAGGGCGATCCTCGCCAGGGACTGCTAGCTAGAAATTTTTCGTGGGGTCCTCCCACCTGCAGTAATCAATCCTATTTGTAATCCTACTGCAAGAGCCTCTCAAGATCTACTGTTACGTGAAGTTCTTGTGTAACTGTACGTTCAAGATGATAACTCTGGAATAATCCTTCCCGCTCTAATGCCAGGGACTGGCTAGCCTCTCTGGACCTCAAAGATGCCTACTTTCACATTCCCATCAGGTGCTCCCACGGAAAGTACCTCAGGTTGAGTTGCCCTCAAGGCCATTATCAGTTCAGAGCAATGCCCTTTGGCCTAACCTCAGCCACAAGGGTTTTCACAAAGTGCCTGGCAGTAGTAGTTGACTTTCTAAGAAGGCAAAATATTTCCATTTTCCATGTCTGGACGATTGGCTAATAGTGGATCAGTCTCCAGACCAAGGCAAGACTCACCTGCAAGTGACCCCACCAAGTGCTCACTTCTCTGGATTTCTTCTCAACCTTCCCAAGTCAGTCTCGAACCAGTCCAGCTTCTTACCTTTATAGAGGCAGCACTGGACACACTCAGAGCAAGAGCCTTTCTTCCTCTAGAAAGGACAAGGGTTCTTATGAATCTAGTTTCTGCCTTCAGGTGTCTCAACCAGCAAGGCATTTCCTCCAGCTTTTGGGCCACATGGCAGCTTCAACAGCAGTGGTCCAAGGGCAAAATTCAGATGAGGGATATTCAGTTCCACCTGACAGCTTTCTGGTCTCAGAGAAAGGACTCCCTTACCAAACTGATCCCAGTGACTCTGACCTTGATCCAAGCCCTCCAGTGGTGGCAGGATCAGGACAATTAAGGCAAGGTGTTCCTTTTGTTGCTCAGTCTTGTTCAGTGGTCCTTACCACAGATGCTTCTCTCCTGGGCTGGGGGCCCACTGGGGTCCACTACTGCCCAGGGGCTGTAATCCCCAAGAATCCCTTCTCCACATCAATCTTCACAGAGCTCAGGGCAGTTTTTCTGGCTCAAAGCGTTCTCACAGTCAGTACAGAACAAGGTGGTTCAAGTCAGAACAGACAACACCACCACCATGTGGTACACATCAACAAGCAGGGAGGCACTCGGTCCATGGCCTTGTGCACAGAAGCCATGAAGTTGTGGTCCTTGGCTTATTCCCTCAAACCTCTTGTAGCAGTACACCTCCAGGCAAGGACAATGTGCTAGCAGATGCACTGCAGGGTTTCTCTGGGCCATCACTAATGATCCCTGGACCCTCAGGTGTTGAAAATGATTTTTCAAGGTGGGACACCCAGAGATGGATCTTTTGCAGCCCAAGCAATCACCAACTCCCTCTCTTTTGTTGCAGACCTCCAGTCCTGGGTTCAGTTCTTCTGGATGCCCTGTTCCTGAATTGGAGGGAAGTTTCTGTATGCCTTTCCTCCTTCCCACTCCTGTTCAGGTTTGGTAAAATAAGGTCCCAAACATGCAAGGTGATTCTGATTTCTCCAGAATTGGGCCAGACAGCCCTGGTACCCCCTGTTGCTATCCCTAGCAGTCCATCTTCCCTGTCTCTTCCCAGGAATTACAACCTGTTAACATCCTCTCAGGGAAGGATTGGTACCCCAATCTTCAGTCTCTCAATCTCAAAGCATGGTTCTTGAAGAATAGAGTTTGCAGATCGGCATCTTTCCCAAGGGGTTCTGGATAGCCTCAAGGCTTCTGAAAGCCCTCCACCAGAAAGACTTACAACTCAAATGGAAAAGATTCAGCATTTGGTGTTCTAAAACATATTTCCAGACACTGCTGAATTGCCTACAGTTCTGGATTATTGGTCCATCTTAATAGCCCTAGGCCTCAGACCAGCTACTCTCATGGTACACTTGTCAGCTGTTTCTGCGTTTTGTCTGTGGAAGCCTTCCTCACTCTCTTCCCATCCTGTGTTCTGTAAATTTTTAAAGGATTGCTTCACACCAGTCCTCCTTTTTAGAGACCCTGCCCTGCTTGGGATTTGAATGTTTGCATTGATCAACTAATGCAACCCCTTTGAGCCTATGTCTTCAGCAGAGCTTAAATACTTGACTTGGAAAACTGTGGTCCCTGGTAGCCATTACCTCTGCCAGGCGTATCAGTGAATTACAAGCCCTGTCTGTGGAACCTGATTTTATCTCATTTCACAGGAATAAAGTGGTCCTTAGAACCAGTAGAAGGTTCTTGCCAAAGTGGTTTCAGTCTTGATTTAAACCAGTCGGTGTGTCTCCCTGTTTCTTCACTGATCATTCTTTCTCAGGAGAGAGGAGGCTACACAGTTTAGATGTCAAAAGAGCCCTTAACTACTATATACAGCGTACCAAGGTCACAGGTTTGATTCCCTCAGTTGTTCCTCACTTATGGAGAAGTGGGAAAGAGCAAACCTGCCACCAAAGAACTATTGCCAGGTGGATTGTGTCTTATATACAATTCTGTTATGAGAAACTGGGAAAAATTCCACCCTCAGGCCTGAGGCTCACTCCACCAGAGGTACAGCTGCTTCCTGGCTGCTGCCAGGGATATTCCTCTCTTAGAAATTTGTCAGGCAGCCACCTGGAAAACAGTCCACACCTTTACCAAGCATTACTCTCTGGATATCCAGGCTAGGAGTGATGCTCGGTTGCACAACAGTACTTCAGAGCCTATTCCCAAAGTAGGTTCTGTCCTCCTCCATGGAGGTACTGCTTGTAGTCTGCAATAGTCACAATACAGCAAGACTTCATGTTGTTTGAAGAAAAATTACTCACCTTAGTAATGTTGTTTCTTCTAATGGAGTCTTGCTGTATTCTGACCTCCTCCTGCCTCTCTTCTCAGAACCTGTTTTGGGAAGTGGGTGGGAAAACAGTGTTGCATCTCAGGTGTGCTCCTTTTGCACTCTTCTTTTTTGTTTGGATGTTTTTTTTTATTCTTGTTTGGATTGGTTTTGGTTTTGGTTTCCTGACTTGAGTCTTCCTTTGGGAATCCAAAACTTTTTGTTCCACTTGGCTAGTAAAAATTTTACAATTTCCACATAGGATAGTTAGTGAGTTTTAGCTCATAAGAATCTGACAGTTGGATTTCAAAGGGCTCCAGACAGAGACCTCAATCGAGCTCGAGCTCAGCATTCTATGCTCTGCATAGAAAGTTAATCCTTTGTTCTCCGGGGCAGTTTAAAGGCTGGGGCTAATTGCAATGGTCAGAATACAGCAAGACTCCATTAGAAGAAACATAATTACTAAGGTGAGTAATGTTTTCTTTTCTACTTCAGAGATTGGGGCCCCTTCCCAATCCCCTTAGTTATTTCAGCTTATTCTGTCCTCTCAGTCATTTATTTTTCCTTTTATTTATATATCTTCTCCTTTCTCTGTGCTTTGGACTTTCTTGTCCCTCCTTCCCAACCCTTTCTTACTCACGGTGACTCAGAACTGGCGGGAGGCGGGCCGACAACACCTAATAGCCAAGCCGCGGCGCCCGCCAGCTTCAAGAGGTGGCGCCCGATGGTGTTCAACTCCGCCCATCAAAAAAAAAAAAAGAGCTCCTGGGGTCATGACTTCTGGCCAGTACACAAATGTAGTGAATGGTGAAGATACACAGAAAGATCAGAATTACGTGAGTACGTAATTTTTCATTTCTATGCGGTCTGAAAGCTCTAGCGGACTTGGTCAACCAACGGACAAGACTGCCAAGAGAGAAGATTATAATTTTTATTTTCCTCTCAGCCCTGCTGATCAAACAGTCAACTATGGATGGAGACACAGGTAGAGACTCTCCATTAAGAAGGCTACTCCTGGCAGGGTGTGTCGGTCCACCGCCCTCTCCTGAGGGATCTGACAACAGGCAGTCCGGTGTTTGGGAGGAGCACAGTCTTCTTGTAAACACAAAAAAAAGCAGGCCCGATCTGGGTCTGGGACCCGGCACCGCTCTGACTCAAGTTCTTCCTCTTCCCGTCGGAAGGAAGAAGCAGTACCACTTGAGGTCACCCTCTGGTATGTCTTCAGGAATCTCTTCAGTGGTCGAGACCAGTAGGCTGTCTCTGGTTCCCCAACGGCTTTGCCATGTGATCGCTTTGGTTCTCAACACGAGTCCCTCTCAGTCCTCTTGTGAGGGTTTATGGTGGGCAGTTACATCACTGGGCCACTATTATGGAGCAGTGGGTACAGTGTCTGTCTTGTTTGCCCTTCTGGTGGATCCGGTTCCAGGGTCTTTGGGGCAGGTTTAGTGTTTGTCACCAGCAGTGGAATTTTCTGCTTTGCCAGTGCATGCCTCTCCCCATTTGTTTCCTTGCAGGGGCGGCACAGGTAACATTCCTTTCCCCTCTTTCTTCCAGGTCTGGGTTGGATCTGTGGGCAGTACTGGGTCCGACCAGCGCGGTCTGGCATCTCCTGATTATCCTATTCCTTGACCAGCAAAGGCTTTTTGGGGGCTCCTACCCCTCGGAGGTGACCTGGAGCAGAGTTCGAGCCCTAAACTCATTTCTGAAGATGGTGATGAGGATTCACTTTACAGCTTGGATGGTAAGCCCCTGCTCAGCTGGAAATCCTGTGGAGGACCTCTCCTTCCAGTCTTTGCTTAAAAATATGAGGCAACCTAGCTCTACAGACTTCTTCTGTTGTCCCAGGTAGACTTTTGAGTCTTAAGTAGCTCCATGTACCTGATGTTCCAGTGAACCTCATGCCACCTGTTCCCCACCCTTTGAGACCTTGTCTGAAGCTGTGTAGGTGAGACTGGCTTTTATTCCTCTATGTGCAAATCCATAGATAGGAAGTATGTTCCTCCCAAGGAAAGACCTGTTTTAGCCTCACAACCCCTTAGCGGACACGCTGGTTGTCCTTTCTGAAAAAGACAGAAGCTGTTCTTCCTCAAGAAGTCTCAGCACGTCCTATTAATAAGTCTTGCAAGATAGATACCATGGGAAAAAGGGCCTTCGCAGCACAACTCTGGGCATGTGTTTGCCAGCTACCAAGGGCACTTCTCCCAGTACAAGTATGCCCTTTGGACTTCCTTAAATCCATAGTGGAGAATCTTCTGGAGTCTGACTCAAAACTGAGATTTTGCAGACTGTCACTTGGGAGCTAGAATTCAGTTGCCATCAACTGAAAGCTTCCATGGATGTATCTGATACAGCTTCCAGAACAGCAGCTGCTGAAATCTGTATTGGAAGATATTCTTGGCTTAGGTCATCAGGTTTTTCCTCTGACGCCAGCAACAGGTCATGAATATCCCTTTGATGGTACAGATCTGTTTGGCCAACAGGTGGAGCAAGCCCTGGAGGCCTCCCAAAAGACTAGGACTGCCAGTAAAACAGCTAGGCTGGCTCCTTCAGCCCCCTCAGAGGGGCAGGAACTGTCAGTTTTTCATTACAGGCAGCCCTTCGAGGAAGAGGCCTAGGAGCCCAGACAGACACCAGCCTCCTCAGCCGCCAAAGAAACACAGCAGAAAGGCACAAGGGCCAGAAGTGCCCAGTGCCACCCTCTGAAAGTCTGGCTCCAGTCTCACCTCAGCTGTCCAAGGTGGACTTCTCCATAGCAGTGGGAGGTCGTCTGACTAAATTTTCCAGCCAGTGGAAGTTTGTCACTTTGGACAAATAGAGTCCTACAAAGTATTTGAGAAGGATACTCTCTCAACTTTGCAGAGTTTCCACTAGACCTTCCACCCAAGCGGCAGCACTGTCTCTCACCCATCCAGTCAGGCCTTCTCACTTGGGAAATACAGGGCCTTCTCAGAAACAGAGCAGTAGAAGTAGTTCCCTGGGCAGAGGAACACATGTTTCTACTCCTATTACTTTCTGATTCCAGAGAAGACAGGCGGCATGCTCCATTCTCAATCTCAGAAAGCTAAACAAGTTCTTGTTTCAGGAGAAGTTCAGGATGGTCTCCTTATGGGTGCTTCTACCACTTCTCTGGCAGCATAACTGGTTGGCATCCCTGGACATGCAAGATGGCTTACCAGCACATTCTAGTACACAGATCACACACATACCTTTGCTTTGTGGTCTTGGGCCATTATTACCAATTCAGAGTCCTGCCCTTTGGGCTCTGCTCAGCGCCTGGAGTCTTTACCAAGTGTTTCACAGTTCTCGCTGCACACCTTTGAAAGCTCGGCGTTCAAGTCTTCCATACCTAGATGACTGGCTTTTGGCACCCCGTCAAGGCAGGCGACCAGATATCAGTATCCACGGCATCTCAGTTCCTCACCTCCATGGGGGTCTTGCTGAACCTGGAAAAGTCGCAGCTTCATCCCTCCAGCAGCTGCTCTTCATGGGAGGCCTAATGGACACTACCAAGGCAAGGGATTTCCTCCTGGAGGACAAGAGGAGCGACATTCTCTGGATGGCTCGCTTCACCGGAGAAAACAACTTGGTAAGAGCTCATTCAGTGCAGCGAATGTTGAGGCCTCATGGCCTGCGTCCATTTTCACAGTGCCCTTAGCTCAGTTGCACATGATTACCACTCGGTGAATGCTCATACCAATTGGTCCCCACAACACATTCATTTATTTATTTATTTTATTTTTTGCTTTTGGTAACCGCTAAGTGCACTAGGCAGACAATGCCTATTTTCAGGCACGACCGGGAGAAAACAGTTTACAGACAAACAATATACATGTCACGAGCACATGAAGGCAGTACAAATCAGGGTAAGAAACAATGTATGGATATTAGATATCACAGTCTTACCCATCAAAGTGACAGAGCCTATCTGAAGATCACTCACATGGTGGATACAGGAGGGCAACCTTCTAGAAGGTCTGTCCTTTTCCCTCTGAATTTCAGATCACCATGGATGCATCTCTGCTCAGCTGGAGTGCTGATTGTTGGGACCTTTCCATTCAGGAAGTGTCGACCCCAGAGGAGTCTCATCTTCACATCAACATTCTGAAGATGAGAGCAGTCCTTCTACGCTAAGAGTACCAAGTAGTTGCCAGTCGTAAAATCCTTCAGACGGACAACAAGGTGGTGATGTATTACATCAACAAACAGGTTGAGGCACACTCCTACTCTCTCGCGGGGAAGCCATGAGGGTATGTGGTGGTGTCTCAACCACAAGTATCCTGATTCAGGCAGTATACCTGCCAGGAACTCAGAATGATCTGACGGACCACCTCAGCAGGCAGAAGCAGATCCTCGTGAGTGGTCGCTTGACCAAACATTTTGCAGTCACTCTTTGAGTGGGGCAGTTCAGAACTGGACCTTTTTGTGTCCCCACTCAATGCAAAACTGCCTATATTCTGCTCCAGAAATCCAGAACCTGGCATTTTCTGTCAGGATGTATTCAGACTGCAGTGGACAAGGCGTTTTCTGTATGCATTTCCTCCTCTTCCACTAATTCAAGTGTGCTGCTCAAACTGGAGGCGCGTGGCACAGTGATTCTAATTGCACCATAGTGGCCTCAACAGATCTGGTTTCTGTTGATCATTAAGTTGTCAGAGGCTCCTCTGAGGCAGCTGCCTCCATGAATGCACCTCCTGACACAGGGACCCTGGTCCATCCCAGCCCTGCGCTCCCCTTCATCTCCACGCCTGGCTCTGAGGAGATAGGGGTGGCAGTTTAAAATTTCCGAGAAAGTTTCATGGATCCTCTTGGCAGACGTCGCCCTCCACTAGGAAGATTTACAGCACTAAATGAAATCGTTTTACATAATGGTGTACTAAGATCAACCTAGATCCATGTCAGTGTCCTCTGGACAAAGTGTTGGAGTACCTGTTGGACTTTTCGGATACAGGACTGTAATACTTAATTATAAAGGTACACCTCTGTGCGCTGTCTGCCTATCATGAGCTGGTGCAGAACATGTTGCTGGCTCAGTTACCGCTATTGAAAAGATTCCTTAAGGGTATTCTTCGCTCAGGCCGCGGTTAGGAAACTGGTTGCCGCCTGGGATATTATTCTTATGCTAGACATGCTCACTTTCGTAAACCCGTTGAGCCTCTAGCCACGTGTGATTGAAGTTTCTGACATGGAAGACTACTTTTCTAGTGGCCATCACTTCTGCTCTAGGGTCTCTGAAATACATGCCTGGGTCACAGGCCCTCTGTATACCGTCTTTCATAAGGACAAGGTGATTCTCCATAGTCACCTGAAGTTCCTTCCAAAGTGGTTCGGTTTTCCACCTCAACCAGCCCGTGGTTCTTCCCACCTGTTTCTCTAACTTCCAAAATGAAGGAATGCACCCTTCATTCTCTGGGCGATAAGAAGGCTCTCGGTTCTACATTGATAGAACCAGGAGTACCCTCTGGCCAATCAACTCTTTGTGTCATTCAACACGGCTCGGCTGGGTCAGCCAGTGTCATCCAGTATATGTTTGCTTGGGTAGTGGCATGTCTTTGCCATTGCTACTCAATGGCGCATGTTTAGTTGGAGGACCAAGTGCATGCCCACTGTACCAGAGCTATTGCTGCATCCTTGGCAGAGATCTGCTCTGTTCCCATTGAGGGCATTTGCAAAGTGGCTAGTTGGAGCTAAGTGCACATGTCTGTGAAGCACTGTGCTCTGGATGAAGCACTGCACTCTGGATGTCCATGCCAGACAGCATGCTTCCTTTGACAGGACAGTCCTTAATGGACTTCTGTCCTGAGTGAACTCCATCTCCTATCATTCTGCTTGGAGGATTTGGTTTTAGCTTGGTACTCTAACCCAGAAATATGAATAAACACTGAAGACTAAGTCCAGGAAGATATGAAAATTATGTACTCACCATAATTCTTTTATCTTCTTGGACAAGTCTTCACCGCTTATTCATATGCCCCCCACCATCCCGTGAGCTCACTCAGTCAGTTTCTGATCTGCACTCCTCATTTGGGTTGGGCTGTAAAGAGATTGTTTAAATTGGCCTGTCTCTTACAGGTCATTTGGGCTATCTTTTGCCCTTGTTGGTTAGGTGTCTCTTAGGTTATATTCGCTGCACTCCTCGGTAAAAGGTACTGAGGCAGTTGGAGGTTGTGCGAGGTAGCCTACTCAAGCGCTAGCCAGTCTCATGGTGCAGGCGTGTGCAGTCCTGCCTCTCGCGGCAGTCCTGAAAATTTTGGCTCCTGCAGGGTCCCAGCACCTTCATCTAGTAACCTAGCAGTATGACTAAATGGTGAAGACTTCTAGAAGAAGATCAAGAATTATCAGTATGCAATTTTCATTTCCTCTGTTGAATCAACTGTCAATTAACAAACTGAGGACTCTGCCACTCTGAACGGACTCTGACCCATGGTCAGGTAGTCCACCAGCCTGAATTCCCTTAATATTCAGGCCTGATTCCTGAAGAGATGGAAGTGAACAGGTTTAAAGTGTCAGGGTCTTTGAAATACCTTTGCTGCGCTTAAAGCTTCCACCAGGAAGAGACACATAGACAAGTGAAAATATTTTTCTTCTGGTGTTCCAGAAGCCCAGTGGACTTCAGGTGTCCACCTGAAAAGATTTTGAAGTACTTGTTGATTTGCTAGCCTGTAGTGGTCCACCTGTGTGTTATATCAGCATACAACAAGTTATAGATACCTTCTTTTTGGCACAGCTGCCACTGTTTGACATTCCCATAGGATATCCTGCACACAAGGCCTTCTGTCAGGAAGCCAGCGACTCCTGGGACATCAGCCTTTTACTAAAATATGCTCACTTGCAAATCCTTCAAGCCTATTGCAACTTGTGACATAAAGTTTCTAACTTGGAAAGCAGCATTTGTGTCCCCTCTGCCATGAGCATCTGAAATCTATGCTTTGGTCACAGACCCTCCATAATGTTTTTCATAAAAGACAAGGTATTGCTCTGTATACCTAAGTTTCGACCTGAAGTGGTGGAATTTCATTTGAATTAGGCTGTAATCCTGCCTACCTACTTTGCCAACTTCCAGAACCGGGAGAAAGGACTCTCTACTGACAATATTAGAAGGGTCCAAAAGGGCCCTTAGGTTTTATCTGGACAGGACTAAGGACTACAGACAGTCAAAACAGCCCATTATTTCTTTCGACCCCAATAGAAAGGGACATCTGTCACAGTCAACTACGTTTCAGCCTGGATTGTAAATTGTTTGTGCCACTGTTATGCTGAGCTTAGGTTAAACTGGAGAGTAAGGTGCATACCCACTCCACCAGAACTGTTGTCAGTTCCTGGCAGAAATACCCTCTGTGCCAGTTGGAAAGGGTTGCACAGCAGCAGCTTGGAGAACAGTGCATATTTTTATCAACCACTGTGCCTGGATGTCCATGCCAGGCAGCATGCCAGTTTTGACAGTACAGTTCGAATGATTACTATCCTGAGTGATGCCTGAGCTTTAACCTCCCTCCCTAGTCAGGGGACTTACTCTGAGCTTGGTACTCTGACCCATTAGTGGGAATCTATGAAGAAGATTGATTCTTGGAAGATATGAAAGTTACGTACTACCATAACTGTTGATCTTTCTCCATAGATTATCACGTGTGCCCATCAACCCTGAGACACTTCAGTATTATGATGATCTTACTTGAGAGGGTTCCTGCAGTAGGTCTTCACATATAGGACTGCGTCCCGGCATCAGGATCAACGGCAAACTTTTAGTTAGCAATAGTCAGAGGACCCCCGGAGTTAGGTGACATGTCATCGGGTCAACTATAAAGGAGCGGTCCATCGCGCCTCCAGTTCTTTCCTGCCGTCGCCTCAATTCGTTCAGCTCTTATGGTAGAACAGTGATCAAATGCTCGCGTTTCATTGAAGTTTACTCTTCAAAATACTGTTTACTTTTCAATTTCTCTGACTGAGTGTATTCAGCTCACCCAAAAAAAGTGCTCTAAGTCGCGGTACTCAAGTCCATGCTCAGAGCGACTCATTCCGCTACCTTCTATGTCTAGGCCCCAAGCACAGCTCTGACGAAGTGCTGCCATTTGTCAGGGTCTAATCAGGCCACACGGACCAGATGCAAGCGGACCTCGAGACCCACCTTCTACCCGGCCACTGCCGTTGATGGAAAAGGAGCTTCAGGAGCTAAGGAAAGGCCATCTTCGCCGGCCCCAAGAAAGAAGAAGAAGAAAGATGATGAGAAGCACTGGGAGAGGAGTCCGTGCATCACATGGAAGGCCTTCCACCTCAAGCGGTGAATACTTCTATCGGGTACCCGTCTGCGGCTGTGGGCTGGGCACCTTCTCCCCTCCTCCCGAGGTGAGTGGGCAACTGGGGGTAGCCTCTGTAGAGGTTCAATTTCTTCTCCTTAATCCAGCACTACCGATAAGTTGCCCTCCGACTCTGTCGCGGGTGCCTGACAAGCAAACTGTCAGTGTAGCGGTGGCCTGTCAGCTACTGCCAGCCCGGTCAGGTCCGATAAGTTGGGCGACGGACCCCTGTCATCCACCGGACTCTCCTTCTCGCCCATTGGGCTCTCGCGAGAGACCCTGGCGTCCAGCACAGAGCATGCTGGAAGAAACCCTTCATCCCTTCAGGTTTTCCACCTCAGGGATTCAGCCACCGATCCTGTTTTGTCCCTGCGCTCAGGATCGCCACTGGACCTCTCATTGGGGTCTCTACCGGCGTTACCCCTTGACTGGTCTTCTCCCACCCCCGGACAGGAGTCCCATTGTCGCCCGAGATCTGTTTAATATGGAGCCCCTTCCTTCGGGACCCTTGGGGGCCCTTCCCTGATCCCACCCCACCCAGTGACCCTTTGGCACCCCATGCTGGTGCTGCCAAACCTCCAGGCAGTTTTCCAGGGCCAGAACCCCATATTCTGCCACTGGTGGCCTCGCTCGGCTCCACATTATCCGACAGCCAGGCCCTGTGCTGCCGAGCTGGGATACCCTGGTTATCTTTTATGGATATCCTCCAGGATTGCCAGGATATCAGTATCCTTTTGGCAACAACCTCATTACCCAGGGTACCCAGGCTACAGCCTCCTCCTCCTCCTCAACACCGCCGTCCGATCAGGATTCGGTCTCGGCATGGTGGCAGGATGCCAGGACCTAGCTCATTTCGAACTGAGACACAATCCGGTTGGTGACATACCTCTACCCAGAGCACCTCCACCACGGTTCCGTCGGGGACGAGCTTGGGTTCCCTACGGTGGGTTCCACTGGGGTGGACCCTTCCATCCCCACGGACTCCGAACCTTCAGACTCTGACATCGACTTAGACTATTCGGATCCTCGATCTCCAGTCAAAGTCCCACAGAAGAGTCTCCAAATCACCACCAGAAGACCCTTCTTTTGGTGACCTTCTGAGGACTATCCAGGCAGCAGGAGGCTGGCCTTCAGAAAAAGTAGATCAACAGTGCAAGAGGCTGGCGAAGCACCTAGATCTGGCTACTATAGACCCTCTACCCATTCCCTGGATGGGTACTCATGAGATCTGGTCACGACCATCTGGCAACAGTCCCCTCTATACTGGCTGTATCCAGGAAGGCCGATCACCGTATTTTCCCCGGAAGGATTCCTCACCAACTACCCATCCTAAGGCTGACTCCATGTAATTACAGCTGCTCTTGACTGGTCGTCCCAATCCAAGCACTGAGCTCCTCTCCTCTGGATAAGGACTCAAGGCAATTGGACAATTCGCAAGAAGATTTATTCTTCTACTTCCTGTGCCATCTTCTATCCCACTGACTCAGACTCATAATTATGTGTCACATATGGTGGCCTTCCAGAAGGCTTCCCTCTCGAGCTCGAGAGGGACCTTCAGAGCATACCAGATGAAGCACTTAGGAACAAACTACTGGACAAAGTCTGTATGAGCAAATCTTCCGTCATCACGCTCTTAGAGCCCACGTGCGACTCGGTGGCTAGGGCTGCCCTACAGGGATCTGCATCCGGCGCCTTGCATGGCTCAGGATCACAGGTCTGGCACAGGATGTCCAGTCTCCCTCCTGGACACCCCATTTAGGGGTTCCGTCCTTTTAAGCGTGATCTGAAGGATATAATAACTGGGATGTAAGAGAGTTGACGATCATTACAGGACGATGTTCGTGTATAGGACGGACAGAAAGCAGCTTTTTCGCTACCAAAGATGATGGAATAAGGCCCAGGGCAAATGACGCGCCTCTGGATCTGGAGCCCAAACCCCTGGGTTTTGTAGCCCTTCTTACATGGAACACCAGGGCTGTTTTATGTCCTTAGGTTACGGTGCATAGACTACCCTTAGGTTTATGCTGCTCACCTTGGTAAAAGGGGTACTGAGACGGTTGGGGTTGTACTGCTGTATACTAGCAGGTGCGGACAGTGAAAATTTCTGGCTCATGTGGGGTCCTAGTGTGTCCAGCACAGATCTATTAGTGGTACTCTGTGGAGAAGAAATTCAGGAAGATCAGCAACTACGTAAGTATGTAACTTTTTTTCTCAACTTGATTAATATTAAATGCCATTTTATAGTTTATGTAGAATTATGTTCCTTGATTTCAGGAATTGGAAGGTGTTGAAGAAGAAGGCGATGACGAGGGTAGAATCTGACAATAAGGTCAGTTCTAGTCTGAAACAGTGGTGTTTTACTGTAAAAGTAACAGTACTTAAGAATTTACAAGTTGAATTAAGTGTATTAGAAATTCAGCACCTAGTAAATTTACTGCATCATCCAACATTTTGAAAATCAGTCAAAATGCCGACTGGAGAAAAGTAAGATTAAATATCTACATCTAGGAATGTCAGAATATTTTATCAGTTTAAACACATACATAGTTTATTTTGTCTTCTTGTACCTTTAAGAGTATAACATCTAAGGTTAGTCAGTAATGCATGGCAGCCCTTGATGCCGCCGCCCCTCCCCCGGAGATCATTTGGGTGTTTGGCTCAGCAAACATGTGAAGTGCTCAGCTCCAAGGAAAGGTATGGCTGTGACAGTCCCAGTAGAGAGAGACTGGTAAACTCACAAAAGTACTATATTCATTGCCCAGGAATCCCTCACTGTTTGTAACAACTGCTGTCATTCCCTGGAATGAGCTGCCCTGGAGCCTAGAATTTGATACTAATTATGGAATTTTCAAACAAAAAAATCAAAACTCTGCTGTGTGGTCAGGCTCCCCTGCCCACTAATGTCAGATTTATTTCTCCACCTGAGGAAGAAGTTGATCCAAAGTCATCTTCAGTGTTGTTTATGGTATATGTTTTTCCTGCTATTATCAGTAACATTTATTAGTTTTCAGTACTCTGTGTTAGGGTGTTATTTTGTCAACTTATTTGTTTTAGTTATAAATTTTCCAGTTCCCTTGCAGCTCGGTTCCCATCTTCAGGAAACCGCATTAACAAAAAAATGAAATACACATAATGCTGTTTAGTAACCACTTAGCGTTTTTGTTTTCTTGTCCCATTTCCTTTTTCAGTGAAATAGACACTATTTGTCGTTTTTCTCCATTAAAACCTTTATTCTGTGGTTTCATTTTAAGCAGTATTGGAGAACTGAAACTTCAAACAACATGAAGTCTTGCTGTATTCTGACAATAGCAGTGAGTCCCAACCTTCAAACTGCCCCAGAGATGAAAGAGTTAACTTTCCATGCCAGGCATGGAACGCTGAGCTCGAGCTCGGTTGAGACTCTGTCTGTTGCTGTTTGAACTCAAACCGTCAGATTCTTTACTCCGCCTCACTGAACAGTCGCTCCGAGATTTCTCCTTTGCTCGGTTCAATTTGTCAGTTAAAGTCCGCTTTTCTCGGTTTTCAACCGAATTTAAACCATAACCTGTCGGTTCAGTCTCTGTCTGTGGTAATCGTGAGTACTAGATAGGTTTATATTGATTTTCTATTCTGTGTGGAACTTGTAACGTTTCATCGGTTCGGTTTGAACCGATCAGGTTGTTAAAATCTTTATTTTACTTGTAGAGTGTGGTTACGGTTCTTATCGGTTTAAAAAAAACATGATTTTACTACGTTTTTTCCACGACCAATAACTACGGTCAGGAACCGATAAGTGTGTCTTGCCTGGCAGATTGCCATTAAAAGGGTAAGTTTTGTTAGGACTGGCACCATGTCTAGAAACCCAAAGAAAAACCAGGCCCACTGGGTTTCAACACTGTAGTGTGTGTGGGGAAGTCTTTGCTAGGCTGACCCCACACCACCTGTGTTTATTGTCTGGGGTTTTACCATCTCAATTCAGACTGCCAGATTTGTAAAATTTTCCTGCAACTACCTAGAAAAGAGAGTTGGTAGGCTTAGGAAAGGGAGGCCAAAAGTCCACTGACCGGATGGCCAGCCGGTTCGGTTAAACCGAACCAGAAGGAAGTGCCCTCTGACCAAGGCGAAACTTCTTTGGGCAAAAGGAGAACCGATTCTGGGGAGTCGGTTCCGGTTAAGAGAACAAGAAGGATAAATCAGCTGGTGTGGATCCAAAGTTTCTTCTCCAACTGCTGATGAAATAATAAGCGATAAAAATTGTTAAATTCGCTATCCGGTTCCGACTGAACCGGCACCATCAGGAAGGCGCTCGGTTCGGCCGATTCCACGGTTCTGGATTATGATTTGGAAAAATTTTATGAACTGGAGAAGGAGGAAGGAGAGTTTGAGGAAAGTGAATGTGATTATGAAAGTCTGGATGTGCCCATTGACCGGACATCTCCCCAGACAGACCTTCAGGAGTGTCTCCTCCTAGGCTTTCTGAGTCCCCTCCCATTTCATGCTTTACAAGAAAGTGGCGAAACCCTTCAGCTTCCTATGGAAGAAGCTGTGGATGACCAGGAGGAGCCTGACTATGTGGAAATGATGGTTATCCCAGAGTCCAGGAGGCTGTCTATTCCCTTACACAAGTCTTTTGGGAAACAGACATTTAAGATTTTAAAGACTCCTAATTCTATACCTCCTGTGGATAAAAGAATGGACAAGAGGTATACTCTGTCAGGCTCGAATACGGAGTTCCTTACCCAGCAATGCAGCCATGTTGGGGTAGTGCAGGCTGCAGCCTGTGATAAGCTAATATACCCTTGGCTTCCCCCCAGATAAGGACTCCAGGAGGATTGATGCCATGGCAAAGAAACAGTACATGGCAGCATCCTTGGGACTCAGGCAGGCCAATTATATGGCCTATACAGCTAGATATCAGAAATCTAGATGGGACACTGTCATGGCCCTGATTTTGACTTTGTTTCATCCAGGGCACAGGGTCCCAGGAGTTTCCGCTCCTTTTTCCGCATCCTCTTTAGAGGTCTCCAGCGGAAGAACTGGAGGCGGTGGAGACTGCCCTATTTATAGTTACACTGACATCCATCATCTGGCCAGAGGGTGGTCCCGCTGATGATGATTACTAGCTAATTTTGCTGTGCGGTCCGGACACCAGGGGGTGCAGTCCTACTTGTGAAGACCTACTGCAGGACCTCTCTCGAAGATCTGTTATGGTAAGTTCTTACGTAACTGCTATTTCCTGTTTCCATTGCTTCTGGTTCCAAGATAACAGGTGGCATGTGCCCAATTCTCAACATTGGAAGGTTAAACAAGTACCTGTTCAGGGAGCGTTCACTAAAACCTTGGCGTTCAAGTCTTCACTACCTGGACGTTTGGCTCCTATCCAGCCCATCCAGGCAGGAGACACAGGAAGCAGTTGCCACAGCTTCTCAATTGCTCACTTCTGGGGAGGGAGTTCTGTTTGGGAAGGTGCCAGATTCACCTTCCCAGCATCTTCTCTTCATAGGGGCCCTCCTGGATACCTCCAGGGTGAGGGTTTTCCTTCGGAGGACGGAAGAAACAGCATCTTCAGATGGCTCGTTACATCACGGAAAGCGACTCTGTTCAGGCCCCTTTTCAATGCAGTGGATGCTGGGACTCATGGTATCGTCCACAGCAAACAGTGGTCTCCGACCACACACCAGCAACCCATTACATAAAATGACAAGAGTCTCGGACAAAATCACTCGCATGGTAGACACAGTTAGGCAAGGTCTACCCTTTACCCTCTGAGATGTCAGATCACCATCATCACAGGTGCATTATTGATTGGTTGGGCAACTTTTTGTCAAGACTTCCACACTCTGCTGTGGAGCCAGGAGGAGCCTTATCTTCTCATAAGAGATATGCAATCCAAGCAACTCATATCTTTCAGCATGCCTCAGCTAGGTCAGCTTGTTGCCATTAGATGTAGTTCTGCATGGTTAGTAGCATGTCTTCGACACTGCTAATCCATGGCGCAGGTCAAGTTGGAAGGCGGGTTCACACCCACTCTACCAAGCGGTTGCAGCTTTCCTGGCAGAGTACGTAATGTACCCATTGCAGACATCTGCAGGATGGCAACTTAGACTCAGTGCAAAACTTTGTGAAGCATTCGTTCTGGATGCCCATGCCAGACAGCTCACTTTCTTCGGTAGGGACAGTCCTTATGGACTTATGTCCTGATGAGCTTAGTCTCCTACGCCCCCTACTCGGGGAGATGGATTATTACAGCTCGGTACTCTCCCATTAGTGTGAATGAGTGGTGGAGACTCTAATCGGATGCCTTCTGCTCAGTCGACCACCATTTTTCGCATTTGCCTTTTTCAGTATACAGTTGTTACTGCATGCTTTCTTAGTCTTCCTCTTCATCTCCAGAGTGGTGGACAAACAAGTGTGCCTGCGGCAAGCAGATTCCTCAGTCCGATGGCCATTCAGCCTGCCTGCCTGTTCTGCATGGGCCCCAACCACGACACCAAGGTCTGCCAGAGCTTCAACCGCCAGAACTAGGATCCGCCACCTGAAAGCATTCAAGAGCTTTTTGCTCTAACAGCAATTAACCACCATGCAATCTTCAGCTAGCTCTTCCAAGACTGCAGGGACATCGACCTCCTTGGGCGACCACAGGGTGAAGTCCCACGGGAAGCTTACACTCACCGGGATAAGGGCAGGAGAGCCCCAATCGAGCTCCGTCTCGGTTTCCACACCACGTGGAAACCGAGTCAGTTCCTCCTCCTGCGGGAGGCTGACTTGCCACCCCCCATTGCCCTCACCCTTCTGGGTTGTCGTTGGTTAGGCCCCTCACCCTTGTACTGATGTTCGCAGGGGTCTTTCGGGCAAGGATCTTCCTCCACCCTTACTCCCTGTGCCTTAGGTCCTGTGTTCACCCCTCTGGGCCTAAGCCAGGAAGCTCAACTGGTCCCTCCTCTTGGACCGCTCACTAGCCCTGCTGGGCGTCTGCTCCGTTGGACGGATGTCCAAGTCTGACAGCAGTTCCTGGCACCAGGAGTGTGACCACAGGTCAGATGTACACTCCCTAGGTGGGCGCTGCCTCAGCTGATACCGGCCAGTACCCCGGTCTGGGTACAGCAGGCGCCTGCCACTTCATCTCCGGGTCTCGCCGGACTCAAACCAAGTGGCTCCTCCTGAGTCGCCCGATCCTGTCTGCTTAGCTGACCCTTTGGCCCCTTGTGAGCGATGCCCGAGGAACAACTGCCAACAGGTCTGGACGTCCATCGGCCCATCGAAATCCTCCTCAGTCTCCAAGGACCCCCTGTTCCCTTGTCGGAAGTGGGTACCCTCTATGACCTTATGGTGGAACTCGGTCAAGGAAGACTTGCCGCTTGCTGGCCCCAGAATTCTCTGACGGGGCCACAGCCAGTAACCTTTAACCCCGTCTCTAGGGAGTTGTCTCATCCACAGAGGCCTTCATCTCAGCCAGAGCCCAGGGAGCCAATGTCCCCAGGGGTAAGAAAAGGCATTCCTCCTCCAGATCCACCTCTGACGCTGACACAGCTCCCATGACCGTTGGAGGCATAGATCCTCTTCCCAGTCCTCAGATTCCAGAAGTTCCAGTGGAAGCTCCTTTATGATTCAGGCTCGTCCGTGGTGGTTTTCACCTGCCCCAATCCATCCTCAGGACATACCCAGGTCTTCTCCTGACTATCCCATTTTATGGACAGTTAGCAGTGCTTACTGGTTCTTAAAAAAAAAAAAAAAAAGGTGTTCTAGTACATTTTTTTCCAATACCGTGACACAGGAACCAATAAGGAGTCTTGCCTGGCGGTTGCCATAAAAAGGGTAAGTTGGTTAGGTTGGCCATGTCTTAGAAACCAAGAAAAACGGGCCCACTGGGTTTCAGCACTGCAGTGAGTGTGGGGAGGTCTTTGCTAAGGCCGATCCCCACACCACCTGTGTTTGTCTGGGGTTTGACCACCTCATTCAGACTGCCAAATGTGTAAAACTTTCCCAAATCTACCCTTGAGAGAGAGATCAGGTAGACTGAGGGAGAAGGAGGCTGAGAAGTCTGCTGACCCGGATGGCCAGCGGTTCGGTTCCAACCGACCCAGAAGGAGTGCCCTCTGACCAGTGCGATACTTCTTGGGCAAAAGGAGAGCCGATTCCGAGGATCTGTTCGACAAAAGAAAATGCAAAGACAATTGACTGGTTCAGATCCAGAGGTTTATGTTCCGACCGCCAAAGAGATAGCCAGAGTGATTCAGATTGTGGAATCGCTCTGCCCAGTTCCTACTGTTCCGGCTCCTTCTGGCGGGGTTCAGTGCGGTTGGTTCCCCGGTTCAAGATTATACCCTCGAAGATTTTTATGAACCGAAATTTGAAAAGGAAGGGGTTGAGGAGGATGATGATGGTGAAAGTGAGGGTCTGGATGTGCCTGTGGAACGGGCATCTCCCAGACAGACCTTCAGATGTTTCCTCCTAGGCTTTCTGAGTCCCCTTCTCACTGTATGTTCTACAAAAGGTGGCTGAAACCCTCCAGCTTCCTATGGAGGAGGCTGTGGAAGATCGAGAGGAACCTGATTATGTAGAAATGATGGACATCCCAGAGTCCAGAGACTGTCTATTCCTCCACAAATCTTTTGGGAAGCAGCACAAAAATCCTAAAGTCTCCTAACACTATACCTCCTGTGGATAGAAGAATGGACAAGAGGTATACACTTCAGGCTCAGACACGGAGTTCTTATACCAGCAATGCAGCCATGTTAGTAGTGCAGGCTACTGCCTGTTACAAGGCAAATATTCCCTTGGCTTCACCCCCCGACAAGGACTCCAGGAAGATTGATGCCATGGCAATCTAAGGTTCAGTTTCATGCTGCTGTGGACTCTAATGATGTGTCATCAAGAGTCATGGCTACATCTGTGGCTCTTCAGAGGATGGCTTGGCTCAGATGTACTAGCCTCTCTGAGGACACCCATGCTAAGGCCATGGATTTTCCTGTAGTGGGTAATTCTCTGTTTGGGGAACAGACAGAGAATTAATTACATGAAGAAAATGGATGAGTACAGGACCACTTACAGGAGTGCTGAGGCTAAGGAGAGGCAGGCAACCCTCAAAGGCAGCAGTCTAGGGCGGGCAGGCCTTTTCAAAGGCCTTTTACCAAGCACAGGCCTCTTATTCCTTTTTTCAGAGGGGGTTCTTCAGAGGAGAGGCAGAAGGGGATGAGCAGGGCCATGCTCACTCCTCAGTCTAAAGCCCCTGCCAAGCAGACACCCTGATGGGCCTGCCCGGTCAACTCTCCTATTCCAGTAGGCAGGCTGGCTTACTTTGTCCAGGACTGGATGTCTGTTACATCAGACAAGTGGGTCCTGGAAGTAGTAAGCCAGGGACTGGTTCTCAGCTTCAGAAAATTTCCAAAGATGAGAGCCAGATCTTTCCACCTGCAAATCTCTCGGAAACCCTTGTCCTAGAGGCAGAGGTTTCTTCTCTTCTAGCCTTAAGAGCCATGGAGAGAGTACCCTACACTGGGGCAAAGGACTGTACTCCAGGTACTTCTCGACAGGAGTGGCGACCATGCTAGACCTAAGATATCTAAACAAACATCTTTTAAAACCAAAGTTCAAGATGATAACTCTGGGAATAATCCTTCCCTCTCTAAGGCCAGGGACTGGCTAGCCTCCTGGACCTCAAAGATGCCTACTTTCACATTTCCATCAGGTGCTCCCACAGAAAGTACCTCAGGTTTCGCGTTGCCCTTAGGCCACTATCGGTTCAGAGCAATGCCCTTTGGCCTAACCTCAGCCCCAAGGGTTTTCACAAAGTGCCTAGTAGTAGTTGCCTTTCTAAGAAGGCAGAAGATTTCCATTTTCCATATCTGGATGATTGGCTAATAGTGGGTCAGTCTCCAGACCAAGTCAAGTCTCACCTGCAAGTGACCTAGCAAGTGCTCACTTCTTAGGATTTTTCTCAACCTTTCCAAGTCAGTTCTCGAACCAGTCCAGCTTCTTACCTTTATAGGGCAGAACTAGACACACTCGAGCAAGAGCCTTTCTTCCTCTAGAAAGGGCAAGGGTTCTTATGGAACTAGCCTCTTCCTTCAGCCTTCGGGCATCTCGACCAGCAAGGCATTTCTCCAGCTCTGGGCCACATGGCAGCTTCAACAGCAGTGGTCCAAGGGCAGTATTCCAGATGAGGGATATTCAGTTCCACCTGAGAGCTTTCTGGTCTCATAGGAAGGATTCCCTTACCAAACTGATCCCAGTGACTCTGACCTTGATCCAAGCCCTCCAGTGGTGGCAGGATCAGGACAATTTAAGACAAGGTGTTCCTTTGTTGCTCAGCCTTGTTCAGTGGTCCTTACCACAGACACTTCTCTTCTGGGCTGGGGGCCATCTGGGGTCCCTCGTGCCCAGGGGCTGTGGTCCCCCAAGAATGTCTTCTCCACATCAGTCTCCTAGAGCTCAGGGCAGTTTTGTGGCCCTAAAAGCGTTCTCTCAGTCAGTACAGAGCAAGGTGGTTCAGGTCAGAACGGACACCACCACCACCATGTGGTACATCAGCAAGCAGTGAGGCACTCTGTCTACGGCCTTGTGAACAGAAGCCATGAGGTTGTGGTCCCTGGCTTATTCCCTGCAAACCTCTCTGGTAGCAGTTCACCTTCCAGGGAAGGACAATGAGCAGGATGCACTGAGCAGGATCTTTCAGGGCCATCACAAATGATCCCTGGACCCTCAGGTGTTGAAAGTGATGTTTTCAAGGTGGGGCACCCAGAGATAGTTCTCTTTGCAGCCCCAGACAATCACCAACTCCTCTCTTTTGTTGCAGACCTCCAGTCTTGGGCTCAGTCCCCATGGACGCTCTGATTCAGAATTGGGAAGGAAGTTTCTGTATGCCTCTCCCCTCCACTCCTGTTCAAAGTTTTAGTCAAAATAAGGTCTCAACTTTGCAGAGTGATTCTGATTGCTCCAGATTGGGCCAGACAGCCCTGGTACCCCTGTTTTTGTCCCTAGCAGTCCATCTTCCCTGTCCTTTCCCAGTAATTACAACCTCTTAACATCCTCTCAGGGAGGACTTGGTACCCCAATCTTCAGTCTCTCAATCTCAAGGCATGGCTCTTGAAGAGTTAGAAGATCTGCATCTTGGAAAGCCTGATTCCAGTTTTTAAATCAGAAGGAGTACTCTCACCACGGGTCGGGGAAGGGGGTTGGGGTATAAGTATGTAGTTTGTCTGTCTTGTTTCCATGTGTTCGGCCTTCCCACCCGGAGGGTCCGATATGAGTTAGTCTTTTCTGTTTTGATCCTTATTTCTCTTGGGAGGCTTTGGGCCTGACTTTTGAAGGGGCTAAGTAACTTTAGCCACCAACCTTTGAGTTTGGCGGTTCATAGTTTGATAAGCTGTTCAGAATGTATTTTTAGTATGGGAGGGGCGGATTAATTTTTCTTAACCACTGTATATATCTCCTCTTAGGCCAGTCAAAATGTATTTTGCCTCCAGATGTCTCCTCTTCCTTCTTTTTCTTCTGTACCCTGTTGTAACTTGGAAAAGGAAATAATAAAAATTGTAATTTCAAAAAAAAGATCTGCATCTTTCCACAGGGTTCTGGATATCCTCGAGGCTTCTCAAAAGCCCTCCACCAGAAAGACTTATAACTCCAAATGGAAGAGATACAGCATTTGGTGTTCTAAGAAGCAAGTTTCTCAGACACTGCTGAATTGCCTACGGTTCTGGATTATATGGTCCATCTTAATGGCCTAGGCCTCAGACCAGCTACTCTCAAAGTACACTCTTCACCTGTGTCATGCTTTTTTGTGGGGAAGTCTTCCTCACTATCTTCTCATCCTGTGTTCTGTAAATTTTTAAAGGATTGCTTCACACCAATCCTCCTTTTAGAGACCCTGCCCTCCCTGGATTTGAATGTTTGCATTGCTCAACGTATGTAACCCCTTTTGAGACTGTGTTTTCAGCAGAGCTTAAGTACTTGACTTGGAAAATTGTGTTCTTGGTAGCCATTACCTCTGCCAGGCATATCAGTAAATTGTAAGCCCTGTCTGTGGAACCTGATTTTATCTCATTTCACAGGGATAAAGTGGTCCTTAGAACCAATAGAAGGTTCTTTCCCAACGTGGTTTAAGACTTCCATTTAAACCAGTCTGCTTCTCTTCCTGTTTTCTTAACTGATCATTCTTCCTCGGGAGAGGAGGCTACATAGTTTAGATGTTAGGGCCTGAGGGCTCATTCCACAAGAGGTACAGCTGCTTCCCTGGCTGCTGCCAGGGATATCCCCTCTTAGAAATTTGTCAAGCAGCCATTTGGAAAACAGTCCATACCTTTACCAAGCATTACTCTCTGGATATCCAGGCTAGGAGTGATGCTCGGTTTGGCACAGCAGTACTTGGAGACAATATAGCACAGTGGGTTAAGGCTCTGAGCTGCTGATCAGAGACCTGGGTTTGAATCCACAGCCGCCTAGATGCATGTCAAAACAGTGGTGGAATTCAAGCATGCATGGGACAGACATAAGGCAATTCTAGGGGTGGGGGTAGGAAGAAGTAGGCTGCTGGTTAACTAGGATCTGCAGCTCATCCATTAGGTAGAGAAATGGGCAGACTGGGTGGGCCAAGCGGTCCTTATCTGTCAAATTCTGTGTTTCTGTGTTAAAGAGCCCTACTACATAGAGCATACCAAGGGTCACAGGTTTGACTCCTCCAGTTGTTCCTCACTTATGGAGAAGTGGTAAGGACAAACCTGCCACCAAGAGATCTATTGTCAGGTGGATTATGTTTTGTATACAATTCTGCTATGAAAACTGGAGAAAACTCACCCTCAGGCCTGAGGGCTCATTCCACAAGAGGTACAGCTGCTTCCCTGGCTGCTGCCAGGGATATCCCCTCTTAGAAGTTTGTCAAGCAGCCACTTGGAAAACAGTCCATACCTTTACCAAGCATTACTCTCTGGATATCCAGGCTAGGAGTGATGCTCGGTTTAACACAGCAGTACTTCAGAGCCTATTCCCAAAGTAGGTTCTGTCCTCCTCCATAGCAGTACTGCTTGGTAGTTGCAGTATGTCAGAATACAGCAAGACTTCATGTTGTTTGAAGAAAAATTACTCACCTTAGTAATTATGTTTTTCTAGTGGAGTCTTGCTGTATTCTGACCTCCTCCTACCTCCCTCTCAGAACCTGTTTTTGGGAAGTGGGTGGGCAGGTGCAGTGTTGCACCCCAGGGTATTTTTGTTTCACCCTCATCCTTTTGTTTGGGTGCTGATTTATTGCTGTTATTTGTATTAGATTGGTTTTTGTTTTTGGGTTTCCTGACTTGAGTCTTGCTTGGGAATCCAGAACTGTTTTCCTGCCAGTTGGCTAGTAGAAATTTTTACTGTTTCCACATAGAATTTTTAGTTAGTTGGGCTCGTAAGAATCTGACGGTTCGAGTTTGAAACACTCCAGACAGAGACTTGAACTGAGCTCCGAGCTCAGCATTCTGTGCACTGTATAGGAAGTTAACTCTTTGTCTCCGGGCAGTTCAAAGGTTGGAATCACTGCAGTAGGTCAGAATACAGCAAGACTCCATTAGAAGAAACATAATTACTAAGGTGAGTAATTTTTCCTCTTAGCAGATAATCCTAGGGCCGATTACATGGTCTTAACAGCAGCCTAGACACCTTAGTTCCCAGCCCCGGACAAGGAGTCCAAACGGCTGGGCGAGCTGGGTGCAAAGTTTATTCTTTGGCTACATGCAGCATTCATTCCCTTAACTCTTAATTGCACTTCCTGATCCCTTTGTCCTTCCACCCCACCCTCAGCTATGCCACCTCTTTCTTATTTAATTTTTCTAGCACCCACCCCCGCTGAGAAACTGTCACCAGCCTCCCTCCTGCACTAGTCAGCTATTAATAATTCTGTTTCTTTTTGGCCCCACTAAGGGATCCGGAGTGATTTTGGCACTACTTGAAAAGGCGCTCCAACAGCCGCCTCTTCCCACAGGACTTCTTCCCACCTCCCTGGAACTCGCCCCGGATCCTGAACACAGGCACGAGTGCCTAACTCAGTGGGAGCTCCATACCTCACATGTTCTCAGAGTGGTGCAGCGTCGTTGCCAGTGTCCCGTGATTGGACAGGACAGCTTCTGCACCTCAGCCATTGGTGCACTCACGGACTGCTGCCAAATCTGCATTTTCACTGCCAGCAGTATTTCTGCTACTTGCGTTTTTTTGTCTTTTTACCGCCCCACCACCTCCTCCTCCCAGGCCTCCTTTAAATACACTGTCACCCTCCCACCTTTGAACTGCTTAACCTATTTGATACAGCACACCCAGCCTCATCCAGTCCTCCTTGCCTAAACTGATCACCTAACCTGCTGCTTCCTTATTTTTCTAGCTCTTCCACAGTGCCCTCTCAGCCGAACTGTGTCTCTTTCCTATTCCTAAACTTGACTGTAAATCCCTCCAACTCTCCCTGCCCTCTAGTGTTCTGAATTTAGCCAAAAGCTACAAAAGTAAATCACCTATTTACCAGCTAGCGGTTAAAGCAGGACAGCTACACCAGACAAACTACCATGGGGTACAACTACATACTACTACTCCTCACTACCTCTTTTGCATTGCTGGTACCACTTTCAAATTGACCCCAACCTTAACAAAAACACAAAAAAAAATGAGTGTGTTTGTCTGAGTTAACTGAACTGAATGGTTATCTGAACAGTTATCTAGGTGTAAATCTCAGCTGATTGAAAGGGCTTGATAGCTGTGCAGTTTAAATTACTTGTAGAAAGATCTAGTAAGTAGGGGAGGGCTTAGCTAGAAGGAAGCTAAATTTAAAGACTGCCTTAGAAAGATTCTTTAGTAGCTTGCAGATGACACCAGGAGGAAGGAGTGCTGTGTAACTGGACTTCTCTGCTGGGACTATATTGCCCTCCTTCCCACCCAAAGTTAGTTCTACTTTATAGGCACAGGATTTGACTGACAACAGGAACTTCCTGTTTGGGAGCAGGAAGTGAGTGATCACAGAGCCACCAAAGACCCACCATCCTAGAAGGGCAAGAGTAGCTCTCCGGCCCCTCTAGCTGCTGGAGGTCTGCCTCTGAGCAAGTAAGGGGATACTGAGAAATATAGAGATTCTTGTCTCAGAACAGGACAATCAGGAGCTTAAAAGGCACACAGGCAGAAAGTAAGTAAAGAGAGAAGAGAAAGGAAAAAAAAACAGAGGAAAGAGAGGATTCCAAACAACAGTTAAGGGGCCAGAAATAAGACATGATGGGAGTGGAGCAATGCAGTGGCTGTGGAGCAGCAGTCTTCCGGGAGACGCTCTGGAGGATGCAGTGTTGTCCCATCTGCAGGCACACCGCTGGGCTGAGGGAGGAGGTTGCCCATCTCCAGGCTGAGTTGGCCAGGATTTGTGGGACCACCTCTTCCATCCAGGGACCACCAGTGCCACTGCTGCTGCCTCGGAGGTTGCCAAGAAAGAGGAGCAGTTGGACCGCAGTGGGCTCAGGGAGGGTGAGGGTGGTGGAACAGAGGCGCATCTCTCCAGTTGTACCTCCACAGTTCCTATTCCATTCTGGCAAAGTGTGGTTCCTCTATGGAGGCACCTGCAGTGGAGACCAAGGAGGATTCTGGGAACCTCCACAAAGGAGACCCACAGGAGGGTGTCATGGGACCCCACGGGAAGGAAACAACTCCTGGTGGGGGAGTCCATTGTTAGGAAGGTAGAACTGGGGAGGAAGGGTAGAGGGAGATAAGGTGCCTGCCTGGTGCCATGGCTTGAGGGGACAGGGAGCGAATCCTCAGGATTGCCGGAGTAGCTGCACGGGAGGAGCTGGATGTCATTGTCCACCTAGGGACAAATGATCTGGCTAAGAAAGCGATTAGAGCAGTGCAGGAAGAGTTTGTGGAATTGGGAGGGCCTTAGACAAGTAGCACACACGGTAACCTTCTCGGAGGTGCTGTCCATCTATGGCGAGAAAGGCTAGGTGTTCCGCACCATGGGATTCAATCAGTGGTTGAAAACTGGTGCAGAGCTCAGGGATTTGGCTTCATTGGGGACTGGGGGTCCACCTGGAGTGATGCAAGCCTATACTGGCATGATGGGCTGCATCTGCCCAGGAGGGAACCAGGATCCTAGGTGATAGGTTTAAATGCTTCATTGGCAGGCATTTAAACCAGCCAAGGGAGGCACTGGAAAGGAGCAGGGAAATCTTAGCCGCCACCCCCAAAAAAAAAAATCACGGTAGTGAGTGCGTAAACACCAACATAGAGGTGGCTATAGGGAGAAGGGCAGGGGTAAATGAGGAAAGTGACAAAGGCAAGAAGGACAGGATGGGCAAAAGGAGTAAGGCCATCAGTAAAATGGAGGGTAATGAGTACCAGTGCTCGTAGTCTGGGCAACAAGCTCCTGAGCTGGTGGCCTTGATGGAAGAGGGATGCCTGGATATCATAGCAGTCACAGAAACATGGTACACAGAGAACCATGACTGGATGTTAACATACCAGGGTACATAACCCACAGGAGAGACAGGCAGGGAGAAGAGGGAGGAGTAGCTCTCTGTGTAAAGGAAGGGATAAAAGCAACTGAACAAAAGAGTAAACAGGGAGGAGAGGAGGTGCTGTGGGTCACCTTGAGACTGGAAGGCACTGCAGTCCCCACAGGGTAGTGTACAGACCCCCATGTCAAGGGGAGGGAATGGACAAAGATATGATAGAAGGCATTCTTAGGATGGCAGAGAAAGGGAACTACTGTTGATGGGAGACATGAATATGCCAGATGTTAACTGGAGCACATTTGCTGCAGCCACATCCAAGAGCAGGGCCATTCTCGATGCCCTACAGGTGGCAGGCCTCAGACAGCTAGTTTTGGAACCCACTGTAAGGGAGCAGTCTTAGACCTCGTGACTTTCACATGGGGGCAGTGAGAGGATCTCAGATCTTGAAGTGAGTTGCCATCTGGGAACAAGTGACCATCAAACAGTGTGGTTCACGTTAAACTCAGCTACAGAGTCAAGCCTACAAAAGTGAGGGTACTGGACTTCAGGAGGGCTGACTTTAGCAAGATGGTAGAGTGCCTCAGAAAAGGACTAGCAAACAGGCTAGAAGGAGGGTGGAGCAACAATGGGAATCACAAACTGCCATTACAGAGGCAACAAGCCTTTGTGTGGAAGCAAATAAACGAAAGAAAAGCCAATATGGTTCTCAAAAGAGGTGGCTGGGAAAGTCAGGAAAAAGATAGCATTCAGGAAGTATAAGGAAACACAGAAGGAGCAGGACAGAGAGCTGTACCAGTTAAGGCAGAAGGAAGCAGGGAGGAAGTCAGAATAGCAAAGGCCCAAACTGAGGAAGAGATACCCAGCTTGGTTAAGAAGGGGATAAAACCTTTATAGGTACATCAGAGCGTAGAAAGACAAAGGGGGGATAGTGAGGCTGAATAGAATGAATGGTGGGTGGGCAGAGTGGGACAGTGAAAAGCAGGGATACTGAATGAATATTTCTGCTCAGTATTCACAAAGAGGAGGGGAAGTTCTAATCCAATTAAAAGAAACACTCTTGATAGGGGGTCGATTCCAGCCCTTTCACAGAAGAAAGGGTTCTGCAAGAACTTTAAAACTGAAGGTGGACAAAGCAATGGGGCCTGATGGAATTCACCCCAGATTTCTAAAAAGAATTAAGGGGGGACTAGTGAAACCACCGACTACTCTTTTAATAAATCATGGAGGATGGTCTGGTACCCGAGGACTGGAGGAAGGCAGATGTGATTCCCTCACAAAGTGGGACCAAGACAGAGGCAGGAAACTACAGACCTGTCAGTTTGACCTCTGTGGTAGGGAAAGTGATGAGTCACTTCTGAAGGAAAGAATAGTTGAGTACCTAGAGGCCAGTGGGGCACAGGACCCAAGGCAGCATGGCTTCACAGCCGAAGGTCATGTTGTCAGACTAATCTAATAGATTTCTTTGACTGGGTGACCAAAGTAGTAGACCAGGGAGGGGCTGTGACATGGCCTACCTAGGCTTTAGCAAAGCATTTGACACAGACCCACACAAAAGATTAATAGTCAGATTAACCAGCCTGGGAGTGGGTCCCAGGATGGTAGCCTGGGTAAAACATTGGCTGGACAACAGGACACAGAAGGTAATTGTAAATGGAGTCCACTGAAGAAAGAGGGGTTACTAGTGAGGTACCGAGAGTTCAGTACTGGGTCCAGTCCTTTTAATGCCTTTATAAGTGGCATTGCAGAGGGACTGGAAGGAAAGTATGCCTCTTGCAGATGACACAAGGATCTGCAACAGGGTTGATACACAAGGAGGCATGGAAAGGATGAGAAGGGACTTGGCAAGGTTGGAGGAATGGTCAAAGTATGGCAGTTGGATTCAATGCAAAGAAGTGCAAATAATGCACTTGGGAAACAAGAACCCTGGGGA
Organism: Neoceratodus forsteri; assembly: GCA_016271365.2. NCBI lineage: Eukaryota > Metazoa > Chordata > Ceratodontiformes > Ceratodontidae > Neoceratodus > Neoceratodus forsteri. The sequence continues at coordinate 623,043,143 of CM028133.1, forward strand.
AGATTACACAATGGGAGGGGAGTAGTAACAAAAAGGAAAGGGACCTGGGGTAATCATATCAGATGACCTTAAGGTTAGCAAGCAATGTGAGATGGCAGTAGGGAGGGCTGGGGTATACTGGGACGATAGGAGAGGCATCACCAGCCAAAAACAGGAAGTTGTTATCCCTCTGTACAGATAGTTGGTGAGACCCCATCTGGAGTACTGCGCCCAGATCTTCCTGGACATAAGTCTCCACCACTCATTCACACTATTGGGATCAGCCGGTGGCACTAGGACCCAGCGGGAGCAAACTTTTTTTGCCGGAGGGTCGGCCAGAGATGGAGCCACGAGGACCGCACCGCGAGCCTCAGCTCGTAATGAATGTCTATGTCAGCCGACCCTCCAACCGCTTCAGTGACGACGCTGTTTCGCCTGTTAGAGTCAAACTTCAAACTAGCAGCATAGTTTTCAGTTTTGTTATTTTGTAGTAATATCTCGATAAGTATCGCTAAGTTTATTCTTTTTAAAAAAAAAAAAAAGTCTGAGCCTACTTTGACGGAGTCGACTCATGAGCAGGTCAGGTGACGGTAGGGAGAGTTCGTATGAAAGCTGTTCAGTCAGTCGGCTGGGTCCGTCCGCCGCCTTCTTCGAAGGGGGGGTCTGAAACGTCAAGTCCAATGCCCGGGGACAGAGGTCTCAAGGAAGCATAAAAATAAGCAGTCGATTCTTCTGCAACTGCTCAGCCTCGAGCCTTCTTCGCCCACAGGTCAAAAAGAGAAGGCATCACTCGAGGTCCGCTTCTGATATGTCTGCGTGTCGACGGTCGGTTGTTGGGCTAGTTGCGGTCCCTTCCTTCTGTGTCGCCAGCTTCTGTTTCTGGTAGACGACGTTTTCGACATCGGAGCCCTACCCCACCCGCAGGTAGGTCATCCAATGAGTAGTTTCGTCAGTGGGCCGCCCACGGAGCAATGGGCCGGAGGTTGGTTAAGCTACCTGGCTCGGTCACCAGGGGCCTCGGCTTTGGGAGACCAGGTAGCGGTTGAGCCTCCTGGTCGCGCTGCACCATCTTCGTGCCGCCGACAGGCTAGGTGTCCCCTCACATGGCTCGCACAGGGGCCACACCGATGCCTCTATCTCCTGCTGCTCTTCTCTTTACCTCAAATCCTGTTTTCAGAGTCTTGTGGAGTTTTCGCTCCTCAGGCGCGATGGTGTGCTTGGCGCAGGTCGTTTCGCACCGGGCGGTTTCGGTGCTGCCTTCGCGCCGTGGCTCCTCCAAGACCGCTTATGGGCGCTGCTGCGGGTTCTTCGGCGCCATTCTTCAGTGCCGTGCACTTCTTCGGCGCCTGACGCCCGCGGAGCCTGACTTTAGGGCGCCTTCCGCTTGTCAGGACTCCTCCTTCTCTCTTCCTTCACTCCTTTCCTGTACATACAGTCCCTCCTGGACCGCCAGGAGATGACATTGAGTCCACCCAGATCTACGGCTCGGTGATGAAGTGGATGAAGCAGGATCTATTACTGCTGCAGAGCCTGTGGTCGAGGACTTGTCCTTTAAGTCTCTGCTGAAAAATTTGATCTCCACTCTTACTCTCCAGACTACAGACATTGATCCTGGGAAATTAAGACTCCAATACCTTCATGTCTCGGAGATCCCTACAGATTTGACTCTCCGGTTCAGCCTTCCTTCAAGACGCTGTCTCAAATGGTATGGAATAATCCTGCTCTCACCCCTTCGGTGGCTAAATCCATAGATAGGAAATATTCAGCCCCCAAGGATCGACCCATTTTGCGCCTCAAGCCTTTATGATCCTATTGTAGTACTGGCAGAGAATGATAAGGTCGCTTCCCCCAAACTACTACAGCTTGACCTATTAACAAAGAATCTCATAAGATAGGCACCTAGGTAAGAGAGTCTTTGCTGCTTCCACCCTGTGCGTGACGCCAGCTACCAAGGCTATTTCTTTCAATATGAATATATCCTTGGCATTCTGTCAAACAGATGGTTGAAGCTCTCACGAATCGGATACAAAGCCAGAGCTTCTTCAGACCATTACCAGAGGTATCGAATCTAATAACCAGCAGGTTAAAGCAGCTATGGATGCTTTCGTCACTGCTTTCCAGTGCGGCGGCCGCTGGTATTTGTACCGCTGTCATTCCTGGCTGCACACTTCAGGCTTCACGATGAGCGCGGCAGCAGGTAATGGCGCTGCCTTTGATGGTGCATATCTTTTGGTCCCAGGTAGAACAGGCTCTAGAAGCTACGAAAAGACTAGGTCAGCCATTAGTTGGCTCGACCTCCTCCTGTCCCTCTCGAGGGACTGTCAATAAACGCCAGTTTCATAACCGTCAGTCCTTTCGAGGCAGAGGAAGTTTCCATAAAATCAACCTTCCCAACCTCAAAAGAAAACGAACAGAAAGCAGCGGCCCAAAGCGCCCAGCCACCTTATGAGTTGCTGGCCCAAGTCCCCTCTCAACTGCCCGAGGTGGACTTTTCCTCAGCGGTGAGAGGTTGTCTGATGCACTTCTGCAACCAATGGAAGTCCATAACCTCAGACAAATGGGTCCTTCGGATAATCCGCGAGGGGTATTTCTTCAATCTTGTGGAGACCCCTCCGATCGCCCCAAAACGACAGCCCAGGCTGTCAACCCTTCAGTCAGACCTTCTCGCCTCCGAGATTCAGGACCTTCTAAACAACAGGGCAGTAGAAGTAGTGCCATGCATCAACTGAACACAGGGTTCTACTCCCATTACTTTCTGGTTCCAAAGAAAACCAGGGCATGCTCCATTTTGATCTCAGAAAGCTAAACAAATTTCTGCCCAAGGAGAAATTCAAATGATTTCTCTGGGAACCTTGTTACCTTTGCTTCATCAACACGACTGGCTAGCCTCCCTAGACATGCAGGATGCTTACCAGCACATTTCTATTCACCCAAGGCATCACAGATTCCTGAGGTTTGTGGCCCTGGGACAGCATTATCAGTTCAGAGTCCTGCCCTTTGGGCTATCCTCGCGCGCATGGTTTTACAAAGTGTTGTGCAGTTCTCGCAGTGCACCTCAGAAAGATTTGAATACAGGTGTTCCCTTTATCTGGACGATTATTTCTGCAAGCCCTTCCCAAGGCAAGGGGACCCTGAGCCGTGAGAGATGACCTCTCGCTTATGTCCATGGGAGTCCTGCTAAACCTCAAAAATCGCAGTTGCAGCCCTCCCAGAGCTCCTTTTTATAGGACTCTTCTGGACACCTCCTGTGCAAAGGCTTTTCTTCCAGAGGACAGACGAGATATCCTTCAGATGGCCCGTCACATCGGGGAAAACAACTCAGTCCCAGCTCTCTCGATGTAACGGATGTATAGCCCTCATGGCATCCTCGGGTGTTCACTGTACCCCAAGCATGTTCGCACACATGAGAACCACTCAGTGGATGCTCAGTTCTCAGCGGTCCCCAACCACACTCACCCGCAGTCCTATCCATCAAAGTGACACAGAACCTCTAAAGAGGCTGCTCACCTGGTGGACTCAAGAGAGCAATCTCCTGGAAGGGTATCCCTTGCTCCTCTGGACCATCAGATTTCCATTACCACAGACCCAAGCCCCTAATGGGGTGGGGAGCTCACTGTCAGGCTCTCCATACTCAAGTACTTGGACTCAGGTCTGTCCCAGCTTCACATGATGTCTCCTGGAAATGGGCCCGTCCTTTGCTATATGATCCAGCGTTGGGAGGACATTCTCTGTCACAAGAACATTCTCCTTCAAACGGACAACAAAGCAGTGATGTACTACATCAACAAGCAAGGCGGTGCTCACTCTTACCCTTATGCAGGGAGGCAATGAGAGTGGGAATGGTGCTTGGAGCACAAGGCTCTAATTCAAGTGGTCTACATACCAGGAATACAGAACTAACTGGCAGATCATATCTCAGCAGAACAGAGACAGATCCTCACGAGTGGTCCCTCGACCCAACCATAGTTCAGTCACTATTCAAAGAGTGGGAACCAGACCTGGACACTTTTGCATCCCCACTCAATGCAAAACTGCCTCTCTTCTGCTCCAGAAATCCAGGGCCTGGAATTTTCTGTCAGGATGCGTTCCAGGCTCACAGTGGACAAAATGCTTTCTTACGCCCCTTTCCACCTCTTCCTCTAATTCAGAGGGAGTACTCAAGTTAAGATCCCAGGGGACAAATGATACCCATTACTCCTCTGGCCTAGACAGCTGTGGTTCCCACTACTCAACAATATATTGCTTGTTCCTCCAGACCACTCCCCTTCAGACAAACCTTCCATGACCAGGGCCAGTGGTCCATCCCAACCTAAGATCGCTTCACCTTCACGCTTGGCTCCTAAGAGGTTGAAATAAACCGTTCAATGTCTCGAGGGTTTCAGATATTCTTAATGGCTGCGCTGAAGCCAGCCACTTGGAAGCTGCGGCCAAAGTGGAAGCGTTTTACGCCTGGTGTGCAAAGTCCTCTTTGAATCCCTTTTCCGCCCACCAGATAAAAGTTCTGGAGTACCTCTGGACCTCACAAATTCAGGTCTACAGTACCTACAGTCAAAGTTCACCTTAGTGCCATTTCAGCATATCATGGTTTTTTTTTCCTTATCACTGGCTGAGTTACCTGTGGTTAAGAGGTTTCTTAAAGGAATTCTGCATACTAGACCCTCCTACAAGACGTCCAGTTGCAGCCTGGGACATTACTCTTGTACTAGACATGCTCACTGGAAACCTTCGAGACCTCTGGCTACCTGTGAGCTAAATTTCTCAACTGGAGACAGCCTTCCTAGTGGCCATTACCTCTAGCCAGCAGGGTCTCTCAGAGATGCATGCCCTGGTCACAGACCCTCCAGATGTATTGTGTTCCATAGGACAAAGTAGTCCTTAGACTCATCCTAAATTTCTTCCTAAGGTTGTGTCAGAATTTCATCTAAACCAACCTCTTGGTCCTTCCCTCCTAGCTTATGGACTTCCAAAATGAAGGTGAACAGATCTCTTCATTCCTTGGACGTTAAGAGAGCTTTGCGTTCTATCTAGATAGAACAGAGGACTTTCACAAAGCTCAACAACTGTTTGTTTCCTTCAGCGAGACCGGCTGGGTCAACCTGTCGCTATTAGATGTGTATCAGCATGGTTAGTGGCATGCCTTCGCCACTACTTATTCCATGGCACAGGTTAAGTTAGAGGGCAGGGTTTACGCTCACTCTACTAGAGTCTGGCAGCATCCCTGGCGGAAATCATAGCAATGCCCATTGCAGATATTTGCAGCGCTAGCTACCTGGAGTTCAGTGCATACTTCCGTTAAACATTATGCACTGATGTCCCTGCAGACGACATTCTTCCTTTGGCAGAGCCATCCTTGAGGGACTTCTGTCCTAGAAACTGAGCTCTTAGTCTCTCCTGCTGCCCTCTCGGGATTATTAGCCTCAGTACTCTCTCATTAGTGTGAATGAGTAATGGAGTCTTATGTCCAGGAAGAAATGGAAATTTACGTACCTACAGTAGAATTTTAATCATTCTCGACAAGTCTCCACCACTCATTCCATCCCACCTTCCATCCCCCGAGCTCACCTCTGTTGTTGGTCTTCACTCCCTCAAATCTTTTAGACTGTGAAGACTTCTTCAAACACCATGAAGTCTTGCTATATTATGACAATTAGCAAGTTAGCCACAGCACTTGAACTGCCCGGGAGAGAAGGAGTTAACTCCAGGCTGATTGGAGTTCCAAGCGCCGTAGCTTTGCTAGAAAGCTCTATCTGGCTAGTTTCAAACTGAAACTGTCAGATCTTTACCCGCCCACTGAACAGTCGCCCGAGATCTGTCCTTCAGCTCGGTTCCATTTCTCGTTCAAACCAAGTGTTTTCGGTTCATTTTAACTGGCAATAAGGTATTTATTTTACCGCATTTTCGGTTCAAAGCTCCATCTGGTAAACCGTAAGTACAGGATTTTAAAGTCTGTGTGAAATTAATTATCAGTTCGGTTTTGAACGATCGGTTCTAAAAACAATTTAAATAATAGCTTGGGCTTTTAGAGTGCGGTTCCAGTTCTTATCGGTTCTAAAAAACCTATTTCTTAAATTGGGTTTTTCAAATACCCGTGACACGTTAGGAACCGATAAAGGTGTCTTGACTCAGGCACTGCCATAAAAGGCAAGTTTTTGGATAGGCTGGCATTATGTCTAGAACCAAAGAAAAAACGGGCCCACTGGGTTTCAACACTGTGATGTTTGTGGGAAGCCTTTGCCAAGGCTGACCCACACCATGTGTTTATTGTCTGGGGCTGACCACCTCCTGTCAGACTGCCAGTGTGTAAGAATTTCCTGCAGCCACCCTGGAGAAAAATTGGGCGGCTCAGGGGGAACGAGAGGCCAAAAGTCCGCTGACCCGGATGGCCAGCCTGGTCCAGCACCCACTGACCAGAGGGAAAGCCCCCTACCAGGCGAGACTTCCTCAAGGAAAAGGAAGGCTGGTTCTGAGGAACCAATCCCAGTAAAAATCTAAGAAATCAGCAGGTCTGGAGTGCAAGATTGCCTCTCCAACTGCTGCAGAGATAGCTAAAGCCATACAGATTGTCCAGTCACTGTCTCAGGGGACCGCCAGACCACCAACAGCTGGCAAAAGGTTGGTTGATCGGTTCCAGTGGTTCAAGAGTATGATGTTGAGGAATTTTATGAACCACAGGAGGGAGGAAGATTTTGATCATTATGTATGTGGCTGGGAGGGTCTGGACGTGCCCATTGAACGGACATTTCTCCAGACAGACCATTAGAATCTCCCCTATGCTGTCTTGAGTCCCTTCTTATTTTATGTTTTACAAAAGGTTGCAGAAACCCTCCAGCTTCCTTTGGAAGAGGCTGTGGATGAGCAAGAGGAGCCTGATTATGTTGAGATGATGGATATCCCAGAGTCTAGGAGGTTGTCTATTCCTTTGCATGTCATTTGGGAAGCAAACAACAAAAATTTTAAAAATCCTCATTCTGTCCCTCCTGTAGATAAAAAATGGACAGAAGGTATACTTTATCAGCCCTGATACAGACTTCCTCACTGAGCAGTGTAGTCATGTAGGTGTGGTACAAGCTGCAGCCTGTGACAAGCTAATATCCCTGGTCTCACATCCTCCTGATAAGGATTCCAGGAAGATTGATGCCATGTGAAAAAAACAGTATATGGCAGCTTCTTTGGGACTCAGGCAGGCAAATTATAGCTTTATGTGGCTAGATATCAGAAATCTAGATGGGATACAGTGTTGCAGTTAGCCAAGCAGGCCCATGGCCAGCTGGCTAGTGAATTGGAACAGGTGGCTGCTGATGGCATTGAAGCCTCTAAAGTTCAATTTCATACTGCTGTAAACGTTAATGATGTTTCCTCTAGGGTCATGGCCACTTCTGTAGCTTTCCGTAGGGTTGGCATGGCTCAGGTGCACTAATCTGTCACAGGATACTCAGTCAAAGGCTATGGATTTTCCTGTGGTGGGAAATTCTCTGTTTGGAGAGCAAGCGGAAAATTATATGAAAAGATGGATGAATACAGAACTACCTACAAAGTGCCCAGGCCAAGGAGCGGCATGCCACTCCACAGAGGCACACTCCCAGAGGTAGGGGCAGGCCTTTCCACAGGCCTTTTTATCAATCCCAAGCCTCCTCTGCTTTTGCACAGAGGGTTTTTCAGAAGCAGAGGTAGGCAGGGCGCAGGTAAACCCGTCCCCACCCCTCAGCCTAAGGCTGCTGCCAAGCAGGCACCTGATGGGGTGCCCAGGGCCGATTCTCCTGTACCAGTTGGAGGCAGGATGGCTTATTTCAGCCAGAACTGGGTGTCCCTTACCCGGACAAATGGGTTCTGGAGGTAGTAAGCCAGGGTCTGGTTCTCAGCTTCAAACAGTTTCCAAAGATGAGAACCAGACATTTTCCACCACAAGCCCTTTAGAGGCCCTTTCTTTGGAAGCAGAGGTCTCTTCCCTCCTAGACTGCAAAAGCAGTGGAAGGGGTTCCTCCTTGTCACCAGGGCAAGGGCTGTACTCAGATACTTTCTTACCCCAAAAAGACGAGAATGGCGGCCCATTCTAGACTTAAGGTACCTGAACAAGCATCTTTTGAAACCAAAGTTCAAAATGTTAACTCTGGCAATGATTTTGCCTCCCTCAGGCCAGGGACTGGCTAGCCTCCCTGGACCTCAAGGATGCCTATTTTCATGTCCTGATCAGGCCTTCTCACCGAAATACCTCAGGTTCGAACTGCCCTCAGGTCCCTACCAGTTCAGAGCAATGCACTTCAGTCTTACCTCTGCTCCAAGGTATTCACAAAATGTCTAGCTGTGGTAGTGGCTCATTTAAGAAGGCAAGGGTTGCTGTGTTTCTACCTGGACGACTGGCTCATTGTGGGTCAGTCCCAGATCAGGTAAAATCCCACTTGCAAGTCACCCAGCAGCTTCTCACTTCCTGGGATTCCTGCTGAATTTACCAAAGTCAGTTCTAGAACCAGTTCAGGTACTAACTTTCATAGGTCAGAATTGGACACAAAGTTGGCCAGGGGCATTTCTCCCTCGGAAAGGGTAGAAGCTGATTGCCCTGGCATCTCTTTCACCCTCTGGCTCTCTCGACCAGCAAGGCACTTTCTGCAACTTCTAGGGCACATGGCTGCCTCCACAGCTGTAGTGCAAGGAGCAAGATTCCAGATGAGAGTCATTCAGTTTCATTTGAGGGCCTATTGGTCCCAAAGGAGGGCCCCCACCAAATTGGTCCCAGTGACCCAACTCTGATTCTAGCTCTTCAGTGGTGGCAGGATCAGAGCAATCTAAGACAAGGGTCCCTTCATTGCCATTTCTCATTCCCTCACCCTCACCACGGATGCCTCCTTGCTGGGTGGGAGCGCACTTGGGTGACCTTTCCACTCAGGGAGTGTGGTCCCCCAGGAATCTCTGCTCCACATCAACCTATTGGAACTCAAAGCTGTCTTTTAGCTCTTCAGGTTTCTCAGCATCTGTCCAGAACAAAGTAGTTCAGGTCAGGACAGACAATACCACAACAATGTGGTACATCAACAAGCAGAGGGGGCACTCGGTCATCAGCCTTGTGCACCGAAGCAATGAAGTTGTGGTCTCTGGCTTACTCCCTGAACACCTCCCTAGTAGCAGTTCACCTTCCAGGGAAGGACAATGTCCTAAGCGGATGCCCTCAGCAGGATTTCTCAGGGTCATCACAAATGGTCTTTCAATCCCCTAGTGCTGGGGTCGGTTTTTGCCAGATGGGGCACTCCTCAGATAGATCTTTTCGCAGCCCCAGACAACCACCAACTTACTCTGTTCTGTTGCAGGCCTCCAGTAATGGGCTCCAGTCCCCTGGATGCCTTTCTGTTGGATTGGGAAGGAAGTTCCTGTATGCCTTTCCCCCTTCCCCTTCTCTTCAGGGTGTTGGTAAAATCAGATCCCAGCCCTGCAAAGTGATTCTGATTGCACCAGACTGGGCCAGGCAACCCTGGTACCCACTGCTTCTGTCCCTGACAGTCCACCCTCCCTGGGCCTTCCCAGGGTCACAACCGCTGACTTGTGCCCAGGGGAGAGTTTGGTATCCGGACCTCAAATCCCTCCACCTCAAGGCTTGGCTCTTGAGGTTAGAATTTGCTAATTTACACCTTTCTCACGGTGTCCTTGATATTTTAAAGGCCTCAGGAAGCCTTCCACTAGGGCACTTATAATTCCAAATGGAAGAGGTTCTCCATCTGGTGTTCTGGGAAGCAAATTGTCCCAGAATCTGCTGATTGCCCATTTTGCTGGACTACTTGGTCCATCTTAATTCCTTAGGCCTCAGGCCAGCTACCTTAAAGGTTCATCTGGCAGCTGTCTCTGCTTTTATATCAGCAGGAAAGCCTGCCTCCTTTCTTCTCACCCTGTGTTTCCAAGTTTTTAAGGGGTTACTTCACACTAACCCTCCTTTTTGGGACCAGCCCCTGCCTGGGACCTTAATGTTTGCATTGCTCAGTTAATACAACCCCCTTTGAACCTCTGTCTTCAGCAGACCTTAAGTTCCTAACTTGGAAAACTGTTTTCCTAGTGGCCATCACTTCTGCCAGCATAAGTGAGTTACAAGCCCTGTCAGTGGAAAAGGATTTTATTTCTTTTCACAGAGATAAGGTAGTCCTCAGGACTAACAGAAAGTTTTACCTAAAGTGGTTTCAGATTTCCATCTTAACCAATCCATCTCCCTTCAGTATTTTTCACTGAGCATTCTTCCTCGGGTGAGAGGAGATTGCACAGTTTGACATCAAAAGAGCTTTAAGCTACTATTTGGAGCGCACCAAGGGTCACAGGTTCGAATCCTCCAACTCTTCCTTACCTATGGCGAGGTTGGCAAAGGAAACCTGCCACTAAGAGGACAGTTGCAAGGTGGATTGTCTCTTGTATCCAATTTTGCTACAAAAACTAGGTAGAGAACCCCCTCAGGACTGAGGGCCCATTCCACCAGGGGTACAGCTGCATCTCTAGTGGCTGCTAGAGATATTCCCATTCTGGAAATCTGTCAAGCTGCTACCTGGAAAACAGTTCACAACTTTACAAGCATTACTCCCTGGATGTCCAGTCCAGGAGAGATGCTTCGGTTTAGCACAACCGTGCTTCAGAGCCTATTTCCTAAGTAGGTTCTGGCCCTCCTCCATGGAGGTACTGCTGTGTAATCTGCTAATTGTCATAATATAGCAAGACTTCATGGTGTTTGAAGAAAAAATTACTCACCTTAGTAATTGCTTTTTCTTCTCATGGAGTCTTGCTAATATTATGACCACCCCAACCTGCCCTCTCAGAACTTCTACTTGGGTAAGGGTTGGCAAATTAGTGCAAGCACTGTGTCATGCCGTTATAGCTCTTTTTCCTTTTCCCTTTTCTTTAGGATTAGGAAAACTAGGTATTTCTGTTTTGGTTGTATGTTTGGCCCCTCCTGGACTTCTGTCTTTTGGGAGAGGGGCCCAATAGTGCTTGTTAGGGGTGATATTGTTGTTGTTGTTTCTGTTATTGTTATTCTACTAGTAGGTAGCCATTTGGCTAGTGTAGGGTTTTCCACACAGACTTTTGCTTAGTGTTGGCTCCCAAAGATCTGACAGTTTCAGTTTGAAACTAGCCAGATAGAGTTTTCAGCAAAGCTCTTGGAACTCCAGTCAGCTCTGGAGTTAACCTTCCTCTCCGGGCAGTTCAAGTGCTGTGGCTAACTGCTAATTGTCATAATATAGCAAGACTCCATGAGAAGAAAAGCAATTACTAAGGTGAGTAATTTTTTCTTGTTGACCCTTCTTATAGTGCGTCCGGACTATCTTATGTCCGGTTTTGGTTAAACTATCCTTCTAGGTTTATTACGCTGCACCTCCTCGGTTAAAAAGGTACTGAGGCGGTTGGAGGGTCGCCACGAGATAGTCATTACTGCATGAGCTGAGGCTCACAAATGCTCCTGCGGCTCTATCTCTCTGGCGCCGACCCTCTGGGCAAAAAAAAAAAGCTTGTTCGCTTGGGTCCCTAGTGCCTCCGCCCAGATCCCAGTAATGTGAATGAGTGGTGGGAGACTTGTCCAAGAAGATCAAGAATTACGTGTAGGTACGTAATTTTCATTTCTGGAGACCCCATCTCCATGAGGACACAGACAGGATAGAGGCAGTCAGAGGAGGGCAACTAAAATGGTGCAGGGTCTGCAAGAGAAGCCGTCCGAGGAGAGACTAAAGGAGCTTAATATGTATACCCTTGAGGAAAGAAGGGAGAGGGGACATGATAGAAACTTTTAAGTACCTCAGTGGAATCAACAAAGTCCAGGAGGGTAGCATCTTTCAGAAAAGAGGCGTGCAAGAACAAGGGACACAATTTAAAGATTGAGGCGGTTCGGGGCAATGTGAGGAAGTATTTTTCACAGAGAGGGTAGTGGATGCATGGAACAGCTTTCCTGAGGAGGTTGTGGGGTCTAAAACTGTGGGAGAATTCAAGAATGCATGGGACAGACATAAGGCAATTCTTGTGGAGGGTAGGAAGAAATAGGCTGTTGGTTAACTAGGATCTGTGGCCTATCCTCTAAGTAGGGAAGTGGGTAGATGAGGTGGGCCAAGCGGTCCTTATCTGCAGTCAAAGTCTATGTTTCTATGTTAACCTCCACACTCTGAAACCTCTTTGGGTCCATGCTGGATAAAAAGCATACACATGGCCACTACTACTTATGGTAACGTTAGGCTCCCCATCCCCCACACCTCCCATACACAGTTATCACCAAGATAGCCTGCCTTTCTGTAACCTTAACAGATAACTTCCCCTAATTTAACACAGGCGCCTAGACTTCCCCCACCTGAAGCGCAGGCAACGGAAGACATGAGGGAAGATAAACATCACCCTATCTGCCAGAAAGGTTATCTTCATGCTACTGCTACTCTCTGGCAATTTTACCTAAACCCTGGACTAGTAACCCTGAGGAGCAGGGAAGCCGCTCAGTGAATGGCCTAAAGATAGCATTACTAAACATCAGCAGCTTAACTGCAAAATTCGACCAGCTTCAGGCCTGGATGACCATTCACGCCCCTGACATACTCTGCCTAACTGAAACCTGGCTGCCCAATGGGATCAAAGATGGTGAGGTGACCATTGAGGGATTCCAAATGTTTCGACTCGATAGAATAGGCAAGAAAGGTGGCGGTTGCATCTTGTATGCCAGAAACTCACTGAGTTGCTCTGTCCTACCCATCTCCAAAGTTGTGGAGGATTATGAGCTACTAGTGGTAAAAATACAAGCCGGCCTAAATGGCAAGACCCTTACCATTGCCACAACCTACCTGCCCCCAGAAAAGCCAAGGAAGGCCTTCCTCTGGTTATGCAAGAAATAAGCACACTCAAAAAGGGCTCAGAACTCATCTTGACCAGTGACTTTAACATTAACTGGTTATGTAAGGAGGCAACACCCTCCAGAGACCTAATCACCTCCCACAATCTCACACCACTGTTAACTTACCCTACCAGGCAGAACTGCAAGGCTGGCACTAGCATCCTAATTGACTGGGTCCTAGCTAGCACACACCGACTGATTCTGTGAACTCAGAGTTCTCCCGGACGTGCTGGTGACCACTCTCCGATCTCCTTTCTGTGGACCACTAAACTGGCCAAAAGCCCTCCACGCCTCACGAGAGCAGGGTTCTGCGGAAAGGTAAATTTGGATCCCTCAAATCAGCTCTCTCTGCCTACAACTGGTCCCCCATAAACAAGGCACCTCGTTGGACCAGGCACTCAGCTTTTCACGGAGGGTTTCAATTCCATCTGTTGATATCTATGCTCTATGCACAAAATGGAAAATTGGGGAGGAAAACTGCTGGTTGGATGGAAAGCTCCTCTCCCTCCTAAAGGAAAGGGACTGCCTCTAGGCAAAAGCCTTAAACTCAGATTGTAAGCTGACCTACAGTGCTACAAAACTGCTAGAAATCAGTGCACTAAACTTATCCGCTCACAAGGCCAACTTCCATAAGACCCAGCTCAACAACGCTTGGGAGATGGAAAGAGGTTAAGGACAACCTCAAGAACATCCTTGGTGAAGAACAGAAGCAGAATCCTACAATGCTCAAATATTAATAACACACCCTCCACAGATCCGGCTAGCCATTGCCGATGCCTTTAACCAAGCCTTTACTGACCTGTCCCCAGTAATGCCTCCAGACTACCTTCTGCCGGTGGAGGACCAAGGTTGCACCAACCTGTCCACAACTAACCATCCAGCTTTCTGCTTTAAGAAGGTGACGTGCAAGGAGGCCCAAACGATGGCCAGGAAAGTCCTAGGCAAAACTAGGTTGGGAGTGAGGGGCTAGACATGTAAGTTACTATCTCTGACCCTTGATGTTCTGATCATACCCATAACAATGCTATTTAATAAATCCTTGGCTCCAGCTCAATTCCCGGCAGTATGGAAGCAAGCCCTGGTAACTTCAGTGCACAAGAATGATGATAAGGCACTGGTATCAAACTACAGGCCAGTATCTATCCTCTCCCCAGTATCCAAAGCTCTGGAAAAATCATGGCAAATCAACTCACAGAATACCTCAATAAGTACATTCTGCCCTCCAAACCAACATGGTTTCAGGCAAAACACAGTACCACCACGGCACTGCTGTAATACTATGACTATCTATAAGGCACTGGATGAAGGCAGATTGGTGGGGTCCATCTTCATTGACCTCACCAAAGCGTTCGACACCGTCAACCACCCTCTACTACTCCAGCTCCAAAGACTGGGTGCGTCTCCAACGCCTTAATTGGTTCAGTGACTACCTATTACACAGGAGTCAGTAAGTCAAAATCGGGCAGACATTATCCAGCTCCAGAGATGTACTCTAGGAGTCCCTCAAGGATCAATTCTAGGCCCTTGCTTTTTCAGCCTCTTTGTTAACGTATTGCCCACGGCCTGTGACACCAAACTTATCCTGTATCACGGGCGATGCCGTTGCTGCTGAGGAGCAGCACCTCCCAGGCTGCCCTACAAACAGAACTACAGACCTCTTTCAACGAGGACTGGTTCTGTAGGCAAAAGCTGCTACTGAACTACAAAGAAAACCAAGGCCATGCTACAATCCAGCCCTACAATACACCAGGCACACTCCTTGAAATCACCAATAAAGCTGGTGAGCAGATTGAGCAGGTACACTTGTTCAGGTACCTAGGGGTCACCATTGATGACTCTCTCACTTATACAAACCACATAGACTCCTTGTCAGAGCAGTAAATACAAAGATCGGGGTCCTCTATAGACATAAGAAATCCCTCACCCGGAAGCACTCCGAATCTCAGTCTCCAGCTCCATACTCTCCACAATAGACTATGGGCTAGTGGTCTATGGAGCTGCCACTGATACAGCACTCAGTAGGGTCCAAATTGCACTAAATAAGGCATGCCACCTGACCCTGTGCGCAGATCAATACACTCATACTTGCACCCTGTATGAGCATACAAACTGGCTTAACCTAAAAGACAGGATCAAATACCAAACTTGTCTCCTGGGAAAGAAGGCACTCCTCGGAAAAACCCCACCCTGCATTGGAAACCTGCTCAAGGCTTCTCTCTCATTCCACATCACCAGAGGGAGGAAGAATGGAGCACTGTCCATACCATTCAGCGAACCTCACTTGGGCAGCGCTTTCTCCTACGAGGCCCCCTCTGGTTAAATGAACTCCTGCTGAAACTGCAAACAAACAGCCTGCCCCAGTTCAAAACAGGCCTCAAACAGCACCTAATGTCTGTCTCAAAGTGCACCTGCTTCTTAGGCCGTACTTGAAAGACAAGCCTACACCCAAGGTAGCACCCAGCACGGAAACCTAGAAAACCATGCCCCTATCCCAGTCTTCAGCCAGGGCCCAAGTGTTATTAATCCTCTTTAACGCTCTTGGTATTGCCCTCCTCAACCCCCACACCCACTTTCTCAGCCATAGTCTGTCAATGGATTTTGGTGGTCTCCAGGGTTGAGCTACCCAGAGGTAACAAATTAGATATAGCTGTATCCTCTTACAACCGCCGTTTTTCTCCTATTTGTCAAATTCTCATGTAGCTGCTCTTCAATGCCTAATGAGTTGAACCCTGTAACCACTGTATTTGTGTTTCGGCTTATTGTCCACCCTGACGTTGAACCTTTGTAAAAGAGCTCACGCTAAAGGTCTTTCAATATTACAAATAAGTAAAAAAAAAAAAAAATAACTTTTTGGCTCACATGGTGAAGTACCAGAACACCGTGTAAATAAGGCCCTAAAACTGGCCAGGGTTCAGCCTGAGTCCCCTCAGACTTGGAGTTGCTGGATGTCCTCTAGTCAAGGGTTGATGCAGGTAAGCATGTCCTGCGGTGTGCTTATGACACCATGGACACTGCGGCTAGAGGCTACTGCTACTACAGGTATCTGTCTGCACTGGTACTCCTGGCTTAGGATCTCTGGCTTCCGTCAGGACCTTAAGGAGGCATTTTAGATGCTCCTTTCAAGGCCCAGTGCTCTTGAGGAACCCAGTGAGAAAATCATCCTGGGGCTTCAGGGAAAAGTGGTCCAGTCTGTATATAGAATTTGCAGATTGGAACCAGCCCTTCCAAGCGCCGGCCTTTCGCTCAAAGGGCCAGCAACCCCAAGACCAGCAGCACAGAGGAAACTTCAGGAGGAATGCGCCTGTCAGCCGTGAGGAGGCTCCAGTCCTAGAATCTCTAAGACCACCCCAGCCTCCCTCCCCATCCCCAATTCTTCTGCCTGACTCCTTGCCGACTCCCTCCTCCAATGGAGCGTTTGGGAGTCGCTTCTCCCTCTGCCTCGATGGGTGGAGAAGCATCAGATCAGTGGGTACTACAGCTTGTCGAAATGGGCCACATTTTGAATTCACTAAGGTCCCACTGGACAATCCCTCAGGTGCCTTCTTACTACCCTCCCTCTCATCTCAGCCTGATCCGATGGGAGATTCAGTCTCTGCTGTCTAAACAGGCCATAGAGCCCGTTCCCTGGAGCAGAGGGAAAAGGGCTGTTACTCTCACTTTTTCCTAGTCTCCAAGAAAACGGGGACCTACAGCCACTTCTAGACCCAAGTCAGCTGAACAAGTTTATAGAATACAGATAGTTCAGAATGGTCACTCTTTCAGGCCTGCTCCCCTCATCCATCAGTGGGATTGGCTTTGCACTTTGGACATGCAAGATGCATACCTCCACATTCAGATCTTTCAGCACCACAGACAGTTTCTGCGGTTCTGCTTCCAGGATGTCCATTATCCGTCCCGGACCCTTCCTTCAGCCTGTCCTCGGACCCTCACATTTTCACCAAATGCCTAGCAGTAGTGGCTGCGGCCCTGAGAAGGAGGGACATTACATCTTTCCTTACCTAGGCGACTGGCTGCTAGTGGCTCTGGCGGGGGCCTGCTGGTGAGGACTCTAGAAGACAACTTTATTCTCTTCCGGACTCTGGGTATCACCTTGAACTTCCCAAGTCTTCTCCGTGGCCCAGTCAAAGACTGCAGTACATAGGAGCGTTGCTGGACACCAAAAGGAAAGGCCTTCCTACCGGAGGACAGAGCAGAAGGCTCCAGTCCTTAGCCTGATTAGTCTCCTCAGATTTCTGGGCACATGGTGGCTGCCATTCCCACAGTTCCTCTGGCGCCTTCCTATGAGGGTTCCCAGTGGACCCTACAAACCCCAGAAATCTTGCAGTATTCTGACTTTTGCAGTATGGTCTCACCATAAGACTGCCCCAGAGCTGAAATGGTTAATAGAACCTATGCAAATTATGGATAGTGGTAGGCTCGAGACTCGGTTTTCAAATCACTGTTCCTGGTAAATAACTCTAAACCGTCAGATTCTTTACTCCACTTGCCATAGTAAAGGCGTCTCTGGAAGCTCTCCTTCATCGCTTGAAAAACTTTATTTTCAAACCTGAAGTCTTGCTCTATTCTGACTAAGCAGTTAGCTCCAGCCTTTAAACTGCCCTGGAGAAGAAAGGGTTAACTTTCTATGCAGAGCATAGAATGCTAAGCTTCGAGCTCGGTTGATGTCTCTGTCTGTTTCCCTTGAGAAATCTAACGGTCAGATTCTTTACTCCGCCTCACTGAACAGTCGCATCCGAGATTTCTCTTGCAACTCAGTTCGAAAGTCAGTTGAAGTGTCGGTTTACTGTCGCTTTTTAACCAAAATTTATTTCTGCATAGTCGGTTCAGTCTCTGTCTGTGGTGACATGAATACTAGATAGGTTTTGTACTGTTTTTTCTGTGTGGAACTTGTAAAAGTGTGGATCGGTTCGGCTGAACAGATCAGTTGTTAAATCTTGTATCTATCTTTAGTGTGTGGTTACCAGTCCTTATTGGTTCTAAAAAACATGTTTGTCGTTTTTCCAACACCCGTGACATGGTTAGAGCCGATAAGAGTCTACCATGGTTGCCGAAAAAAAAAGAGCAAGCTTGGTTAGGTTGGCCACATGTGAGAAACCTGCAAGAAAAACGGGCCCACTGGGTTTCAACATCAGTGAGTGTGGGGAGGCCTTTGCTAAGGCCGATCCCCACACCACCTGTGTTTATTGTCTGGGGTTGAACACCTCGATTCAGGCTGTCAAATTTGTAATAACTTTCCCAAATCTACCCTTGAGAAGAGATTAGGCAGACTGAGGGAAAAGGAGGCGAGAAGTCCACTGACCGGATGGCCAGCCGGTTCAATTCTGACGGACCAGAAGGAATGCCCTCTGACCAGGGCAATACTGCAGAAGGAGAGTCAATCCCGGTCGGTTCGACAAAAGAAAACACAAAAGAAAATCATCCGGTTCAGATACAGAAGGCCATGTTCCAACCGCCCAGGAAATAGCCAGGCGATTCGGATGGCGGAATCGCTTTGCTCGGTTCCAACCGATCCGCACCTTTTGGCAGGGGCTCAGTTCGGTCAATTCCCAGTTCATGATTATACCTCTGAAGAAGTTTATGAACCGGAGTTTTTAGGATGATGATGGTGATGGTGAAAGTCTGGATGTGCCTGTTGAACTGGACATCTCCCCAGACAGACCTTCAGGTGTATCCCTCCTAGGCTTTCTGGGTCCCTTCCCACTTTATGTTCTACAGAAGGTGGCTTAAGATCCTCCAGCTTCCTATGGAGGAAGCAATGGAGGATCAAGAGGAGCCTGATTTTGTGGAAATGATGGACATCCCAGAGTCCAGGAAACTGTCTATTCTCTTTCACAAATCCTTTGGGAAACAGACACAAAAATCCTGAAGTCTCCCAATTCTGTACCCGTGTTGACAGAAGGATGGACAAGAGGTACACACTATCAGGCTCAGATAAGGAGTTTTTATACCAGCAATGCAACCATGTTAGGGTAGTGCAGGCTGCTGCCTGTGAGAAGCAAACATTCCCTTGGCTTCACACCTCCCAGACAAAGACTCCAGGAAGATTGATGCCATGGCAAAGAAACAGTACATGGCATCTTCCTGGGACTCGGCAGTCGAATGATATGGCCTATACAGCCATGTACCAGAAGTCCAGGTGAGACACTGTACTGGCACTGGCTAAACAGGCCTCCCCCAGCTAACCAGGAGCTGGAGGAGGTGGCTGCAGATGGGATTGAGGCATCAAAAGTACAGATTCATGCTGCTGTGGACTCCACTGATGTGTCATCAAGAGTCATGGCTACATCTGTGGCTCTTTGGAGAATGGCTTGGCTCAGATGTACTAAGCCTCTCATAGGACACCCAGGCTAAGGCCATGGCTTTTCCTGTAGTGGGTAATTCTCTGGGGAGCAGACAGAGAACTACGTGAAAAGATGGACAGTACAGGACCACTTATAAGGAGTGCTCAGGCCAAAGAAAGGCAAGCCACTCCTCAAAGGCAGCAATCTAGGTGCAGGGGCAGGCCTTTTCATGAGGCCTTTTACCAACACAAGCCCTTCTCCTCTCACAGAGGGGTTCTTGGGGGTGAGGCAGGGCTGCATCCACTCCTTAGCTTAAGGTTTGCCAAGCAGACACCCTGATGGGTCTGCCTGGGTCGACTCTCCTATTCCAGTAGGGGCAGGCTGGCTTACTTTGTCCAGGACTGGTTGTCTGTTCCTCAAACAAGTGGGTCCTGGAAGTAGTAAGCTAGGCACTGGTTCTCAGCTTCAAGAATTTCTGAAGATGAGAGCCAGATCTTTTCCACCTGCAGGTCTCTCAGAAACCCTTGCCCTAGAGGCAGAGGTTTCATCTCTTCTGGCCTTAGGAGCCATAGAGAGGTTTCTACCCTATACAGGGACAAGGTCTGTACTCCTGGTACTTCCTTACCCCAAAAGACAGGGAGTGGCGACCCATCCTAGACCTAAGATACCTGAACAAACATCTTTCAAAACCAAAGTTCAAGAGGGTAACTCTGGGAATAATTCTTCCCTCTCTAAGGCCAGGGACTGGCTAGCCTCTCTGGACCTAAAGGTTGCCTGTTTTCACATTCCCATCAGGTGCTCCGTCAGAAAGTACCTCAGGTTGAGTTGCCCTCAAGCCACTATCAGTTCAAGCAATGCCCTTTGGTCTAACATCGGCCCCAAGGGTTTTACAAAGTGCCTGGCAGTAGTCGCCTTTCTAAGAAAGCAAAGATTTCCATTTTTCCATATCTGGACGA
Source organism: Neoceratodus forsteri (assembly GCA_016271365.2). Taxonomy (NCBI): domain Eukaryota; kingdom Metazoa; phylum Chordata; order Ceratodontiformes; family Ceratodontidae; genus Neoceratodus; species Neoceratodus forsteri. The sequence goes on from CM028133.1 coordinate 623,063,185, forward strand.
CTGGCTCGTAGTGGGCCATTCCCCAGACCAAGTCGAGTCAGACCTGCAAGTGACCTAGCAAGTGCTCACTCTCTAGGATTTCTTCTCGACCTTCCCAAGTCAGTTCTGAGCCAGTACAACTCCTTGCCTTTATAGGGGCAGTGCAGGATACTGTCAAGCAAGAGCCTTTCTTCCCTGGAAAGGGCAAGAGTTCTTATAGAACTGGCTTCTTCCTTAAGCCTTCAGGTGTCTGTGCCAGCAAGGCATTTCCTCCGCTCTTGGGCCACATGGCAGCTTCTACAGCAGTGGTCCAAGGGGCAAGATTCCAGATGAGGACATTCAGTTCCATCTGAGGCCTTTGGTCCAAAGAAAGGATTCCCTTACCAAACTGATTCCAGTGACTCGGGACCCTGATCCAAGCCCTTCAATGGTGGCAAGACCAGGACAATTTAAGGCAAGGTGTCCCATTTGTCACTCAGCCACATTCAGTGGTCCTTACCACGGATGCTTCCTCCTGGGCTGGGGAGCCCATCTGGGACCCTCACTGCCCAGGGACTGTGTCCCCTCAGGAATCCCTTCTCCATATCAATCTCCTAGAACTCAGGGCAGTTTTTTGACCCTGCAAGCTTTCTCTCAGTCAGTACAGAACAAGGTGGTTCAAGTCAGAACAGACACCACCACCACCATGTGGTACATCAACAAGCAGAGGCACATGGTCTATGGCCTTGTGCACAGAAGCCATGAAGTTGTGGTCCCTGGCTTATTCCCTGCAAACCTCTCTGATGATAGTCCACCTCCTGGGAAGGACAATGTCCTAGTAGATGCACTGAGCAGGATCTCACAGGCCGTCACGAATGGTCCCTGGACCCTCTGGTCTTGAAGGTGATTTTTCAAGGTGGGCACTCCAGAGATAGATCTCTTTGCAGCCGAGACAATCACCAACTTCCTCTTTTGTTGCAGACCCCCAGTCTTGGGCTCAGTCCTCTGGATGCTCTGATTCTGAACTGGGAAAGGAAATTTCTGTATGCCTTCCCTCCCTTTCCTCTACTGTTCAAAGTTTTAGTCAGGATAAGGTCACAATCTTGCAAAGCGATTCTGATGGCTCCAGATTGGGCCAGACAGCCTTGGTACCCTCTGTTGCTGTCTCTAGCAGTCCATCTCCCCTGTCTCTTCCAGGAATTACAACCTGGTAACCTCTCGGGTGGATTTGGTACCCTGTCTTCAGTCTTTCAATCTCAAGGCATGGCTCTTGAACAGTTAGAGCATGCAGATTTGCATCTGTCTCAGGGGTTCTGGATATCCTCAAGGCCTCTCGAAAGCCCGCACTGTAAGACCTATAACTCCAAATGGAAGAGATTCAGCATTTGGTGTTCAAGCAACATATTTCCCAGACACTGCTGAATTGCCTACAGTTCTGGATTATATGGTCCATCTTAATGGCCTAAGCCTCAGACCAGCTACTCTCAAGGTACACTTGTCAGCTGTCTCTGGTTTTCTGTCAGTGGGGAAGTCTTATTCACTATCATCTCATCCTGTGTTCTGTAAATTTTCAAGGGATTGCTTCATACCAATCCTCCATTTAGATACCCTGCCCCTGCCTGGGATTTAAATGTTTGCATTGCTCAATTGATTCTTGAGCCTATATCCTCAGTAGATCTTAAGTACTTGACTTGAAAACTGTGTTTTAGTAGACATTACCTCTGCCAGACGTATCAGTGAACTGCAAGCCCTGTCAGTTGAACCTGATTTTATCTCATTTCACAGGGATAAAGTGGTCCTTGGAACCAGTAGAAGGTTCTTGCCCAAAGTGGTTTCAGATTTCCACCTGAATCAGTCTGTCTCTTCCTGTTTTCTTCACTGATCCTTCCTCTTCAGGAGAGAGGAGGCTACAGTTTAGATGTTAAAAGGGCCCTTAGCTACTATATAGAGCATACCAAGGGTCACAGGTTTGATTCCCTCCAGTTGTTCCTCACTTATGAAGAAGTGGGAAAGGGCAAACCTGCCACCAAAGAACTATTGTCAGGTGGATTGTGTCTTGTATACAATTCTGCTATGAGAAACTGGGAAAAATTCCACCCTCAGGCCTGAGGGCTTACTCCACCAGAGGTACAGCTGCTTCCTGACTGCTGCCAGGATATTCCTCTCTTAGAAATTTGTCAAGCAGCCACCTGGAAAACAGTCCATACCTTTACCAAGCATTACTCTCTGCATATCCTGCTAGGAGTGATGCTCGGTTACACAACAGTACTTCGGAGCTATTCTCAAAGTAGGTTCTGTCCCTCCTCCATGGAGGTACTGCTTGGTAGTCTGCAATAGTCAGAATACAGCAAGACTTCATGTTATTTGAAGAAACATAACTCACCTTAGTAATGTTGTTTCTTCTAATGGAGTCTTGCTGTAGTCTGACCTCCCTCCCTCTCAGAACCTGTTTTGGGAAGTGGGTGGGCAGGTGCAGTGTTTCATCTCAGGGGTGCTCCTTTTACACCCTCTTCTTTTTGTTTGGCTCTTTGCTTTATTATTATTCTTGTTTGGATTGGTTTTGGTTTTGGGTTTCTGACTTGAGTCTTCCTTTGGGAATCCAAAACTTTTTGTTGCCAGTTGGCTAGTAAAAATGTTACAGTTTCCACATAGGATAGTTAGTGAGTTTTGCTCGTAAGAATCTGATGGTTGGATTTCAAGGGTTCCAGACAGAGACCTCAACCAAGCTTGAGCTCAACATTCTATGCTCTGCATAGAAAGTTAACCCTTTGTTCTCCAGGGCAGTTTAAAGGCTGGGGCTAACTGCAATAGTCAGAATACAGCAAGACTCCATTAGAAGAAACATAATTACTAAGGTGAGTAATTTTTCTTATTGATGGTGCTGGGACATCTCCTAGCCACTCTGCCTGATTCGAGTCAACCATGCAGGCTATCTGTCTTTCTGCTTATGGCCTAGAGCTAGCAAGGCATCTTTCAAGAGCGTCTTATGATGCCAATGAGGTAGCTTCTATGTTGGCAGAATCTGCAGTCTATATAAGACGGCAGCATGGCTTTTGCCTTTCTAGGTTATCACCTTGGCCTGGCATATGGTGATTGCCTCCCTTTCCAAGAGCCCATTTTCTCCTGCAGGGTGAGACAGGAATTGGCAGGGTACCTTCTTTCTCCCAGGTCACGGAGTCCCCATCTCATCCTGACCAGTCTCGGGCCTCTCTCTGGGCCCGTGAGAAGCTGTCCTCTGTGGTTCTCTCCCTCAAGGGGCTGAGGGGAATGTCTGACCTCAGGGATGTGCCAAGTCCCTTAGGTGGGGCTTTCTAGCAGATGCACTCAGCAGGATTTCGAGGTCACCACAAGGACCCTGAACCCTGTCATTCTTCCAGTCATTTTCAGGAGATGCGTACTCACCCACCAGTGATGAATGGTAAAGATATATACAGGAAGATATGACAATTATGGACCTACTGTAATTCTCAATCTTATTGTTTATCTTCACCATTCGTCACTGCTTCCGCCTCTGATGCCTCAGCCTCTGAGCATTGCCTCCTTCCTGCTTCCTTTCCCTCCATTGGAAACCTTGTGGGGTAAGCCTTGCTTCTCTGCTCTTGTTTCTCCAGGGGATTATTATTCTCCTTGAAGAGGGTGGACTAGCGGTGGTCTCCTTTTTTCTGCTGCCCGTAACAATGGGGCTCCTTGGGTCCTCTTCTCTCCTTCATTTTGCCTTCCTGACAAGACGGGGTTAGGTAGACCACCGGACCTTCTCGATCCGGTGGGCATAGGGCCCCTCCCTTCACCTTGAACCAGTCCAGTTGGCCAGAATGAGTACCTCTCTCTGTCAGGACTACTTCTCCTTTGCCTTGGCGTGGGATCAGTTTCAAGGTGTGTGGCGCCTGAATGTGAGATGTGTGTTGAGGTCCTTTGTCCTGGGGAGGACTCTGTCCCCACCCCTGCGTCCTAGGACAACTTCAGAGACCCCGACACCCTACTCTCGGGGTTTTTGTCTGGCGCCTCCTATGTTTCAGCCTTGGGGTTATTTGCTTGGGCTAGCCTGGCTCAAATAAGCCAGTCTTGCTTCACTTGGAGACAAGCCTGTCTCCCTTTTCAAGGACCATCTGGCAGATATAGAGGTGGAGGCGGCCTTGACATCCTTCCTTCTCCTGGGTGTGAGTTGGGTGTTGGGGTCTCTCATCATCTTTGCTCCCTTCTTCTTCTTGTCCCTAAACCTTTCCCACTTCTCTGTCCATAGGACTGCCCAGTGGTTGGGGCCCCTCCCTTATGTCCCACCTTTAGGCCCCCCATGTCAACTTTTTCTTGTTTTTTTGTTTATATCTTTCCTTCTACTGTCTCTCTGACTCCTCATCCCACCTTTTTCTCTATTCCTAATTTTCACCCTCCGGTGGACAGAACTGAGGTGAGGAGGAGTCAGCGTCAGTTACTGTCTGGCGGCTCATGCAGAAGCAGCTGTGCATCGTCCCTGAGGAAGCGACCGGTTCCTCCCCAAACACAAATTTGTTTATTTTTGTAAGCTGAAAGCTCCCACGGGTCATAGCACCTCCAGCATATACCCACCAGTGATTTAATGGTGAAGATATACAAGAAGATCAAGAATTATGGTGGGTACATAATTTTCATTTTCCTCATATAGTCTGCTGAAATAAATCCTGTAACACCCAGTACATCTCAGCCTTCACTAGTCAACATCAGGTGTCAGAAGCACATTGTCTGAAAACATTAGTGCATTATAAACATAATAACATGTTTACTGTTAGTTTAGTGTGCCTGTGGCTGTGCTAGCTGTGAAGATCAGGATGCATTGATTCTTGTTGTGGACCATTTATAATTTTTCTCCATCTGTGCAGTTTAAAATTTTCATTTATATTCATGCTGACTTTACCTTCAATTTTTTCCTGTTTAGGTGTAATTTATGTCTCAGTTAAACATTCATGCATTTTAGGTAAGGCATAATAATAACCTCATCAATTTATACCTGACTTTTGTTTTATTGCCTTTATCATCTTAATATACTTTTAGATGCTTTTTGTGTAGTGCTCATGTTCTTTATATTCCATGGTATGTATTTTGTCATGTTTAAGATGAAATTAGTACTTCATGTCTTTTTGTTGCAGCAAGGAGTTTAGGTTACAAATGTGTTCTGTGTCTCGGCTGCAAGTTTGTTTTTGAAAAGGTCTGTGCTCTTTTATCTGGAAACTTGCAGTCATAGCTTAGTGTGCCTGACCTGGTTAAAAGTTATGAATAAATATAACTAAACTATATAGGTTTTCAAGGCCCTGATTCTGGTTTATGATTATTATATGGAAAATGGAAGTTTTTCTATGGAAGATTAAGGTTTCTTGTCTGAGCCCTTATATCACACTCTAGGGGCCACTGATAAGCATAACTGTATAGTGAGCTAACATGGTCCTGCTCCTGGGAGGGAGGACATCGGCTGCCAGGCATTCATTTGCCCTTGTAGGCTAAACACAGAGTTGTTGGTGCCCACTGTGACAGCAGCCCTCATTCAGCAACCTGGCTGGAGGAAGGATCCAGCACAGCAGGTTCAGTTGTTCGGGACTGGGGAAAAACAGTGGGAAAATAAAGTAAAACATTGTCTCCATAGATCAGTATTTGCTCCCTCCCTTCTCTTTACATACAAAGGGCTCAACGGATTGATTAGAACTGCTTCAGAGAAATGGTCATGCTAGGGACATGGATATGTTGTTCATCCACACTGTCTGGCAGGTTCCTTGACGCTTTAAATCTTGCCAGAAGGTCTTCAAGCTGGCTCCTCCCACCCACCCAGGTGGTAAAACTCGGCAACGCCCATGACGCCATATCTTCCTTACATGCGAAATCAGGTTTCCTCCTTAATGCTGCGTGATAGACTGGATCCTAATTCTTTTAGCTCCGCGAAACTAATTTTAAAATTTTCAGACTTAGGTCAACTTTCTCCTCGCAGCTCGCGATGGACAAATCGACTCGGATTTCGTGGTGCCCTTAGGGCAGAAGATGTCCAGGACGGACCCGCACTCCACGTCGCCTACTGCCTTGGCCTAGAACACGACCTGCAGGCCTGCAAGTCATGCCGTTCGTTTTCTGCGCGTCCTGAGGACTGCGCTGCCCGGTTACAGCTGGGGCACCCGAGAACGCTACCTGCCAGTTAAGTCGAAGGGAGGCCTGTTGGCGGTTACCGTGGCGGCTGGCTGGCTCGGGCTGATGATCGCCCTCAGGAGGAGGCGGCCGGGCGCATCCTCCTCTTCCTCGATCACAGCATTTATCCCGCTCTCTCTGGGTACCTCGTATTCAGCTTCATTCAAGAGGCTTTGCCAGTCTCTTTCCACGAAGGAGAGGGCCATCGGGACATTCCCCGTCGGGCGTTTGTGGGAGCCGGAGAGGTCTCCTTCCTCGGACAGCCGACTGTCGACGCCGGCGAGTTGCGGCTAAAGCCGCTGGCTTCATGGCGTCCCGTCAGGCCAGCCGGCCGAGACACCCGTCGGCAGTCGAGATTTTTCTCAACCTGTCGGTCGGGCTGTCGACTGGTGAAGCCGACAACCCTTCTTCACCGGTTCCCCGGTGGAGACCGAGATCTGTCTGCACCCTGGTGCAGCAGTCCCTGATTAAGGTATCTGAGCGGGGGAAGAGTGAGTGTCCGCCGCTCCTTCCCAGACCAGTCCTCGGAAACACCGAGGATCTCTGTCTGTTTCAGACTTCTTCTCGGTCCAGCCGATCCGCTGACATCGGCGGTCTCAGTCTCGGCACTGAGGTAAGCAAGCGCCACCGATTGTCCTCATCTTCCTCCTCGGAAGAGGAGAGGCTTCAGCGCAAATTGCATCGGCCTTCCCGAGGACCTGATGTGGCGGCAGTTACTTCTGTCTGGGAGCAGGTCGACGTCGCTTCCCTGGTCATCAAGTGGCTGTCACCGGCGGCGAAACAACCCCTCACCAGAGTCGAGATGCCCCAAGCCTGGGCTGGTTGTTCAGCGAAACCTGCTGCCCCACCGATTGTGGTGGAACCTCTGCCTCCCACAACCGAAATGAGGCGCCGACCAAGGACTCTCGGTTGGGTCAAGGCCTGCCAACAGGTTGTCAATCACCCTCACTCCTGACCGTCCTCGGCAGGTGGAGGGTGGCTCAGGCCAGGCAGCTCTTAGCGGACTCCGGCGGGTCCGGCGACTCCTCCCTGTTCTCTAGGCGGTTGACCTGGGTCCTCCGGGGACATTTGTTGGGCAAAGCCCGCCGTCCTGCATGGGTTGCTTGGCTCATCTCGGAGTCCACGGGATGCAGCTCGAGCCGTATCAAAACTGGCCAGGTATCCCCTGACAGAAATACTGGACCGGGGATTCCCCATGGAGGCCTTCCGGTGCCTGGGGCCATTATTGGCCCAGCCTGGAGCTTTGGCGGCTGCCTGCTTCCTGCCCTGCGCCTTGGCCAGGATGGCCAGGAAGTATCACGGTCCCTCTGGCTCTTTGCCTGGGTTTCAGAACACCCCTCTGCTGGGGGTTGGTCACCAACAGCGTTTTCCGGCATTCCGGGAATGCTAGGGACGTGGACAAGCCCCCGGACAAGGAGTCAAAAAGCTGGACTCGCCGCGAGCAAGGTGTGCGCTGCATCCTCCTTGGCTTCTGCCAGGCCAGCTCGGCCGTGCTGATGGCACCTTCTCCTCGCCTCATGGGCTCCCTGGATGAGGTGATCCCTCATCTCCGGCCAACCTGCAGACCACGGTCCGGCAGATTCGGTACCAAGGGTAGGGCAGTGGCTAAGCAGCAGCTCAAACTGCTCTGGGCGTAGGAGACTCCTGTGCCAGATCGGTTGCGGCTGCAGTGGCCATGCGCCGGCAGAGCATGGCTTGTGATATCCACTCACCGCGGATACCCAGCACAAATTGGCGGAGCGTCCCCTTCTTGGGGACCGACCTCTTCGGCCCTATGGTGGAAGGTCACCTCAGCGGATCGAGAAGTCCAATGCCACTCTGGACTCTGTCACCTCCGCCCAGAAGGACAAAGGCCACCCGACAGCAGCAGCACAAGTCCTTCGCCTCTGCGCCTGTGGCACGTCCGCCGCCCAACAGCACCAGGGTCAGCAGGCTCGCCATCCCAAACCCAAGCCGCGGCTTCCTCCAGTAGGAAGCAGGAGGTAAGGCCAGGAGGTCCCTCAGCCGGTCTCTCCTCAAGCCTGCCCAGTGGCGAGGTTGAGTGGGTGTCGCCCCCAGCCTCATCACTCGCCCCTAGGTTTCCCCCCGCTAGGAGGCGGCTCCGCCACTTCCTTTCCTCCTGGTCCGCTATCACCATGGACCACTGGGCGTGGAGGTGGTAGGAAAGGTCTGCCTCTGGAGTTGAGCAGGCTCCACCCTTCGAGCACCGTCACCCCTCGGGGGGCCAGGGTCCGCAGCCTCTCTGTCGGCCCTGAGCCGATGTTGCCTGCTCCTCAAAAGAGGTGATCAGGAAGGTGGCAGATCCTCCTCCAGACCCAGGGTTTGTGTCCAGGCACTCCTGGTTCCAAAACGGACCAGGGCTGGCGCCCCATTCTCGACCTGCGACCTGAACAGGTTCCTAAGGTCTCGGACCTTCAGGATGGTCACTCTGGCTCAGATAATCCCATCCTTGGAATGAGATGTGTGGTTCTGTTCCCTGGACCTTCAGGGCGTGTTCTTTCACATCCCAATCCGTCCGTCTCACCAGATTCCTCCACTTCAGGCGGAGGGATCCCTTCTGATTCGGGCCATGCCCTTGGCCTTTCCCTAGCTCCCAGGGTCTTCACCAAATGCATGGCAGTGGTGACAGCATTCTCTTGGCGCTTGAAGGGTCCGGTGTACCCCTACCTGGACGATTGGCTGATTGCAGCCCCTCCAGAGCGGAGGTGGGCGGTCCAGAGATCTGGCCCTCCAGGTTTGCTCTCAGGTTGGCCTCCTCATCAACAAGGCCAAGTCAGAACTCATGCCAAAGCAGGTGATACATTTCATCTGGGCAGAGCTCGACTCTCTACGAGCCAGAGCCTGCAGCTCCCGGCGAGGACAGGGCCGAGGTTCTTTCCTCCTTGCCCAGTCATTTCAGGTTGGGCATTGTGCCCTGCCGGGACTTCCTGTGACTCCTGGGCCTCATGGCGGCCTGCACCAGTGTGGTCCGTTGGGCCCGCTGGTACGTAATCCCCTTCAATGGGGACTGGCCAGCCTATGGTCACAAGCCACTTGATCTGCTGGATCAGCTAGTGACAGTGACCCAGGGGATGTGGAGCGCTCTCAGTGGTGGACCATTCCAGCACATGTGCAGGAGACATCCCGTTTGTCCACCCGGGTCTGAGGTCTCTCTATCAACGATGCCTCTCTGATGGGTTGGGGTGCCCATCTGGGGAGCAGAGAGCGCAGGCCTCTGGTCCCCTCGGGAGTCCCGATGCCACATCAACCTGCTGGAGCGTCGAATGGTTTGTCTAGCCCTCATTGCCTTCGCTCCGTTTCTATGGGGTCAAGTGGTTTCAGGTCCAGGCGGACAATACCACGACCATGTACTACCTAAACCGCCAGGCGGGCGCGCTCCATGCCTCTGTGCGGGAAGCTCTCCGCATTTGGTCACTCGTCGCCAGCCTGGAGGTGGATCTCCTCGCCATTCATGTGGCAGGGCCTCCAACACCCTGGCCGATGCCCTAAGCCGGATAGGGGCTGCGTCCACAGTGGTCTCTCCTGCCGGAGGTAGTATAAGATATATTTCTCCCTCTGGGAGCACGCTGTTTGCCTCCAGGGAGAATCTGGCTGAGACTGTTTCATGCCGCCCCCCTCAGCAGGGCTCACTGCAGGGGATGCCTTCTCGAGGGCCGTGGACCCCGTGCCTCTTCTCGCCTTTCCCCATTTCCCTTGATCCACAAGGTGCTTCTCAAGGCAACAAGGGACAGAGCGCAGGTGATCTCTAGCCCCAGACTGCCCTACCAGTTCTGGTATCCAGATCTCCTCAGTCTCAGCTCCAGGCTTCGGGCGGCTTCCAGCCACCCGGACCTGATCTCAGTCAATCGAAGGTATTCCATCCGGACCTTCAATCCCTGCACCTGATGGCCTGGTTCCTGAGCAACTAGAGTTCCAGGCCTTGGGTCTTTCGGCGAGGTCCTCAGCGTCGTTGAGGCGTCCCGTAAAGTCGACCAGAAAATGCTACGCCTTCAAATGGAAGAGATTCTCCATTTGGTGTCCGGCAAGGGCCTGGACCCTTCCTCCTGTTCCTTGCAAGCATTCTGGACTACCTGTTGTCCCTTTCTCAGCAAGGGCTTCAGTCGATGACCCTTAAGGTGCACCTAGCAGCCATCTCTGCTTACGGGCGCGTGCGGGAAGCAGTCGGTGGCACAGGAGAAGGTGGTCGGTGCTTTTCAAAGGCTTTGATCACATATCCTCTCGGTACGAGAACCTCCACCTCCGTGGGATCTACTGCTGGTATTGGCTAAGTTCATGGGTAGGCCATTCGAACCGATGCACAGGTGTGACATCTTCACCTGTCGTGGAAGACCGCCTTCTTGGTGGCTATCCGTCAGCCAGAAGGATGGGAGAGCTCAGGCGCTTTCCATCGAGTCTCCTTATCTGGTCTTCCACAGGGACAAGGTTGTCCTCGCCCCACCGAAATTCCTTCTGAAGGTGATGTGGTTTCACCTTAACCAGGTGTTGACTCTGCCGGTGTTCTACCCAGTCACACCTCGGAGGCTGAATATAGGCTCTGTACTTTGGACCCTAGAAGAGTGGTCGCTTATTATAAGGCGGACGGCTGAAGATCGGGAGAGGTTCGCCAGCTGTTTGTCACTCTACGCTGAAGCCGCACTGGCAGACCTGCAGCCAAGCGGACGTGATAGGCAGGTGGTCACCTCCTGCATAGTCTCTGCTATAGGTCGGCAGACACGGAGCCTCCCAGAGGATAAGAGCTCATTCTACCCGCCATACCGCTGCATCGGTGGCTGCTTCCAGGAACGTCCCTATCCAGGAAATCTGCAGGGCTGCTACCTGGAAGTTAGCACACACCTTCATCACCCACTACCACATCGACCTTGAGTCACCCAGGGATGCTGGTTTTGGGGCCTCGGTTCTCAGTCTCTATTCCTAAGTAGGGGTGTCGCCTTGCCTCCCTCCTCCCGGAAAACTGCTAGGAGTCTGCCAGATGGTGTGGATGAACAACATATCCATGTCCTAGAAATACAGGTTACTCACCTGTAACAGGAGTTCTAGGAATGGTATATGTTGTTCATCCACCGACCCTCCCATCTCCCGGCTTTGGCGCTGCTACTGTGGCTTCAGTGGGCTAGATCTGGCGTCATGGGGCGGAGCCGAGGTTTACCACCGGGTGGGTGGGAGGAGCCAGCTTGAAGACCTTCTGGCAAGATTTAAAGTGGCAAGGAACCTGCCAGACAGTGTGGATGAACAACAAATACCATTCCTAGAACTCCTGTTACAGGTGAGTAACCTGTATTTTGTGTAGGTACTAGCGATTTACATCCCTCAAACTGTCAGCACATGATAGGGTTTGTTTTTGTGTAGTGTACATGAAACTAAAAATGTAGGTAAATAGAAAAAGAGTGAAAAAACAATTTACAGACAAGCAAGTTCCTTTCTATCAGCTTTGCTTGAGAAAATAAATAACACAACCTGTTGTTTTTTTTTTTTTATCAGCTGTCTTTGAGAAAAGAAAGGCACAACCTTTTTTTATACTTTTATTTATATATTTTATGACATTACAATGCCATGCATACAGAATCCATGAGTCATGCCATACTACATAGATAGGTAAAGCTTACAGATTTGATATCGGAATGCAAGACATGGCTACTGTTGGTACAGGATATGGGGAAAAATAGTTCATATACAGTAAAGCAACATTCTGACCAATGCTGTCAATGCCTAAACAGATTAATCATCATTATTAACTTCCACCAATATCTGAACCGGCAATACGCCTTGTTTTAAGTTTCATTTTAGTAACACTCAAGCTTTTCTTCACAGTAAACTCCCGTCACACACCCATTAACTGAGTTTTGATACAACAATTTAAACCCAGCTTGACTTAATGATCTATCAAGCTGTAACAGGTATACAACCAGGTTAAATGTACTGTTTAATTTCAGGTTTTAATGTTCATAAATGTCTCCACCATGCATTCGATTGTCCAGTAGAGCAAACCCTAGTATAGATCTCAGGGAGCTGAGATGGGGCAGAAAAACTCACAGTTTTGTTTCAAGTGTCATCGTCCTCAGATTCGTTTGGAAGTCCTCATCTCTTACAGCTCGTTCTGCCTCAACTTCTCCAACAGTTTTCCTGCCTGCGGAGTCAGTGTAGACATACTAAGCGACCAACTACCACCTGTAGCGAGCAGGCATGAGCATACTGGTAGGGATGTCCAGGTCCCTCAATCTCGTCGGATCGGGTCAAAGCTTTTCCGTTTCATGCGGGTAGCATATGAAAGATCTGGAAAGATCATTACTCTGGTACCATCCATCTCGATCCCTTTCCTTGTGCGGGCCGCCAAGAGTATTTTATCCCAAATCATCGAGGAGGCGGTTTGAAGCATAACTGTTCTAGTGCCTCCCGCTCTCGGGTGGCTCTATGGAGATTAACTCGGTAGGCTCGGATAAGAAAGTCTCTTGAGTGCAGATCAAATGTCTCTTCCAGCCAGGTTGTTAGGAAAGCCAGGAGGTCATCCCCTTCTGCCCCTTCTGAGGCCCAATATGCACATGTGGCCCTAGACTTGATTTTCCAGATGCTCCAGGCGTGATTTCAGCAGCGCCTGCTCCTTCTACACACATAGCCGCCGTAGGCCTGGGCCCGCTCAGAGGTTTTCTCAGCTGTCTGAGCGGCATCGACTAGACCACCCATCTTCTGCTCCACTTGCAACATCCTATCATGGTAAGTCCATCTTCTTATCTAGTTGTTGCACCGTCTTTATCAAATTTAGGACAGCTGTTTGCAGAGATTCTGGGTAGCTGGCAGTATAACCTCTCCTTCGGATCCTCTTGAGCTTGGCCTACCGAATGGGAGGGCCTTGGCTCGCCATGGGTATAAAAAACTTCGCTTTAGTTCGTTATTTTTCTTCCCCATAAAATCAAAGTCAGCGACCAAGTACAGGCTTTTGCTACTATCAAAATTCCGGTGGAGTAGGTTCAAAGTTATAATTTTATCGTTTTTTGAGGTGCTTTCAGGAGCTCTGAAGTAAGTCCTCATCGGCCGACAACTAACCCGCCCCGGCACAACCTGTTTTAAGTGCTTTCTGTAAGCTCAATACTTAAGCAGAATTTTAAAATAGCATTCCTGATGCTGTTTAAAGTCAGTTCTTCAGAATCAATCTTCGTCATTGACTCCCACTTATGGGTCTTGGCCAGATACACTAGGACCACACTGGAGCAAAGCTTTGCCAGGGGCCAGCCACAGCTACAGTACTGAGCTCGGTGCCCTACACACCCCAAGTGGTACCACACACAGCCAATAAACATTCCAGACTCCTCACTTCTGTTTTCAGCTCTCTTTTGTGCACCGTAGAAGTGCAGCACCTCAGTTCGACTCATCGTTGTTGTTTTGTGAGATGCTGAAATCTGACAGAAATGGGCGCAATCGTCAGAAAAGTTCTGCAGCTCTCCCACGTATTGTTGTCCTGGGGAAGCCAGTGATGGTTCCAAACCAGTACGAGATCTGCATGGCCTGCCTTGGACCACAGCGCAACATTAAAGCATGCAATACCTGCTACTCCATAGACCACTGCACCCTAGATGTTGAAGTAGGTCATCCAGCCTTCACCTTCAGAGGCAGGCATGCATGTGTGCATCCAAGTACAGATCGTTATAACTTTTCCTATTTTTCTTCCTAGACCTGTGGTTCTGTGCAAGTGCAGCGTTCTCCTTGACCTTGCTGCTCATAGGCATCGGAGACTGTGGTAGTTGGGTCTGGCAGAAAGTCTACTCCGGCGCGTTCGACTGCAAACCCTCCAGACTGCCTGCTCTGAGCACAGACATCCCCAGTGGCAGGGCGCAACCATAGCCTCAGTCTACACCAGTGGACACCTTAACACCAGGGTGTTGTCCATGCTGTTGCTATTTCGGACTATGGTGTCCCTTGCAGCGCAAGGAGGGTGATGGCCATTGCATCAGTTCTTTGCCCTGCTCTGGGCTGGTGCTGATGATGATGTTGTTTCCTGAGGTCATCTCCGACTCTGCTGTTATTCACAACACTGAGAGGGCTGATGGCTCTGGTACTGACAGTGAAGTCGATACTGAGCACAATGCCAGCGCAGTGATGGAAACAACCTCATCTCTGAGGCTGTTGCTGATCCAGATCCGCCATTGGAGGTGGCACTCAGTCTGAGTCAGATGGCAGCTCATAGGTAGAGTTTTCACCAGAGCTGCTGATGGCCTCTTCGTTGAGTACTGGAGTCACCCTGTGGGACCTGTATTGCTCGCTTTCCCTTACCTGGGGTTTCTCTCCATGGATTTCAGTTGGCTTTTCCTTTAAATGTAGTAGGACCGTGTGGGTGGATCTGCCATGCCTCGCCTCGAGTGAGGCCCCTACTCAGTTCTTCAGGTACAGGCTGAAGCCCTCAAAACCAGGAGTCTCGGCGACCTTTAGCAGGGCCTGCCATTTTCTAGAGTGGTTGCCTTCATTCATAGGCCACTAACATGGGATCAACACTGGGATTTCGATGGTGCCTTAGAGAGTTGTCACAGGAGTCTGACAGGGCCCAGTACAGGCCCTTCTCCCCAGCACAAACATCCCTGGAGTTGGTGCCTTGTCTCCATCGATGTCTGCAGAGGACAGTTAATCTTTTATCCACTTGTCTACAGATGCTGGAGTCGCTTTGCTTCAGCAATTTTACATCTGAACTTGCAAGCAGAAACAGGCCATAATGGTCTAGCAGGTCTGCTCGAGTGCTCAGTTCAGTTAGATCCCTGGAGCTGCCCCCAGTCTTCTTTGAGTCATCCCCATCCCAGTTTCCTCCCCTTCCACCTCCCAGTATTGCCTCCTTGTGTCCTAACTTTCTTTTCACCCTGCCCCCCAACCGTCTTTGCTGCCACCACCTCTTCTGGCAGCTCATTCCCTCACTTCACCACCCTTTCAGCGAAAAGGTGCCTCCTTATTCCTTCCTGTATGTACCCCCACCAGTTTGTCTCTCTCCCCCCGTTGTACCCTCCTTTAAGTTAAAGATTCCTCAGTATCAACTTTTGTGTTTTGCCTTACAATTGCCGAAGGTTTCAGTCTAACCCCATACTACCAGTTTCCTCCAGGAGTTCATGTTTAGATCCTCAGCCTCTCCTCATTTGTTCTGTCCCCGTGCCTGGATCATTTTGGTTGCCCTCCCTGGACTCCTCCAGTAGTTTGATATCCTCCTTTAGGAAGGGCACCAGAACTGAACACAGTATTCCAGGTGTGGTCTCACCAGTGACCTGTACAGTGGCAGAATAACCTCCTCCTCCTAGAGGTGATTTCCCTAGCAATGCAGCCCAGCATTTTATTTGCTTTGGCTTCTGCCATTTGGCACTGTGATGTGTTTCATATCACCTCTGACCATTACTCCAAGGTCCTTTTCCTCTTCTGTCACTGCAGGGCTTGACAAATCCCATAGCCGGCGTCCTGGACAATTATTTTTAACCAGGGACAAGCAGTCTGCTGTGCACTGCTTGTCCTGGATTCTAAATCTTTATTTTATTTTTTTATTTGTTTCATTTTTCCCAGCCACTAGTTGGCAGCAGCGCGGCGGCGACATTCTCAACAGCACAACAATCCCCCCTCGAAACCAGTCACCTGATAGCCACAACTGTAGACATGTGGCACTCTGGTCTGAATGCGCCCCTGTTACAGGCGCTAGCGGGCACTCTGTCTCGGGGCGGGAGCAGTGGAGCATGGGTGGAGCATGAAGACAGGTTGGGCGGGACTGCGGAAGTGGCAGAGCTTGTTGTGACATGACCGCTTGCTATTGGAGGCGCATCTTGAGGAGGAGCTGGGAGTGTCGGTAGAAGGGCACGGGATGGAAAATGTGCCATTTCACACGACACTTGCAGAGAGCAGAGGCATTTTGCTGCTAGCTTGTGGTGGGTGGTTGCGTGGGGAGGTGGGGACAGAGAGAATGACTGCCTGAGGGTCTGCATACTAAATACTGCACTACAAAATACGCAGAGGGCACTGAGGGCCTGAGGGGTAGCGGATCAGTTGAGAGACTGGGGGGAGGGGAAGACAAGCGTGGACTCTGTGGAGGGAGACTCAGGAGTGCTGATTAAGAAACTTTAACTAGAGGAGAAGATAAAAATAAGCGGGCAAGCAGGCAGCAGCACTGCAGTAGTGAATCAGAGGGCTGTATGTGTTTGTGTCTGAGAGTCAACTAAACTAATTTGCTGATTGGGGTGCGACTAATAATTAGTACACTTAAGTACCTGAATCTAGCTAGTGTTTGTGTGTAGCTGGTGCTGTGAGACCTAATAACCTGCCCTCAGGCTGAGAGGTAGAGGAACTTGGGAACTTTTTGCTAGCTACAGAAAACCAACCCAACTGCCTGCTACTGCTGCTAGTCTGGCATCTGCTACCTATACCCTTAACCCCTACTCCTACTTACTTTGGTGAAGGTGTAACCTGCTGCCCTGAGAGCCAGGGTAGAGGGAGACTTGAGGATTAACAGAAAATAAACTATAGGAACACAAAAAATAAACTGGTGTAGTTACCTACCTGTGTGGTATTACTTTTGGTGAAGGTGTCGAGACACTATGTGGCTGTGAGACCTAATACCCTGCTTTGTGCGCCCAGACTGAGAGGTAGAGGAACTTGGGGATTGGGGAAAAACTGCGCCTGTTTACATACTGAAGGGAAAACATTTTTCTGATACACAGAAAACCTAAATAAACCACCTACTTAGTCTATATATATTACTATTACTTTGGTGAAGGGTGTGCGAGACACTGTGGCTGTGAGACCTAATACCTACTTCCCCAGGCTGAGAGAGGTAGAGGAACTTGGGAACTGTGCCTGCCTCGGACTTATTAGATATAAACTGTACTGAAGGGAAAACATTTTTTTGTGATACACAGAAAACCTAAATAAACCTAGCCTTAGCCTAGCTACGTAACCCATATATTACCTACTTTGCTGAAGGACGGTGTGAGAGACATTGTGTGGCTGTGTGTGTGAGACCTAACCAACCTGAGTGCTGCTGCCCTGGGAGGGTAGAGCCTCGAGGACTTCAACAACTAACTGCGGACTTTTGGTCCATTTTGTGCTACACAGAAAAACAAATAAACCACCTAGTGTAGCTACTTGCATAATACTGACTTTGGCGAAGGTGTGTGAGACAAATAAAACCTGCTGCACTAGAGGGTAGAGGAAGGAACTTGGGGAACAACTGCAGACTTCATAGAAATAAGCAATTAATACAAACTAAGGGAAAAACATTTGTTGGTAAACAAAATAAACTCTTCTTTGGTGGAGGTGTATGTGTATGGCTGTGAGAGACCTAACCTGCCCTGAAGGACCGATAGGAACTTGGGTGAAGAACTGCGGAAGAGTAGTACTTGGTGACCACCACCACCTCTACCTCCCTCTCACTCCTACTCTGTTGTCCTGCCCACAGGCCCTTTTGTACTGATGTTCTAAGCATAAGCACTAACTTCTAAGCACAACAGCTTCAGGTAAAATATTACACAACACACACAAATATAAAATACAATTTTATTGTGTATAGCAATATTTCAATATTTTTACAATTGCATTAGAAGGTAAAAATGCAAAAATAAGCCAAAGCAAACTACTTTATTTACCCTTTGGACTGGAAAACAATCTTCCATCTCATCTTCTTCAGGAACAAAAGTAAAGATGCAGACTCGGAGACTTCTTCACAGTCAAGCCAGTCCCAACCAGCCCCAGGTCCTTACCACCTAGTCAGGAAAGCGCCAAAACAATGATTCTCAGTCTGGGTCTGTAGTATTTGTAGACATAACAGGTGATCAATCTGACTTGGTCATACCAATTTCTGAAATGAGTGAGAAAAATTATAGCAGCAGCAGAAGCGACCTTTGATTTTAGATGAGGAAAATGAAACAACAAACTTAAAGTCTGATGAGAAAATAAGTAAAGATAAAAATATGATGTTGAAAAAGGGCTTGAACATTTCAGCACCACTGGCTCAATCAGTTTACCTGGTTAAGGTATGATGACAAAAATACGTCATGTACTGCTCTGCCTGTGAGAAATATCCCACTCTTGCGACTCCTGCTTATTCAAAAACCTAACGTGTTTGCCACTGGTTCAAATAATTTCAGAATTGAGTCCATGAGAGCCCATGAGAAATCAAATCCACATATAATTTGTGCAAACCAGCATAGTCATAAACTGGTGAACATGCAGTCAATTTTAACATATCTGAAACTGCAATATATCACGCATTTTCTCAGATGGAGAAGTCACCAAAAATAAAATGAGGCGTTTTTTAACACTGCATATTCCTTGGCTAAAATTTACCTCCTTTCTCAGATATGGAGTGGCTTTGCACATTGCAAGAAAAAATAGGGTTAAACTCAGCAGCAATTACCAAATGGTAAGCAGGACAGAGATTTCTGTAACATAATATCAGCTGTCATGTCTAAAACACAGATCCAGACTGTCAAAATACAAAATTAGTTACCGTTCTTGCAGATGGCAGTACAGATGCAAGCATTGTAGAGTGGAAAATGTCTTCCTTCGTTTTGTTGATGGTGCAGAAAAAAGTTACAATTGTGTTAATTAAAGCTGTACCGTAAACATTCTCACGCAGATGGAATTTTAAAGCGATAACCTCCGCACTTGAGTCTGTTGATCTTTCTTTTCCGGACCTTAACGATGTGAGCAGACCTGGACCAGCTCTTGTATGTACCAACTTTGATGGTGCCAGTGTGATCATGGGCCATACAGGTGGCACCATAGCAAAAATCCGAGAACATGTCCCCACTGTAATACCCATGCATTGTGTAGCCTACAAACTGGAGTTAGCAGTTCTCGACGTCATGAAAAAATCCCTTTGTTTAAAGTAGAAAACACCTTGAAAGGAATTTTAAATTTTACCACTATAGCCCAAACTTAAGGCAGGAAATAGCAGATGTCATACACACCGAGGTTGGCTCATTTCAGTGCAATAAAGCAAGTCGTTGACTTTGCAAGTAAGACGCTGCTCAGTTCATGCTGTTCAAATCAACCTGCCTACAGTAATTCAACATCTTGAACAAGTCTCAAACTCTGCTGGTGATGATGGGGCCAAAGCAAAGGCACTTCTAAGAGATGCGACGCAGTACAGTTTTGTAAAATCACTGTTTATTCTTCAAGATTTTCTGCCAATATTGAAAAATTTATCACTTGAATTTCAGAAGGATGACCTACTAATATTAGAAGTCCCCAACTCGTTGATACATGCTTACTCCAGTTGACTGAGCTAAAAACAAGACCAGGAAAGTTTATGACGTCATTTCTAAACCAATATAATCCTGCAGAGAAATGCATGAACTATCTCATTTCAAAGCGTGGCAGTGAGGACAAGATTGTTCCTTTCACTTTCAGAGGAACTGTACAAAAGTAAATTTACGACTGATACACAGCTGCACAGTTTAATAGATGCAGCAGTATCTTACATTGATCAGCGTTTTGAATTTCTTGGAAGAACCTCTGAAATGGTTCAGTTGCTTAGATTTCAAAATTTCGATCTGTCACGAGAAGAACTTGCACAATTTGGCACAACTGAGTTTAAGTCATTTATTAGACTACTTTCACAACTTTTTTCTGAAGATCACATAACCAGTATAAAAGGGAGTATTGTGCATTAAAAGCAATGCTTAAGTCTGCAGTTGATAAGCCATATCTGCAAGTGTATTCACGACTACTCACGAGAAACCGCCCAGCTTGCTCACATCCTTGGCCTAATAGAAATGTTACTGGCTGCGAGTGTGTCTACAGCTAAATGTGAGAGAGTATTCTCCATTCAGAATCTTATAAAAACAAAAATAAGAACAAGTTTGGCTGATGACACACTCCAGTCACTTCTGCATATAGCAGTTGAAGGCCCTGCATTAGACAGCTTTGATCTGGATCAAGCTATCAACCACTGGCTACTATCTGGTTCTGGCGCTCACATTCATGGTCATCATGGTCATACTAGTTCAACTACTAGTTCTGCTGATTCAACGAAAATGTCCCTGAGGCTGTCACTAGTCTTGATGATGACATGACTGAATATGATGCTCCGGCTGGAGCAAGCTCAGGCTTCCTGTAACTTTCCGATGCTGATGCTGTGTCTGCTACTCTGCTGTAATGATGTTCTCACTGTGCTGCTGGCTGGCACTCTGTGCTGCTGCTGCAACCACACTTGACTGTCAGTCCCTAGCTGCTGATGCTAATTCTGTCTGTGCTCACCATGCTGTTGGCAAAATAAAATCATATTATTTATTCTCCTTATTGTCTATTTCAACACTAAATAACATACTACAATAAATCCATTGAGTTTTCTGTAGTTTGATACTTTCCATTAAAAATATGCCATTTTATACCTGGACTACCAACTCAACACTGGCACAACTACTTTTGGACAAACCACTTGTCCATGGACAAATACCTAATTTTAAAATTTGTCAAGCCCTGTGTCACTGTCACCTGTATTCCCATCAGCCAGTATCTGGCCCTTGGATTCTGGCTCCCCATATGCATTACTGCGTTTCTTAGCATTCAAACCAACTGCCAGACTTCTGACCATTTCTCCAGCTTAGCCAGGTCCTCCTTAAATCCTGTCTTCCTTCCTCTATGTCCACCCTCCCACTGAACTTTGTAAAATTTGCAAAAGGCAGATTTTACTGTTAACCCACTCCACTATGTCACTTCTAAATATATTGAACAGCACAGGTCCGATATTGAGCCCAGTGGGACCCCACTGGTTACAGGCCTAGGTTTGGGCACCACCACCACCGCTTCTGGCTCCTATCCCATAACCAGTTATTGACCCACCCAGCATTCTGTCCCTATTCCCAGATCCCCTAGCTTGCTGATTAGCCTGCTATGTGGTACCACTGAATTGGAACGCTTTGTCCAGGTATAGGGACGGCCCACCGCCTGTCCCTGTCCAATGACCTCATAGCACAGTCAAGAAGTCTGTCATGTTTGTTTGACAAATCTCCCCGACAAACCCGTGCTGTCTGTCATTTTGGAGACCATTCTCCTCGAGGGAAGGACACCAGCCTTTTAAAATGGCCTCCATTAATTTACCACTATGGATATCAGACTCACTGGCTTGTAAATACCTGGCTCATCCATGATTCCACTCTTGTGGAGAGTACCACATGAGCTGTTCTCCAGTCCTGTGGCACACCCCTTCTCCAGCGAGGCATGAACAGGTCTGTCAGGAGGTCGCTAGTACTCCCGCCAATTCCTCGGTGTACCCCTTCTGGTCCAAGTGCCTTGTCCACCCTCAGTTCCTTTAGTCCACTCAAGACCTATCTACCTCCGTCTTCCCCTCATACTCTCTCTCCCCTCCCCCAACCAAAATTCCCCTGTGGCACAGGCACGTCCACTCCCTGGTGAAGACTGATCAAAAATACTTATTTAGTGCCTTTGCTTGCTCCTCACCCTTTTCTGCCCAACCTCCATCTTTATTCTAACTACCCTATCTTTTCTGCTTCTTCTCTCCTTAATGTACGGAAGAAGCCCTTCTCCCCCTTCCTTAATCCCCTGTGCCAGTCTTAGCTCCTTCTCAGCCTTGGTTGCTCGGACCGCCTCGAGATTTCCTCACATATACCTCTCTGTCCTTCTCCACGAGATACGTTTGTACTTGGTGGAGATGGTCAGAGCTTCGACTTAAATGTTTCTACAAGTCACAATCTGGCAGCCCTGCCATCTGACTCCTGACAGTTGTTAATCTCGATACTGTTATTCCTCCATGGCTAGAACCTTTGAGGATGCATTCAGGGCACTGTGGAAGCATCCATTCTCCAATCCAGCCATTCCCAGGGACCTTCTCATGGGGTATCGCACACATATGATGTCCACAGGTGAGTTACTTCACCCCTCCTTAAGGCTTGAAGTACTGCAGACCCCATTGGAGTCATGACACATTGTGTGTGACCAACTTCAGAGGCAGCTTCTGCTCAGATGGATGCCCTAGGTAGGAAGGTTTTCCTCAGCACACACTGTATTGTGCATCTCTGCACACCAGGCGCGTATTGTGATGTAGAACAGTCATCTGTGGTTGCAGCTAAACACACTCTTAGCTACAGTGCCGCAGAGCAAGACAGGCAGGCCATTGACTTTTCTTCTCCAGGGCCTGGAAGTATCTCAGCACCAGTCGAGGGCATCTCACAATACCAACTAGGTCACCTTCAGTGCTTAGAAACTACAGTCTGCCTCTACTTGGCATCTGTGGCCTGGCATAGGGTACTTAATTCTCACTTCCAGGGGCTCATTTCTTCTCCCCGGTCAGGCAGGAACACTCTCGAAAACCCTCCTGCTCCTGTGCCACAGAGCCCCAACTGGCCCTGACCAGTCTCAGGTCTTGCCAGATCTGAAAGGGCCCCTGCCTTCAGGTGCTTTTCTCCATGCAGGGCTGATGGTATGCGTTACCCTCAGGGTAAACCTGTTTCTCCTCAGACAACAAAGGAAAGCTTGATACTTGGACCAATAAGTGTTGATCAGTGGTGTGCCTTGATTCTTGAAAATGTGAAAGTTACATTCCTAATGTAACTGTTGATCTTCAGAATATCTTCACCATTGGTTACCACAGACACTCACTGTCCCCCGCTGTAGCAGAGCCAGGGCCTGTAAACAGCTCCCCTGACAGTGCAGGCCAGCACCACTTAGTGCCAGGGCATCTCCCCTGTTTGACTCACCAAGGAGTATTTTTTATTTTTCTTTAAAAAGGAAGGGTGGGGCGGTTGGGACCCATTGCCAAAATTACTCCCACAAAAAAAAAAAACTTAAAACGGAGGTGACTCTCTTTCAGGTCCAGTACTAACCAAAAAGAGAAGGCAGCTTCCTAACTCTCTGATCTTCCTGGACATAGTCTCCACCACTCATTCACACTAAAGGGGCTCGCGGAGGCACTAGGAGTGGCGGAAGCCAAAATCTTCAGGCGGGCCAGCACAAGGTGAGGACAGAAGGTAGCACCATGAGACCAGCTCACACCAATAGGCTACATAATGGTCTACCTCCAGCCCCCTCAGTTCCTTTTTCCCCACTGTCGAGGTGCACTTCAGTGACTACATCACTTACCCTTGAAGTAAAATCTTAATGTCTATATGACAGCAGTATTTGATTATCTTATTAGTTTTATCAATTTTAGTTATTTAAAAAAAAATTTTCGTTCAACTAAAGAAGTCTTCTGCAGCCCGCCTGAGTCCACCATGAATGGGGCCGGTGACAGTAGGGAGACTTTGCATAAAAGCTGTGTTTTCAGCAGGGCTGGGTCTGGTCCGCCACTCTGTGCGGAGGGTCTGACTACAGGCAGTCCTGGTGCTCGGGGGGTGGCAGTCCTCCCAGCCACAAAAGCCGAGTCCCATTTCAGTTATCGCCGAGGACTAACTCTTTCGGCTTAGAGTTCTTAGGCCCCCTAGTAGAAGAAAAATGGTACTGCTCGAGGTCATCCTCTGGTATATGTCTGCGTATCGATGGTCGGTATGGGGACAGGGGTCTTACTCCCTGAGGTTTTCTATGGACTCTGTTCCTAGTGGCCGACATTCTCAACTCCTTAGTCCCTCCCGCCCCCTAGGGGATCTTCTGTGAGCAGTTTCATCATTGGTCTGCTCTTATGGAGCAGTGGGTTGGCGGTTGTCCGCCTGTCCGAGCCTGGGACAGTCTCCAGGGTCCTCGGGCCTGGGGTTTCGAGCCTATAGGCAGAGTAGTTGGGGATTCCTAGCCACGCAGTACCTCCTCCGGTTCTGTCAATGCAGCGCTCTGGTGCTTTTCCCTCTCATATGTCTGTGGCACAGGTACCATTTTCTGCTACTGATTTGTCAGATCTTCCTCCTTGACTCTGAGATTTGGGTTGGGGATCTTCCTGGACTAAGTCTCCATCACTCATTCACACTAGTGGGATGGCGCGGAGGTGCTAGGACCAAGCAGGAGCGAAAGTTTTAAGAAGGGTCCAGCACGAGAGAGGACACGCATGCTAGAGCTCGAACTTAGCTCGGCGCCTGTGTAGGCTGTCTCAGTGTTGACCCTCCAACTGCCTCAGTACCTTTTCTCCTGCCGTCAAGTGCGCGTGATGTCGATGTCAGTCGTCTGCGGAGTCTAAGTTTCGTCTATACAACAATAGCTCTTAATGTTTTCATGTTTTAAAGTAGTAATTTACTATTTTACAAATGAGAAAAAGATTATGAAGAAGAAGAAAATAAATTCTTTCCTGTCATCAACAGAGTGGTCCTTAGACAGTAGCAGTGACAGTAGGAGGACTTTGTTTAAAGTTTTATGGCAGAGGGGCTGTGTCCGGTCCACCACCCTTAATTAACCGGGGGTCTGACTACGGACAGTTCTGTGTGCTCGGGACTGTCCTCAGAACCACAAACCTAACTGTTCCGGTGATCCAGCCACGCTTGACCTTGAGGTCCTTTTACTCGTTCGGGAAGAAGAATCGGTGCCACTCGAGGTTGCCTGTTGGTATGTCTGCATGAGAAGGTGTTGCGTCAGAAGGCGATGGGTCAGAACCGTCTTTGGTGGGTTCCTCTTGCCCCACTCTATGACCGCTTTCTCCAGCAGAGCTCCATCTCTCTCCTCCTGGAGCTCCGGTGTGCAGTTTCACTTCTGGGTCGCTCCTATGGAGCAGGGTTCGACTTTCCAGTTTTCCTGGCTCTGTTCCTGATTTTGGGACCTCTGGGCCTCGGGCCGTTGCCAGGTCGATTGGATCACTTATGGCGAGGTGCCCTCTGGGTGCCCTTGCCATAGTGTCAACCCCTCATGCCTACCCCCTTCCCATGCAGGGGCGGCACGGCACAACCTTTTCCTTCTCCCTTCTCAGGATTTCCATTGGCATTTTCCTTCAGCGCCGTGGCTCGGTGCCTTGGTCAGCGCTGTGCCCATGAGCCGTAGCTAGGTGCCTTGGCCGTGATCGGGCCTCTTGGCCTTGGTCGGCACCGTGGGTTCGTGTCTTGTCGCCGCCATCACTCGCGCAGCACCGCGGTGCCTCTGCCGCCACTCGGTTATCTGTGCCATCAGTGGCGTGGGCACCGTGGTGCCAACATGGCACCTGCGGATGCCGGGAGTGGTGCTGGGAGCACCCGTGGGTGTCTTGGGTGATGAATTGGGCACCCATGGGTTCCATGGATGCTTCAGGTGTCATGGGTGCCACTGTTGCCTTGGGTACCAGGGTGACACCCGTCCGGTGCCCAGGTGGCACCGCAGGTGCCATGGATGCCACTGGTGCCCTCAGGTGCCTCTGGTGCTATTCTTGCCATGGGTGCTGTCTGTGCCATGGTGCCATGGGTGTTGGAGGTGCCCTCGGTGCCATTGCTACATGGGTGCCCGGAGTACCTGCGGATATTGCCGTGGCTGCCCTCTGGTATCACCCAGGTTGGCGTAGGCAATGCTTGGTCCCTCCTGTGCCATGAGTAATACTGATGCACCACGGTGCTAGTGGTGCTATATGGCAGAATTAGTGACATTTTTCCTTTCGACTCCTTTCCACAGAACTTGTGGGGGATGTTTACCACAGAATGAACTCCTGTTCTACGGATTCTTTTTCCACACATTTTAGTGAGTGGCTGTTTATGTGGGATCTTGTGCCATCCAGCGGATCCTCCTGGACATAAGTCTCCACCACTCATTCACACTATTGGGATCTGCACCAGAGGCACTAGGACCCATCAGGAGCAAACTTTTGCTGGAGGGTCAGTGCCAGAGATGGCGCCCGGGGAGCGGCGCCGCGAGCCCTCTCGTGCGGTAACGACTATCTCGGCGTCGACCCTCAACCGCCTCAGTTCATTTTTCCTGCCGTCGGGTGCACTTCAGTGACCTGTCGGGAGTCAAACTTCAAACTAGCAGCATAGTTTTCAGTTTATTATTTTGTAGTATTATCTCGATACAGTATCGCTTAATTTTATTCTTATTTTTAAAATAAATACAATAAAGAAGTCTCAGCCTACCTTGGCAGGAGCGACCATGAAAGCAGGTCAGGTGGGAGGGAGACTTCGTATGAAACTGTTCAGTCAGTCGGGCTATGTCTGGTCCGCCGCCTTCTCCCGGAAGGGGGTCTGACAACGGTCAGTCAATGCCCAGGGGATGGGCGGTCCCCAGGCTTAAAATAAGCGGTCGCACCTCGGCACCGCTCGGCCTCGAGCTCTTCTCAGGCCCACAGGTCTAAAAGAGAAGGCATTACTCGAGTAGCCTCTGATATGTCTGCACGTAGACGCCGGTTAGCGGGCTAGTTGCCGCCTTCTCTCTCTGGAGTCGCCAACCTCTGCTTCTGGTAGCCGACGGGTTGATCGGAGCCCTACCCCGCCCCTGCAGGTAGGTCTTCAGGATGAGCAGTTTCATCAGTGGGCGCTCTTATGGAGCAGTGGGCTCGGAGGTTGGTTCGGCTACCTGGCTCGGTCGCTCGTGGGCCTTCAGGCTCTCTGGGCCACGGGTAGGGCAGTTGGACCTTCCTGTGACACAGCACCTTCTTGGTGCCGCGACTCCGCGCTTAGTGTCCCCCCTCCACATGGCTGTGGCGCAGGGGCCACACCGATGCCCTTATCTCCTGCTCTTCTTCCTTCAAAACCTGTTTTTGAGTCTGGGAGTGTTTCTGAGCATCATGTGGCCTCTGGCGCCGTCCTCGGCGTCGGTGCCACGCTCGCGCCGTGTGGCCTCACAAGCGTCGTTCTCGTCTGCGTCTCCTCCTTTGCACCGGCTGCTCGGGACTCCTCTTTTCACTTGTTTCCTCCTTCCTCCTCTTCTGACTTTCTTCCTTTCCTGTCCATACAGTCCCTCCTGGACTGTCAGGAGATGACGTTGAGCTTGACCCAGACCTTCAGTTGGGTGATGAAGTGGACGAGCAGGATCTAGTTACTGCTACAGAGCCTGTGGTCGAGGACCTATCCTTTAAGTCTCTGTTGAAAAATCTGAGTTCCACACTTTCTCTCCAGACATCGATCTTGGGAAACTGTTGAGACTCAATATCTTCATGCCTCGGAGATCCCTACAGTTTGACTCCTCGATTCAGCCTTCCTTCGAGGCAGCTGTCTCAAATGGTATGGAATAATCCTGCTCTTACCCCTTCGGTGGCTAAATCCATTGATAGGAAATATTCAGCCCCCAAGGATCGTCCCATTTTGGCATCTCAAGCTTTGCGGATCCTGTTGTAGTCCTGGCAGAGAATGATAAGGTCGTTCTTCCTCAAACTACTACAGCTCGACCTATTAACAAAGAATCTCGTAAGATAGACACCTTACGTAAGAGAGTCTTTGCTGCTTCTACTCTAAGTATGCGTATTGCCAGTTACCAAGGCTATTTTTCTCAGTATGAGTATATCCTGGCATTCTATTAAACAGATGGTTGAAGCCCTACCGAGTCGGATTCAAAGCCAGAGCTTCTTCAAACCATTACCAGAGGTATTGAATCTAACAACCAGCAGGTTAAGCAGCCATGGATGCTTTTGACACTGCTTCCGTTCAGCGGCTGCTGGTATTTGCACCCACCGTCATTCCTGGCTGCGCACTTCAGGTTTTCACGAATGACGCAGCAGCAGGTGATGGCATTGCCTTTGATGGTGCATATCTTTGGTCCTCAGGTAGAGCAAGCTCTAGAAGCTACACAAAAGACTAGGTCAGCCATTAAGTTGGCTCGACCCTCCTGCCCCTCTCGAGGGCATGCCAGTAAACCACAGTTTCTAACCGCCAGTCCTTTCGAGGCAGAGGAAGTTTCCATAAGAATCAACCTGCCCAACCTCAAAAGAAGGCGCAACAGAAAGCGCAAGGCCCAAAGCGCCCAGCTATCTCTTATGAATTGCCGGCCCAAGTTCCATCTCAGCTGCCCGAGGTGGACTTTTCCTCTCGGTGGAGGTCGTCTGATGCACTTCCACAACCAGTGGAAGTCCATAACCTCAGACAAATGGGTTCTTCGGATAATTCACGAGGTATTCACTCAATCTTGTGGAGACCCCTCAGGATTGTCCCCAAATGACAGCCCAGGCTGTCAACTCTTCAGTCAGACCTTCTGCGCCGAGATTCAGGGCCTTCTGAACAACAGGGCAGTAGAAGTGGTGCCACTGCACCACGAAACACGGGTTCTACTCCCATTACTTTCTGGTTCCAAGAAGTCCCAGGAATCGCCCATTCTAGATCTCAGAAAGCTAAACAAATTTCTCCCCAAGGAGAAATTCAAAATGATTTCTCTGGGAACCCTGTTACCTCTGCTCCATCAACACGACTGGTTAGCCTCCTAGATATGCAGGACGCTTACCAGCACATTCCTATTCACCCGAGGCATCACAAATTCCTGAGGTTTGTGGCTCTGGGACAGCATTATCAGTTCAGAGTCCTGCCCTCTGGGCTATCCTCGGCCTGTAGAGTTTTACAAAATGTTGTGCAGTTCTCTGGCGCACCTCAGAAAGGTCGAATTCAGGTGTTTCCTTATCTGGACGATTGGCTTCTAGCAAGCCCTTCCAGGCAAGGGACTCTGGGCGCTGGAGACGCCTCGCGCCTCCCCACATCCATGGGAGTTCTGCTCAACCTCAAGAAATGTAACTGCAGCCCTCCCAGAGGCTCCTTTTAGGGACTCTTCTGGACACCTCCTGTGCGAAGGCTTTTCTTCCAGAAGACAGGAGGGCGATATCCTTCAGATGGCCCGTCACCTGGGGAAAACAGCTCGTCACAGCTCTCTCGATGCAACGGATGCTAGGTCTCATGGCATCCTCAGTGTTCACTGTACCCTAACGCGTCTGCACATGAGAACCACCCAGTGGATGCTCAGCACTCAGTGGTCCCCAACCACTCACCCGCAGTCCTATCTCATCAAGGTGACAGAACCTTTGAGGAGGTCACTCACCTGGTGGTCTCAAGAGAGCAATCTCCTGGAGGGTATCCTTTGCTCCTCTGGACCATCAGATCTCCATTACCACAGATGCATCCCTAATGGGGTGGGGAGCTCACTGTCAAGCTCTCCACACTCAAGGTGCGTGGACTCAAGTCGAGTCCAGCTCACATAAGCGTCCTAGAAATGAGCCGTTCTTTATGCGGTCCGAGCTTTGAAGGACATTCTGTGTCACAAGAACATTCTCCTTCAAGCGGACAACAAAGCAGTGATGTATTACATCAACAAGCAGGGCAGTGCTCACTCTTACCCCTTATGCAGGGAAGCAGATGAGGGTATGGGAATGGTGCTTGGAGCACGAGGCTCTAATTCAAGCAGGTCTACCTGCCAGGTGTTCAGAGCGAACTGGCAGACCGTCTCACAGAACAGAGACAGACCCTCACGAGTGGTCTCTCGACTCAACCATAGTTCAGTCACTATTTGAAGAGTGGGAACTCCAGACCTGGACCTTTTGCATCCCCACTCAGCATAAAACTGCCTCTCTTCTGCTCCAGAAATCCAGGGCCTGGCATTTTCTGTCAGGATGCGTTCAGGCTGCGGTGGACAAAACACTTTCTACGCCTTTACGCCTCTTCCTCTAATTCAGAGGGTACTCCTCAAGTTCAAATCCCAGGGGACAGAATGATTCTCATTGCTCCCTTTGGCCTCGACAGCTGTGGTTTCCACTACTCAACAATATGTTGGCAGTTCCTCCGAGACCACTTCCCTGCAGATGAACCTTTGACTCAGGGACCGGTGGTCCATCCCAACCTGAGATCACTTCACCTTCATGCTTGGCTCCTGAAGAGGTCGAAGTAAACCGGTTCAATGTTCTCGAAGAGTTTCAGATATACTTCTGGCTGCACGGAAGCCAGCCACTCGAAAACTTACACAGCCAAGTGGAAGCGTTTTACTCTGGTGTGCAAAGTCCTCTTTGAATCCCTTTTCCTGTCCACCAGATAAGGTTTTGGAGTACCTTTTGGACCTCTCAAATTCAGGTCTGCAGTACTCTACAGTCAAAGTTCATCTTAGTGCCATTTCAGCGTATCATGAGCCGTTTTTCCTTAACTCTGGCTCAGTTACCTATGGTTAAGAGATTTCTTAAGGATTCTGCATACCAGACCTCCTACAAGATGTCCAGTTGCAGCCTGGGACATTAATCTTGTGCTAGACATGCTCACTCGGAAACCTTTCAAACCTCTGGCTACCTGTGAGCTAAAATTTCTCACCTGGAAGACTGCCTTCCTAGTGGCCATTACCTCAGCCACAGGGTCTCTGAGATACATGCCCTGGTCACAGACCCTCCATATACTGTGTTCCATAAGGACAAAGTAGTTCTTCAACTCATCCTAAATGTCTTCCTAAGGTTGTGTCGAATTTCATCTAAACCAACCTTTGGTCCTTCCTCTTATTTTGCGGACTTCCAGAATGAAGGGCGTTCTCTTCATTCTTTGGATGTTAAGAGGGCCTTGCGTTTCTATCTAGATAGAACCAAGGATTTCATAAGCTCAGCAACTGTTCGTTTCCTTCAGTGAGACCGGCTGGGTCAACCTGTCGCTATCAGATGTATCTCATCATGGCTGGTGGCGTGCCTTCGTCACTGCTATTCCATGGCACAGGTGAAGTTGGAGGTAGAGTTTACACTCACTCTACCAGAGCGGTCTCGGCATCCTAGCGAAATCCGCAATGTGCCCATCGCAGACATCTGCAATGCGCCACCTGGAGCTCAGTGCATACTTTCGTTAAACATTATGCACTAGATGTCCATGCCAGACGACATTCTTCCTTTGGCAGAGCCATCCTCAATGGACTTCTGTCCTAGAAACGTGAGCTCTTGGTCTCTCCTGCCGCCCTCTCGGGATTATTAGCTCGGTACTCTCCCAATAGTGTGAATGAGTGGTGGAGACTTATGTCCAGGAAGATATAGAAAATTACGTACCTACCGTAATTCTTGATCTTCTTGAGTCTCCACCACTCATTCACTCCCTCCATCCCCAAGCTCACCTTTGTGGGTCTTCACTCCCTCAGATCTTTAGGCCGTGAAGACTTCTTTGTTGACCCTTCTTACAGGGTCACCGGACTATCTTATGTCCGGTTTTAGGTTAGGCTACCCTTCTAGGTTAGTTCGCTGCACCTCCTTGGTAAAAAAGGTACTGAGGCGGTTGGAGGGTCGACGCCGAGATAGTCGTTACCGCACGCGAGCCACAGCTCGAAGCGCCGTTCTGGCGCCGACCCTCCAGCAAAAGTTTGCTCGATGAGTCCTAGTGCCTCCGGCGCAGATCCCAATAGTGTGAATGAGTGGTGGAGACTCGTCCAAGAAGATCAAGAATTACGGTAGGTACGTAATTTTCATTTTCCTGCTATGTAACTCTGCTGTACGTTCTGCCAGCAGAATCTCATTCTGCTCAGCACTTTCAAACAACATGAAGTCTTACTGTATTCTGACAATTGCAGTTAGCCCCAGCCTTTAAACTGCCCCGAGAACAATGGGTTAACTTTTCTATGCATGGCATAGAATGTTCATCTCGAGCTCGGTTGAAGCCTCTGCCTGTTGTTATTCGAACTGCAACCGTCAGATTCTTTACTCCGCCTCACTGAACAGTCGCTCTGGAGATTTCTCCTGCTGCTCGGTTCAAAGTTGGTTGAAGAGGCGGTTTCGGTCGTTTTGCTACCGAAATTGTTGTTTCGATAGTCGGTTCAAGTATCTGTCTGTGGTACCGTGAGTACTAGATAGGTTTGTTCTGTTTTCTATGTGGAGCTTGTAAAGTGTGAATCGGTTCGCTGAACCGATCATTTGAGGTAAAATTTGTACTTTACTTTTGTGTGTGCTTACCGGTCCGTATTGGTTCTAAAAAAAAAAACCAGGTTTTAGTACATTTTTCCAAGACCAGTGACACAGTCAGGAACCGATAGAGTCTTGCCTGGCGGTTGCGAAAAAAGGGTAAGTTTGGTTAGGTTGGCCATGTCTGAAACCCAAGAAAAACACGGGCCCACTGGGTTTCAACACTGCAGTGTGTGTGGGAGGTCTTTGCTAAGGCCGATTCCCACACCACCTGTGTTGTGTCTGGGGTTTGACCACCTCGATTCAGACTGCCAAATGTGCAAAACATTTTCCCAAATCTACCCTGGAAAAGATTAGGTAGACTGAGGGAAAGGGAGGCTGAAGTCTGCTGACCTGGATGGCCAGCCCGGTTCGGTTCCAACCGAACCAGAAGGAGTGCCCTCTGACCAGGCGATACTTCTTGAAGCAGAAGAGCCCGATTCGAGGAATCGGTTCTGACAAAAAGAAAAAGAAAAGACAAGTCGACGGTTCGGATCCAGAATCTCATACTCCAACCGCAATGAAATAGCCAAGATTTGTGTTGTGGTCGCTTGATTGGTTATGACTGATCTGGCACCTTTTGCAGGGGCTCGGTTCAGTCAGTTCCCCAGTTCGGATTATACCCTGGAAGAATTTCTATGAACCGGAGTTTGAGGAGGAAGGAGAGTTGGAAGATGATTATGGTGATGGTGAAAGTCTGGATGTGCCTATTGACCTGGACATCTCCCAGACAGACCTTCAGTGTTTCTCCTCCTAGGCTTTCTGAGTCCCATTCACACTTCATGTTTTACAGAAAGGTGGCTGATACCCTCCAGCTTCCTGTGGAGAGGCAGTGGAGGATCAGGAAGAGCCTAACTATGTAGAGATGATGGACATCCCAGAGTCCAGGAGACTGTCTTCTCCTCCACAAATCTTTGGGAAACGGACAGAAAAAATTTTGAGTCTCCCAATTCCATACCTCCCTGTGGACAGAAGAATGGACAAGAGGTATACTCTTTCAGGCTCAGATACTGAGTTCCTTTATCAGCAATGCAGCCATGTTGGGGTTGTACAGGCTGCTGTCTGTGATAAGGCAAGCATTCCTTGGCTTCACATCCCCAGACAAGGACTCCAGGAAGATTGATGCCATGGCAAGAAGCAGTACATGGCATCATCCCTGGGACTCAGGCAGCATAATTATATGGCCTGTGCAGCCAGGTACCAGAAGTCCAGGTGGGACACTGCACTGGCTAAACAAGCCCCCCAGCTTGCTCTAGGAGCTGGAGGAGGTGGCTGCAGATGGGATTGAGGCATCAAAGTTCAGTTTCATGCTGCTGTAGACTCCAGTGATGTATCGTCAAGAGTCATGGCTACATCTGTGGCTCTTCAGAGAATGGCTTGGCTCAGATGTACTAGCCTCACAGGATACCCAGGCTAAGGCCATGGATTTTCCTGTAGTGGGTAATTCTCTGGGGAGCAGACAGAGAATTACATGAAGAAAATGGATGAATACAGGACCACTTACAGGAGTGCTCAGGCCAAGGAAAGGCAAGCAACTTCTCAAAGGCAGCAGTTCAGGGGCAGGCCTTTCTAAAGACCTTTACCAAGCACAGGCCTCCTCTTCCTTTTCACAGAGGAGTTCTTCAGGGGAGAGGCAGAAGGGGAATGAGCAGGCCTGCATCCACACCTCAGCCTAAAGCCCCTGCCAAGCAGACACCCTGATGGGTCTGCCGGGTCGATCTCTATCCCAGTAGGGGCAGGCTGGCTTACTTTGTCCAGGACTGGATGTCTCTTACATCAGACAAGTGGGTCCTGGAAGTAGTAAGCCAGGGTCTGGTTCTCAGCTTCAAAAAATTTCCCAAGCTGAGAGCCAGATCTTTTCCACCTGCAAATCTCTCAGAAACCCTTGCCCTAGAGGCAGAGGTTTCTTCTCTCCTAGCTCTCAGAGCTATAGAGAAGTACCTACCTACACTGGGGCAAGGATTGTACTCCAGGTGCTTCCTAACCCCTAGAAAAGACAGGAGAGTGGCGACTCATCCTGGACCTAAGATACCTGAACAAACATCTTTTAAAGCCAAAGTTCAAGATGATAACTCTGGGAATTATCCTTCCTCTCTAAGGCCAGGGGACTGGCTAGCCTCCCTGGACCTCAAAGATGCCTACTTTCACATTCCCATCAGGTGCTCCCACAGAAAGTACCTCAGGTTCAAGTTGCCCTCAGGCCACTATCAGTTCAGAGCAATGCCCTTTGGCTAACATCAGCCCAAGGGTCTTCACAGAGTGCCTGGCAGTAGTTGTTTCCTTCCTAAGAAGACAAAAGATTTCCATTTTCCATATTTGGATGACTGGCTCATAGTGGCCCAGTCCCCAGACCAAGTCAAGTCACACCTGCAAGTGACCCAGCAAGTGCTCACTTCTTTAGGATTTCTTCTCAACCTACCAAAATCAGTTCTCGAACCAGTGCAGCTCCTCACCTCATAGGGGCAGAGCTGGATACGTAAAAGCAAGAGCCATCCTTCCCTGGAAAGGTCAAGGGCCCTCATGGAACTGGCCTCTTCATTCAGCCATCAGGTGTCTCGACCAGCAAGGCATTTCCTTCAGCTACTGGGCCACATGGCAGCTTCTACAGCAGTGGCCCAAGGTGCAAGATTCCAAATGAGGACATTCAGTTCCACTTAAGAGCTTTTTGGTCCCAAAGAAAGGATTCCTTACCA
This sequence comes from Neoceratodus forsteri, assembly GCA_016271365.2. Classification (NCBI taxonomy): domain Eukaryota; kingdom Metazoa; phylum Chordata; order Ceratodontiformes; family Ceratodontidae; genus Neoceratodus; species Neoceratodus forsteri. Next base: position 623,097,616 of record CM028133.1, read on the forward strand.
AACTAATTCCAGTGACTCGAACTCTGATCCAAGCCCTGCAATGGTGGCAGGATCAGGACAATTTGAGCAAGGGGTTCCATTTGTCACTCAGTCTCATTCAGTGGTCCTCACCAAGATGCTTCCCTGCTGGGCTGGGGGAGCCCATTTGGGGAACTTACCACCCAGGGACTGTGGTCGCCTCAGGAATCTCTTCTACACATCAGTCTCTTGGAACTCAGAGCAGTGTTTCTGGCACTGCAAGCTTTTCAAATCAGTACAGAACAAGGTGGTTCAGGTCAGACAGACACACACACCACCATGTCGTACATCAGCAAGCAAGGAGGCACTCGGTCCACGGCCTTGTGCACAGAAGCAATGAAGTTGTGGTCCTTGGCCTATTCCTGCAAACCTCTCTGAAAGCAGTTCACCTTCCAGGGAAGGACAATGTTCTAGCAGATGGATGCACTGAGCAGGATATCCCAGGGCCATCACGAATGGGCCCTAGATCCTCTGCTATTGAAGGTGATTTTCTCAAGATGGGGCACTCCAGAGATGGATCTTTGCAGCCCCAGACAGACAATCACCAACTTCTTCTTTTTGTTGCAGACCCCAGTCTTGGCTCAAGTCCCACTGGATGCTGCAATTCTGAACTGGGAAGGAAATTTCTGTATGCTTTTCCCCTTCCTCTCCTGTTCAAAGTGTTAGTCAAGATAAGGTCACAACCATGCAGAGTGATTCTGATTACTCCAGACTGGGCCAGGCAGCCATGGTATCCCTTGCTGCTGTCCCTAGCAGTCCATCTTCCCAGGAATTACAACCTGTTAACATCCTCTCAGGAAGGATTTGGTACCCAAATCTTCAGTCTCTCAATCTCAAGGCTTGGCTCTTGAAGAGTTAGAGTTTGCAGATCTGCGTCTTTCCCAAGGGGTTCTGGATATCCTTAAGGCTTCTCGAAAGCCCTACACCAGAAAGACTTATAACTCCAAATGGAAGAGATTCAGCATTTGGTGTTCTAAGAAGAATATTTCTCAAGACTCTGCTGGATTGCCTGTGGTTCTGGATTATATGGTCCGTCTCAATGGCCTAGGTCTCAGACCAGCTACTCTGAAGGTACACTTGACAACTGTTTCTGCTCCTGTCAGTGGGCAAGTCTTCCTCACTGTCATCCCATCCTGTATTCTGTAAGTTTTTCAGGGGTTGCTTCACACCAATCCCCTTTAGGATCCTGCTCCTGCTTGGGGTCTTAATGTTTGCATTGCTCTGCTTATGCAGCCCCTTTTGAGCCTTTGTCCTCAGCAGAGCTTAGTGCTTGACTTGGAATACTGTGTTTTGGTAGCCATTACTTCTGCTAGGCGTATCAGTGAATTCAAGCCTGTCAGTGGAACCTGATTTCACCCTCTTTTCACAGAGATAAGTGGTCCTTAGAATTAACAGAAAGTTCTTACCTAAAGTAGTTTCAGATTTCCACCTGAATCAGTCTATATCTCTCCCTGTTTTCTTCAGTGATCATTTTCCTCGGAGAGAGGAGGCTACACAGTTGAGATGTTAAAGAGCCCTTAGCTACTACATAGAGCTGCACAAGGGTCACATGTTTGACTCCCTCCAGTTGTTCCTCACTTATGGAGCAGTTGGAAGGGCTAACCTGCCACCAGAGATCTATTGCCAGGTGGATTGTTTCTTGTATACAATTCTGCTATGAAAAACTGGGTAAACTCCACCCTCAGGCCTGAGGGCTCATTCCATAAGAGGCACACCTGCTTCCTGGCTGCTGCCAGGGATATTCCTCTGAGAATTTGTGAAGCAGCCACCTGGAAAACAGTCCATACTTTCACCAAGCATTACTGTCTGAATATCAGGCGGTTTGGCACAACAGTACTTCAGAGCCTGTTCCCAAAGTAGGTTCTCTGTACCTCCTCCATTGGAGGTACTGCTTAGTAGTCTGCATATGTCAGAACACAGCAAGACTTCATGTTGTTTGAAGAAAAATTACTCACGTTAGTAATGTTGTTTCTTCTAATGGAGTCTTGCTGTCTACCCCCCCCGCCTCCCCGCTCAGAACCTAGTATCTTATTTCGAGAGGGCTCTTGCAGGTAGAATTACATATAGGACTGGCGCCAGCAGGCAGCACGCCCCACATCAGGTGACCGGCGTCAGTATAAAGGCGGTCCCTGATGCTCCGCCTTCCAGTTCTTTCCGCCGTTAGCTCGTGCAGCACCTCACTGTGAAGTTCGTGTTTCGCCAGCCCGTATCTTTGTCGTTTTTTACCGAATAAGTTGTTTTTTCGACTGTCAGTTACCATAGGTCGGTGTATGTCGCCCCTTCTACACCTCGAGCACAAAAATAAGTGCGATTCATGCGGCACCCAGCTACAGCACAAAGACGCCCATTCCCTGTGCCTGTTCTGCCTAGGCCCCAAGCACCCGGTCAGAAGTGCCAGCACTGCCTCAGCTTCAACGCTGCTACCCGAAAAAGCAGCAGCAATCCCTGGAAGCCCATATTCTGTAGAAGAAAATGAGTTCAATGGAAAAGGAGCTCAAAAACTGAGGCAGTCCACTTCCCTGAAGTCCATCGGAAGAAGAAGGTTATGGAGACACGAGGCAAGGGCCCCTCTACCACATCTCCCTCAGGAGTCGGTGGGACACAGGTAACGTCCCTCTGGGGACCACTCCTCGGCGGCCGCCTCAGAGGTTTCCAAGGGCGTTAGCCTGCCCATCTGGCTCGCGCTCTGTCCCTGTGGGCTCCTCCAGCAGTGGAGGCCTCCACCTCTGGTTTCGGCCGCAGGCTTGCGGCCTACCAATGCGGCGACTCGGTAAGTCGGGCATCGGCTCCTCCGTCCGCCCGAGAGGGCCGGTAAGACGCCTCGACCCTCGGGTGGTGCGTGGCCACCACTCCACCAACCAGGCCGATCCTTCTACTCGACCTGCCTCCTGTGATGGCTCCCATAAGCTGGATACTGGCTCCTCCGGCACCCCCCTCAAGCCACATGTTGGCTCATCCGACGTCCGGCTGGTAAGGAACTGACGCACTGACGCCGCACGTCCGTCGTACCCAGTTCTCCGTAGCTGCTGTCGCCTGGGGACCTAGAGTCTCCCAGCCCGACTCCAGGGATTTCTCCCTCCATCCCCGGGCGACGTTGGGGACCTTCCTCCTCAGTCAGACCACCCTCCAGTTGTTGCGTTGGATCTGGCGTGGGCTCTGACGCGGGACCTCCAACGCCCGGTTCTGCGAATCCGGGAGACATCCCACTCTCGTTGGGCCCTCAAGGCCTCCAATGTGAACCCGCCCGTGAGGCCATCTCCTCTGGCAGCCCCCAGCTTCTGGGTACCACCGTGTCTTATCCAACGCCGTGCATCGGGACTGCAGTATCTGGCGCCACAGTACCCGCACCTCAATACCAGACGCTGGCTGTCCGCAGCCGGGTTTTGGATACGCTCCATACGGTTATAACCCATATCCTTATCCCCACCTTCTCCTCCACCGCCTCTCAGGCCGGGTGGACTTGCAGGAGACTCTGGCCTCTTGGTGGGCTGAGGCCAAGGCTCGGCTCACCAAAGAGGTAGAGAGCCTCCGGATGACAGTGCCATCCCAGGTTCCTCATATGTCCGAGGCGGCACACTCCCTCACCACTCCGGATTCCAGGGTTCTTCCGTCTGGATCCAGAGAAGGGCAGGACATGCCTCCGGGACTTCCCAAGGGGTCCGTTCCTCCCTGGTTCGGGACAGGAGTCTTTTCCTGTTCACCGGACTTCTCGGATTCTTCCGATGGTTGCTCGAGAGAGACAACGAGCCACTCTCTCCGTCGAAGCCCAGGCCAAGGACTCCTCGAAGTCTCCTCCAGAGGATCCTTCTTTACGGAGTTGTAGGAAGGTCCAGGAGGTTCATCAGTGGCACTTCCTGGAACCAGACCCTCAGCGTCTGAAACTCGCTGAGCATCTGGATCTGCCCATGACAGCTCCTACCTTAGTGCCACCCTGTGATGAGCCTCACGCCACCTCGTTACCTCTATATGGAAACAGCCGTCGGTTTTAGCCCTACTTCCTAGGAAGTTGAACAGGCTATATCAGGCTCCAGAGGGTGTTGATTTCCTGATTCTCACCTCGTGCTGATTCGGGTCGTAATTACGCCACCACCGCCGGTCGGCAAAACCCTAAACACCTTAGCTGGTCACCACCTGATAAGGAATCACGCCTTCTGGACCAGTATGGGAGAAAGATTTATGATTCCTCCACACTGGGATCAAGGCCCTGACCTATGTCGGCCATATGGGGGACTACCAGAAGGCCATTCTGACTCAGGTGGAGGCCACTTGGACTCCCTGCCTGACTCTCAAGTCAAGCAGGAGTTGGCTGATCTTGTCCACTCTGCTCTGTTCGGCCAGTCGAACATGCTTCATGCAACATACGATGCAGTGGACAGCGTGCAGGAGCTCAGCTTTCGCTGTAGGTTCTGGCGTCATGCTTGGCCTGTGTCAGGGTTGGTCCCGGGAGGTAATCTGCTATCCAGGAAGCACCCTTCCTGGGATTGGTGCTTTTGGGGTGATGTCAAGGGACATCATCACCAATTTGCAAGAGAGAGGGACAGCACTGAAGTCAGTTGATTCCATGTACCGTCCCCATCAGCAGCGCCATTCCTTCGCAGATGGAATTGACCAAAGGCGAAACCCCAGGAAGGCGGGCCATATGCGCTGGGCCCCACAGCTGCGCAAGCCCCTCCGCCCAAAAAGCAGCGGGTGCTTCAGCTGCGGCGCTGCCTTACCACCTGACTCCTCCCTCTCCCACTGCCTCCGGACTCCCGGAGGAACCGGGTAGGAGGGAGGTTTCCCTCCACCTTCCGGGATGGGAGAGGTTAACCAGATTCTGGTGGATCCAGCTCATAGCAGAGGGACACTCGATAGTTTCATCAGAAACCACCTCGCCCCCTCCAACGTCGTCTGATTCAAGGGAACATCTTCTCTGGTCCAGAAGAAAATTTAAGCTCTCCTACTGAAACAAGCAATAGAATCCCTCCCCTCCATCTGCAAGGGATGGGTTACTATTCCCATTTCTTCCTGGTCCCAAAGAAGACAGGAGATCTCAGACCAATTTTGGATCTCAGTTCCTGAATCTTTTCATAGAATACAAAGGTTCAGGATGCTCTCTTTGCAGAGCCTTCTGCCCCTCCTCCAGCGGGTCTATGGCTGTGTGCTCGGATATGCAGAATGCTTATCTGCACATTCCCATTCGCCTCTCGTCGCAGATACCTTCGGTTTGCATTTCAGGGGACCACTACCAGTTCAAGGTGCTCCCTTTGGTCTATCCTTGGCCCCCAGTATTTACAAAATGCCTGGCAGTGATGGTGGTCCACCTGCATGCACCAGGGGTGCAGGTTTTCACACACCTGGACAATTGGCTCCTGGCGGTCTCGTCCAGGGAGGAACTCCCTGCTGTCTCCCTTACCCAGCAGGTTTTGCCTGCCTGGGTATTAACATCAAAATTCCAAGTCTCATCTGGTCCTATCCCAGAGACTACAGTTTATTGGGCGATCCTCGATACGACCACAGGCAAGGCCTTCCTGCCTCCGGACAGGGCATTCACCCTCCAGGCTCAAATAAGTCTGCTGTCCGACCGCAAGATGTCTCTGCAAGGTCGGTCTCTCAGCCTTCTTGGGCTCATGGCGGCTGCTATCCCGATGGTTCTTGGCGCTTGACTCACATGAGAATTTCTCAGTGGACTCTAGCTCCCAATGGGATCAGCTTCTGGACGACCTAGATCATCCAGTTCTGGTCTCCAGCCGATTCTTCGAGACTTGCAATGGTGGATGGTTCGAGAGAACCTTTTCGGTGAGTTCCTTTCTTTGTCCTCCCCTCCCAGACTCTAACCACAGACGCCTTGCGTGAAGGTTGGGGAGCCCATCTAGGGTCCTCATCGGACTCAGGGCTCCTGGTCCAAGCTAGAACAAGCTCTCCACATCAGTGTGCTCGAGCTTTGGGCAATGTTGTACGCCTCCAAGCCCTTCACCAATACATCCTTCCCTGCCACCTAGCCGTCCAGACGGACAACATGTGCCTGGTGCGGTACATCAGCAAACAGGAGGGACTCTGTCCTACCCTCTTTTCAGGGAGGCGATGAGGGTTTGGGATTGGGCAACACAACCACCTTCCACCTCACGGCATTTCACGCTCAGGGAGTCGACAACACCCTGGCAGACAAGCTAAGTCGTCCTCTGCTCTGACTCACGAGTGGGAACTGGACCAAGGGGTCCTAGACAATATCTTTCGACTTTGGGGAACACCACAGGTCCACCTGTTCGCATCCCTCAAAACACAAAACTTCCCGCTCTTCTGCTCGTCCGCCCAGAGCAAGGCGCTTTTGGAGTGACGCTCTGTCTCTAGACTGAAGGACAGTTTCGGCTATGCCTTTCCCCAATTCCACTTATCCCACAAGTCTTGCAGAAACTAGCTTCAGAAGGAGCACGAATGATTCTGATCACTCCTTTCTGGCCCAGGCAAGTTTGGTTCTCTCTTCTACAAGAATACTCAGAGGATCCTCCTCTTCCTCTATCTCGAGGTTTACTGACCCAGGATCAGGGGACCCTGGTCCATCCAGGCCTCAAATCCCTCAACTGCATGCATGGCTCCTGCAGACTTAGCCCAGTCCCGCTTTTGGAGTGTCTCCCAAAGTGGTGGAGATTTTGGTGGAGGCTAGAAAGCCCTCCACCAGATCCACTTACGCCATGAAGTGGAAAAGATTCACTATTTGGGCCGCTTCCAAGAACGTGGAACCCTTCTCCTGTTCAGCGGGGTTTCTGCTGGAGTATCTACGTCATCTGTTTAACTTGGGTCTCAGTCATTCTTCTCTGAAGGTACACATGGCGGCCATCTCTGCCTATCATGTTCCCTTCATGAACAAAGCTTTAGCTCAGTTGGAGGTCTCTGAGACCTTTCTCAGAGGGTACTCCATCTGAGGCCCCCCATCCGTATTCCTGCTCCCCTTGGGACTTGAACTTTGTTCTCGAGAAACTTACTGTCCCTCCCTTTGAACCTGAGCTTCTGTAGATTTGAAGTTCCTTTCGTGGAAGACGCTCTTCCTGGTGGCCATTACTTCTGCTCAGCGAATTTCCGAGCTCGCGCCCTGATGTGCATAATCCCATACTTGATTTTTCACAAAGAACGAGTTGCTCATCACACAATCCTAAGTTTCTCCCTAAAGTAGTAGCTGAGTCTACTCTGAATCAGTCCATAGAGTTACCTGCCTTTTTACGCAATACTCTAATCAAGGGAAGTATCTACTCCATACTATGGATGTTCACGGATTCTGATATAGTACACCAACAGGACCAAGGATCTCAGAAAGACGGATCAACTGTTAGTCTCTTTTGCTCATAAAGGAAAGCAATGCTGTTTCCAAGCAACGCCTGTCTAAGTGGTTAGCTCATTACATCACTTTCTGTTATGACAAATATAATAAGACCCTACCGGGTCAAGTGAAAGCACTCCACCAGAGGGTAGCTGCCTCAGTGACTTGTTTAAAAATATGTCTGCGGCAGACATCTGTGCTGCGCCACCTGGACTTCCGTCCATACCTTTACTAAACACTATAGTTTGATGTTGCCTCTCGCCATAGAGCAGGCTTGGCTGTGCTGTTCTGCAAGGCCTCTTGTCTTGAGGTTTGCACAGCTAGAACTGCTTTTGAGTAGTTTTCCTCCTCCCAGTGCCTCTCTTTATTCCAGACTGCTTGGGACTCAGTCCTTATGCAATTACCTACTGTAAGAAGCCCTCTCGAGTAAGATAGTACAGTTACGTGAGGACTTACCGTAACAGTAGATCTTCGAGAGAGCTCTGCAGTAAATAACCCTCCCTCTCCATCCCCTAGGCTTTTCAGCTCCTTTTCCAGTGAAGGAAATGTCCGCTCCTCTCTCATCTGGATTTTGTGGCCCGTGGTAGGAAAGAACTGGAAAAGGAGCGTCAGGACCGCCCCTTTATGCCGTCTCCTGATGCCCAGTCACCTGGCGTGGGCGGTCTCTCGCCAGGGACTGCTAGCTAGAAATTTTTCTCGTTAGGTCCTGCCGGGCCAGTCCTGTATGTAATTACCTACTGCAAGAGCCTCTCTCAAGATCTGTAAGTTCTTATGTAACTGTACTTTTTGGGATGTGGGTGGGCAGGAGCAGTGTTGGCACCCTAGGGATGTCCTTTTACTCCCCTTTTTGTTTGGGTGAGAGGTTGTTTTGATGTGTTTTTGTTTTTGGGTTTCTGACTTGAGTCTTCCTTTGAAACCAAAAACTTTTTATATATTTGCCAGTTGGCTAGTAAGAATTTTACAGTTTCCACACAGAACACCTAGTGAGTCTTTGCTCGTGAAGATCTGACTGTTGCAGTTTAAACAGCAGCAGACAGGGGCTTCAGCCGAACTCGTGCTGAGTATTCTATGCTAGGCATGAAAATTTAACTCTTTGTTCTCGGGGCAGTTGAAAGGCAGGACCTAACTGCTGCATATGTCAGAATACAGCAAGACTCCATTAGAAGAAACAACATTACTAAGGTGAGTAATTTTTTCTTCTAGACCTAAGGAAGTTAAACAAATTCCTCTTCAAGGAGAAATTCAAGATATCATCGCTTTGTATGCTTCTACCTCAGATTCATCAAAATTGGCTGTCCTCCCTGGACATGCAGGATGCCCACCAACATGTTCCCATGCACCTAAGTCACCACAAGTATCTCCGATTCAAACAACATGAAGTCTTGCTGTATTCTGACTATTGCAGTGATTGCCAACCTTTGAACTGCCCCAGAGAGCAAAGAGTTAACTTTCCATGCAGGGCATGGACAGCTGAGCTCGAGCTTCAGGTTGAAGCCTGTGTCTGCCGCTGTTTAAACTCCAACCGTGAGATTCTTTACTCCGCCTCACTGAATAGTCATCCAGAGATTTCTCCTTTGGTCGGTTAAAGTGTCGCCGCTTCGTTTCAAACCGATTTCTGCTACTGAACCTGTTGGTTTAAGTCTCTGTCTGTGGTTCCGTGAGTACTAGATAGGTTTTGCATTTAGTTTCTGTGTGGATCTTGTAAACATTGGATCGGTTTGGTTTGAACCGATCGGTTTGGTTTTAAAACTACTGAATTTATTAGTGTGTGGTAACGGTCCGTATTGGTTCTAAAAAAGCGGATTTAATTGCGTTTTTCCAAGACCGGACTGGTCAGGAACCGATAAGGGTGTCTTGCCTGGTGGATTGCGAAAAAAGGGTAAGTTGAGGAAAGGATTGGCCATGCCCGAGAAACCCAAGAAAAAACTGGGCCCACTGGGTTTCAACATCTGTAGTGTGTGTAGGGAAGCCTTTGCTAAGGCTGATCCCCACACCACCTGTGTTTATTGTCTGGGGTTTGACCACCCCAATTCAGACTGCCAAATTGTAAAAGTTTTCCCAAAGCTACCCTGGATAAGAGAGTAGGTAGACTGAGAGAAAGGGAGGCGTGAAGTCCGCTGACCGGATGGCCAGCCTGGTTGGTTCCAACCAAACCAGAAGGAGTGCCCTCTGACCAGGGCGAAACTTCTTCGGGGAAAAGGAGAACCGATTCTGAGGGTGGTTCGGCTAAAGAAAGAAAAGGAAAAATCATCCAGTTCGGATCCACAAGTTCTTTCTCCGATTGCTGATGAAATAGCCAAAGTGATAAGGATAGTTCAATCGCTAACTAGGTTCCGACTGAACCGGATCATCTGTCAGGGGAACTCGGTTGATGCAGTTCCCCGGTTTGGATTATACTTTAGAAGAATTTTATGAACCGAAGGAGGAGGAGGGAGAGTATGAGGATAATGATGATGATGGTGATTATAAAGTCTGGATGTGCCTATTGACTCTGACATCTCCTGACAGACCTTCAGGTGTGTCTCCTCTGAGCTTTGAGTCCCTTCCCACTTTATGTTTTACAAGAAAGTGGCAGAAATCCTCCAGCTTCCAATGGAAGAAGCAGCAGAGGATCAGGAGGAGCCTGATTTTGTAGAGATGATGGACATCCCAGAGTCCAGGAGATTGTCTATTCCCTCCATAAATCTTTTGGGAAACAGGCATTTAAAATTTTGAAGACTCCCAATTCCATACCTCCTGTGGACAGAAGAATGGACAAGAGGTATACCTTTTCAGGCTCGGACACGGAGTTCTTTTCCCAGCAATGCAGCCATGTTGGAGTAGTGCAGGCTACTGCCTGTGATGAGGCAAATATTCCTTTGCTCCACACCCCAGATAAGGACTCCAGGAGGATTGATGCCATGGCAAAGAAGCAGTACATGGCAGCATCTTTGGGACTCAGGCAGGCTAACTATATGGCCTACACAGCTAGATACCAGAAGTCCAGGTGGGACACTGTGCTGGCTCTGTCTAAACAGGCCCCTGACCAGCTTGCCAAGGAGCTGGAGCAGGTGGTTGTGGATGGGATTGAGGCATCCAAGGTGCAATTTCATACTGCTGTGGACTCCAGTGATGTTTCATCTAGAGTCATGGCTACATCTGTGGCCCTTCGGAGGATGGCTTGGCTCAGATGTACTAGCCTATCACAGGATACCCAGGCTAAGGCCATGAATTTCCCTGTCATTGGTAATTCTCTGTTTGGGGAGCAGACAGAGAACTACATAGAAAGATGGGCAGTACAGGACCACCTATAGGAGTGCTCAGGCCAAGAAAGACAAGCCACTCCTCAGAGACATCATTCCAGGGGTAGGGGCAGGCACTTTCAAAGGTCTTTTACCAAGCCCAGGCCTCCTCTTCTGCGTATGCTCAGAAGGGGTTCTTCAGAGGAGAGGCAGACGGGAATGAGCAGGCCTGCTTCCACCCTCAGCCTAAAGCTCCTACCAGCAGACACCCTGATGGGTCTGCCCGGCCGATCTCCTCCACATGTAGGGGGCAGACTGGCTTACTTTGTCCAGGACTGGAGGTCTTTAACATCAGACAAGTGGGTCCTGGAAGTAGTAAGCCAGGGAATGGTTCTCAGCTTCAAAAATTTCCCAAGATGAGAACCAGATCCTTTCCACCTGCAAATCCATCAGAGACCCTTGCCCTAGAGGCAGAGGTTTCTTCCCTTCTGGCTCTCAGAGCCATAGAAAGGGTTCCTGTCCTACACAAGGGCAGAGGATTGTTTTCCGGTACTTCCTAACCCCGAAAAGACAGTAGAAGCGCCCATCCTGGATCTAAGATATCTGAATAAGCATCTTTTAAAACCAAAATTCAAAATGGTGACTCTGGGAATAATTCTTCCCTCTCTAAGGCCAGGGGACTGGCTGGCCTCCCTGGACCTCAATGATGCCTGTTTTCACATTCCCATCAGGTGCTCCACAGAAAGTACCTCAGGTCGAGTTGCCCTTGGACCACTATCAATTCAGAGCAATGCCCTTTGGCTAACCTCAGCCCCAAGGGTGTTCACAAAGTGCCTGGCAGTAGTGGTTGCTTTCCTAAGGAGAAAAAGATCTCCATCTTTCCATACTTGAGCGACTGGCTCATAGTGGGTCAGTCTGCAGACCAAGTCAAGTCACATCTGCAAATAACTCAGCAAGTGCTCACTCTCAGGCTTCCTCCTCAACCTTCCAAAGTCAGTCTCAAGCCAGTACGGCTCCTCACCTTTATAGGGGCAGAGCTGGATACAATAAGAGCAAAAGCCTTCCTTCCCTGGACAGGGCAAGGACCCTGATAGAACTGGCCTTTTCATTCACCCTCCAGGTGTCTCGACCAGCAAGGCACTTTGCAGCTCCTGGGCCACGTGGCAGCCTCCACAGCAGTGGTCCAGGGGCAGATTCCAGATGAGGGACATTCAGTTCCACTTAAGAGCCTTCTGGTCCCAAAGAAAGGATTCCCTTACCAAACTAGTCCCAGTGACTCTAACCCTGAGCCAGGCTTTGCAGTGGTGGCGGGATCAGGACAATTTAAGACAGGGAATTCCTTTTGTCTCTCAGTCTCATTCAGTAATACTCATCACAGATGCCTCCTGCTGGGCTGGGAAGCCCACTTGGGGATCTTAACCACCCAAGGGCTGTGGTCACCTCAAGAATCTCTGCTTCACATCAGTCTGTTAGAACTCAGAGCAGTGTTTCTGGCACTGCAAGCCTTTTCCAAATCTGTACAGAACAAGGTGGTCCAGATCAGAACAGGCAATACCACCACAATGTGGTACATCAGCAAGCAAGGAGGCATTCGGTCTCACCCTTCTGCACAGAAGCAATGAAGTTGTGGTCTCTGGACTATTCCTGCAAACCTCTCTGATAGCAGTTCACCTCCAGGGAAGGACAATGTACTAGCAGATGCTTTCAGCAGGATATCTTAGGGCCATCACGAATGGACCCTAGATCCCTAGTTTTGGAAGTGATTTTCTCCAGATGGGGCACCCCACAGATAGATCTCTTTGCAGCCCCAGACAATCACCAACTTCCTCTTTTCTGCAGACCCCCAGTCTTGGGCTCAGTCCCCTGGATGCTCCGATTCTGATTTGGGAAGGGAAGGGAAGTTCCTGTATACTCCCCCTTCCCTCTCTTGTTCAAAATGCTAGTCAGGATCAGGTCTCAACCATGCAAAGTGATTCTGATCGCTCCAGACTGGGCCTGACAGCCCTGGTACCCTCTGTTGTCCTTAGCAGTCCATCTTCCCAGGAATTACAACCTGTTGACATCCTCTCAGGGAAGGATTTGGTATCCAAACCTCAAATCTCTCAATCTCAAGGCCTGGCTCTTGAAGAGTTAGTTTGCTGATCTGCACCTCTCTCAAGGGTTCTGGATATCCTTAAGGCTTCTCGAAAGCCTTCCACCAGAAAGACTTACAACCCAAATGGAAAAGGTTCACTATTTGGTGCTCTAGTAAGCATATTTCTTCGAATCTGCTGGGTTGCCTACAGTCCTGTTCATCTTAATGGCTTGGGGCTTAGACCAGCTACACTTAAAGTGCATCTGGCAGCTGTTTCTGCCTTCTTGTCAGTAGGCAAGTCTCCTCTTTCAGCCCATCCTGTGTTTTGTAAGTTCTTTAAGGGATTGCTGCACACCAGTCCCCATTAGGGACCCTACTCTGTTTGGGACCTTAATGTTTGCATTGCTCAGCTTATGCAACCACCATTTGAGCCTTTGTCCTTTGCAGAGCTTAAGTACTTGACTTGGAAAACTGTGTTTTGGTAACCATTACCTCTGCCAGGCGTATCAGCGATTGCAAGCCCTCTGTCAGTGGAGCCTGATTTTATCTCTTTCCATAGAGATAAAGTGGTCCTAAGTACTAACAGGAAGTTTTGCCTAAGGTGGTTTCAGATTTCCACCTTAATCAGTCTGTGTCTCTCCTGTTTTCTTCACTGACCATTCCTCCTCTGGAGGGAGGAGGTTGCACAGCCTGGATGTAAAAGGGCCCTTAGCTACTACATAAGAGCGCACCAAGGGTCACAGGTTTGAGTCCCTCCAGTTGTTCCTCACTTACAGAGAGGTCGGTAAGGGCAAACCTGCCACTAAAAGATCTATTGCCAGGTGGACTGTCTCTTGTATACAGTTCTGCTATGAAAAACTGGGTAGAAACACCACCCTCAGGCCTGAGGGCTCACTCTACTAGAGGTACAGCTGCTGCCAGGATATTCCTATCTTAGAAATTTGTCAAGCAGCCACCTGGAAAAACAGTCCATACATTCGCCAAGCATTACTCTCCAGATATCCAGGCTAGGAGTGATGCTCAGTTTAGCACAGCAGTACTTCAGAGCCTATTCCCAAAGTAGGTTCTGTCCCTCCTCCATGGAGGTACTGCTTGGTAGTCTGCAATAGTCAGAATACAGCAAGACTTCATGTTGTTTGAAGAAAAAATTACTCACCTTAGTAATGTTGTTTTCTAATGGAGTCTTGCTGTATTCTGATCCCCTCAGAACCTGGTTTTTGGGTTGTGGGTGGGCAGGAGCAGTGTTGGCAACCTAGAGGTGCCTCTTTTCACCCTCCTTTTATTTTGGGTGTTGTTTTGTTTTTGGGTTTCTGACTTGAGTCTTTGCTTTGAAACCAAAAACACTTTTTGATAAATTTAGTTGCCAGTTGGCTAGTGTGAGTCTTACAGCTTTCACACAGAACTTCTAGTGAGTATTGCTCATAAAGATCTGATGTTGGAGTTTAAACAATAGCAGACAGGGGCTTCAGCTGAGCTCGAGCTCAGCGTTCCATGCCCTGCATGGAAAGTTAACTCTTTGTTCTCCGGGGCAGTTCAAAGGTTGGCAATCACTGCAATAGTCAGAATACAGCAAGACTCCATTAGAAGAAACAACATTACTAAGGTGAGTAATTTTTCTTTGTGGCCCTGGTCAGCACTAGCAATTCAGAGTCCTGCCCTTTGGGCTGTCCTCGGCGCCGCAGACTTTTACAAAGTGCTTTGTAGTACTCACAGTGAATCTCAGGAAACTTGGAATTCAAGTATTTCCATGTCTGGACTGCTGGCTTCTAGCAAGCTCCTGCAAACAAGGGACACAGGAAGCAGTGATCACGGCTTCCAAGTTTCTCATCCATGGGAGTCCTGTTGAACCTGGAAAAATCGCAGCTGCTGCCCTCCCAACAACTCCTTTCATAGGAGCTGTCCTGGACACTTCAGGCAAGGGCCTTCCTTCCAGAGGACAGGAAAAGCGATATCCTCCAGATGGCTTGCTTCATCAAAGAGACGTCCGGTTTGAGCTCTCTCGATGCAGCGGATGCTGGGTCGGATGGCATCATGAGGGATCACAGTGCCTCTGTCTCGTCTTCACATGAAAACCACTCAGCGGATGCTCACTACGTAGTGTTCCCCGACCACACATCCACGGTCCTTTCACATCAAGGTGACTGAACCTAAGGCGATAGCTCACCTGGTGAACTTAAGGGGACAACCTTCTTCAAGACTGTCCCTTTGCTGCACTGGAGACACAGATCGCCATCACCCCAGATGCATCTCTAATTGGATGGGAGCTCACTGTCAGGATCTCCATACTCAGGCTCTGTGGAATCAGGACGAGTCTCAACTACACATAAATGTCCTGGAAATGAGCTGTCCTGCACGCTGTCTGAGCCCTGAAGGACATCCTCTGTCGCAGCAGTTGTACAGATGGACATCAAAGCAGTGATGTACTACATCAGCATGCGGGGAGGGCCACACTCTTACCCTCTTTGTAGGGAAGCGATGAGAGTGTGGGAATGGTGCCTGGAACACGAGCCCTGATCCAGGCAGTCTACCTGCCTGGAGTCCAAAACAATCTATCGGATCACCTCGGCAGAACGGAGGCAGATCCACATGGAGTAGGCTCTCGATGCAAGCGTTGTACAGTCGCTCTTCAAGAGTGGGGCACACCTGATATGGACCTTTTGCATCCACACTCAATGCAAAACTGCCTCTATTCTGCTCCAGAAATCCAGAACTTGGCATTTTCTGTCAGGATGCATTCAGACTGCTGTGGACAAGACGCTTTCTGTACACATTTCCTCCTCTTCCATTAATTCAGAGGGTGCTGCCCAAGCTGGAGGATCAGGGCAGAATGATCCTCATCGCTTCATACTGGCCTCAGCAAATTTGGTTTCTATTAACAGATTATCAGACATTCCACTGAGACAACTACCACTTCAAATGGACCTTCTGACCCAGGGCCCAATGGTCCATCCTAACCTGAGGTCCCTTCATCTCCACGCCTGGCTTCTGAGGGGATAGATTTGACGCCTCCCATTGAGTCTCAGACATTCTCCTAGCAGCATGCAAGCCATCCACTAGGAAGGCTTACACGGTGAAGTAAAACGATTCTCCATCATGCACAAAGTCCTCCCTGGACCCTTTTTCTTGCCTACCAAACAAAGTTTTAGAGTATAGAAACATAAGACTTTGACAGCAGATAGGACAACGTGGACCACCTAGTCTGCCCATTTCCCTACCTAACAAGATAGGTACGATATCCTAAGTTAACCAACAGCCTGTTTTCTCCTACCCCCACAAGAATTGCCTTATGTCTGTCTCATGCATTCTTGAATTCTCTCACAGTTTTAGACCCCACAACCTCCTCAGGAAGGCTGTTCCATGCATCCACTACCCTCTCTGTGAAAAACACTTCCTCCCATTGCCCTGGAACCGCCCCATCTTTAAATTGTGTCCCTTGTTCTTGCACGTCTCTTTTCTGTGCTGCCCTGTTGGACTTTGTTGATTCCACTGAGGTACTTAAAAGTTTCTGTCATGTCCCCCCCCTCTCTTTCCTTCAAGGGTATACACATTAAGCTCCTTTAGTCTCTCCTCTATGGCTTCTGTGCAGACCCTGCACCATTTTAGTTGCCGTCCTCTGTACTGCCTCTATCCTGTCTATGTCCTTGGCGGAGATGGGGTCTCCAGAACTGGACGCAGTACTCCTGATGGGGTCTCACCAACTGTCTGTACAGAGGGATAACAACTTCCTGATCTTCCTGGACATAAGTCTCCACCACTCATTCACACTATTGGGATCGCGCGAGGCACTAGGACCCATTGGGAGCAAACTTTTGCTGGAGGGTTGGCGCTGGAGATGACGCCATGAGGCACGGCATCATGAGCCACAGCTCACGCTGTAATGACTATCTCGGTGTCGACCCTCCAACCGCCTTCGTTCTTTTCCGCCGAAAGCGCTTCAGTGACGACGCCTCACCGACCGGGAGTCAAACTTCAACTAGCAGCATAGTTTTCAGTTTATTTTGTAATATTATCTCGATAACAGTATCGCTAGTCTTATTTTTACAAAAGAAGTCTCGCCTACTTTGGACGGAGCTTGACCATGAGCAGGTCAGGTGACAGTAGGGAGACTCTCGATGAAAGCTGTTCAGTCAGTCTGGCTGGGTCCGTCGCCGCTTTCTCCGAGGGAGGGTCTGACAATGGTCAGTTCAATGCCCGGGGATGGACGGTCCCCGAAGCATAAAATAAACGGTCGCACTCGGCACCATTCGGCCTCGAGCTCTTCTTCAGCCCACAGGTCTAAAAAGAGAAGGCATCACTCGAGGTCGCCTTCTGATATGTCTCGCGCCTGACGCCGGGTTATCGGGGCTAGTTGTCGGTCTCTCCTCGAGTCACCAACCCTGCTTCTGGTAGCCAACGGCTTCGACATCGGAGCCCTACCCCTCCCAGGTATGTTCAGATGAACAGTTTCATCAGTGGGCGCTCTTATGGAGCAATGGCTCGGAGGTTGGTTCGACTACCTGGCTCAGTCGGCATGGGGCCTTGGCCTCTGGGCCACTGGGTAGGGCGGTTGGACCTTCCTGGCGCCATGGCACCTTCTTCATGCCGCCGACCACGCTAGGTGTTCTCCCCCATGGCTGGTGCGCAGGGGCCACACCGATGCCGTTATCTCCTGCTCTTCTTCCTTCAAAACCTGTTTTTGGAGTCTGGATGTTTCGGCACCTGGCGTCGTGTGGCCTCTCAGTGCCGTCCTTGGCGTCGATGCTGCGCTCCAGCGCCGTCTTGCGCCGTGCGCTTCTCGGCACCGTCCTCGGTGCCATCGCCTCGGCACCGCCGCCTCGGGACCCTCTTTCACTTGTTTCTTCTTCTCTTCTGAATTTCATTCCTTTCCTGTCCATGCAGTCCCTCCTGGACTGTCAGGAGATGACGTTGAGCCTGACCCAGAGCTTCGGTTGGGTGATGAAGTGGACGGAAGCAGGATCTATTACTGCTACAGAGCCTGTGGTCGAGGACCTATTCTTTAAGTCTCTGTTGAAAAATCTGAGTTCCACACTTTCTCTCCGGACTACAGACATCGATCCTGGGAAATTGTTTGAGACTCAATATCTTCATGCCTCGGAGATCCCTATGGATTTGACTCCTCCGATTCAGCCTTCCTTCGAGGCGCTGTCTCAAATGGTCTGGAATAATCCTGCTTTCTTACCCCTTCGTGGCTAAATCCTTTGATAGGAAATATTCAGCCCCTAGGATCATCCCATTTTGGCATCTCAAGCCTTTGCGGATCCTATTGTAGTCCTGGCAGAGAATGATAAGGTCGTTTCTTCCTCAAGCTACTACAGCTTGACCTATTAACAAAGAATCTCATAAGATAGACACCTTAGGTAAGAGAGTCTTTGCTGCTTCTACCCTAAGTGTGACGTTGCCAGTTACCAAGGCTATTTTTCTCAGTATGAGTATATCCTGTGGCATTCTAGTAAACAGATGGTTGAAGCTCTACCGAGTCAGATTCAAAGCCAGAGCTTCTTCAAACCATTACCAGAGTATTGAATCTAATAACCAGCAGGTTAAAGCAGCCAGTGGATGCTTTTGACACTACTTCCGTTCAGCGGCTGCTGGTATTTGCACCGGCGTCATTCCTGGCTGCACTTCGGGCTTTTACGAATGACGACAGCAACAGGTGATGGCATTGCCTCTTTGACGGTGCATATCTTTTTTGGTCCTCAGGTAGAGCAAGCTCTAGAAGCTACACAAAAGACTAGGTCAGCCATTGTTGGCTCGGCCCTCCTGCCCCCATCTCGGAGGGCATGCCAGTAAACGACAGTTTCATAATCGCCAGTCCTTTCGAGGCAGAGGAAGTTTCATAAGAATCAACCTGCCCAACCTCAAAATAAGGCGAACAGAAAGCGCAGTGGGCCCAAACCGCCCAGCGCCACTTTATGAATTGCCGCCCAAGTTCCATCTCAGCTGCCGAGTGGACTTTTCCCTCTCGGTGGGAGGTCGTCTGATGCACTTCTACAGCCAGTGGAAGTCCATAACCTCAGACAAATTGGTCCTTCGGATAATTGCGAGGGTATTCACTCAGTCTTGTGGAGACCCCTCCGATCGTCCCCCAAACGGCAGCCCAGGCTGTCACCCTTCAGTCAGACCTTCACCGCCATGATTCAAGGCCTTCTGAACAACAGGGTAGAAGTGTGCCACTGCACCAACGAACACGGTTCTACTCCCATTACTTTCTGGTTCCAAAGAAGTCCAGCCGGAATGCTCCCATTCTAGATCTCAGAAAGCTAAACAAATTTCTCCCAAGGAGAAATTCAAAATGATTTCTCTGGGAACCCTGTTACCTCTGTTCCACCAACACCCACTGGTTAGCCTCCCAGATATGCAGGACGCTACTAGCACATTCCTGTTCACCCGAGGCATCACAAATTCCTGAGGTTTGTGGCTCTGGGACATCACTATCAGTTCAGAGTCCTGCCTCTTTGGGTATCCTCGGCGCCATGAGTTTTACAAAATGTTGTGCAGTTCTCGGAGCGCACTCAGAAAGGTCAGAATTCAGGTGTTTCCTTATCTGGACGATTGGCTTCTAGCAAGCCCTTCCAGGCGAGGACTCTGGGCGCCGTGGAGACGGCCTCGTGCTTCCACGTCCATGGGAGTTCTGCTCAACCTCAAGAAATCGAACTGCTGCCATCCCAGAGGTCTTTTTATAGGGACTCTTCTGGACACCTCCTGTGCAAGGCTTTTCTTCCAGAAGACAGGAGGAACGATATCCTTCAGATGGCCCGTCACATCGGGGAAAACAGCTCAGTCACAGCTCTCAATGCAACGGATGCTAGGGCCTCATGGCATCCTCAGTGTTCACTGTACCCTAGCACGTCTGCACATGAGAACCACCCAGTGGATGCTCAGTACTCAGTGGTCCCCAACCACGCACTCCAGAGTCTATCTCATCAAGGTGACAGAACCTTTAAGGAGGTCACTCACCTGGTGGTCTCAAGAGAGCAATCTCCTGGAGGGGTATCCCTTGCTCCTCTGGACCATCAGATCTCCATTACCACGGACGATCCCTAATGGGGTGGGAGCTCACTGTCAGGCTCTCCACACTCAAGGTGCGTGGACTCAAGTCGAGTCCGAACTCCACATAAGCGCCCTAGAAATGAGAGCCGTCCCTTTATGTGGTCCGAGCTTTGAAGGACATTCTGTGTCACAAGAACATTCTCCTTCAAACGGACAACAAAGCAGTGATGTATTACATCAACAAGCAGGCGGTGCTCACTCTACCCCTTATGCAGAGAAGCAATGAGGTTATGGGAATGGTGCTTGGAGCACGAGGCTCTAATTCAAGCGGTCTACCTGCCAGGTGTTCAGAACGAACTGGCAGACCGTCTCAGCAGAACAGAGAGACCCTCATGAGTGGCTCTCGACTCAACCATAGTTCAGTCACTATTCAAGAGTGGGGGAACTCCAGACCTGGACCTTTTGCATCCCCACTCAACGCAAAACTGCTCTCTTCTGCTCCAGAAATCCAGGGCCTGGCATTTTCTGTCAGGATGCGTTCAGGCTGCGGTGGACAAAGCGCTTTCTTTCTCCGCCTCTTTCCGCCTCTTCCCTCTAATTCAGAGAGTACTCCTCAAGTTCGAATCCAGGGGACAAAATGATTCTCATTGCTCCCTTTGGCCTCGGTAGCTGTGGTTTCCACTGCTCAACAATATGTTGGCAGTTCCTCTGAGACCACTTCCCCTGCAGATGAACCTTGACTCTGGGACCGTGGTCCATCCCAACCTGAGATCACTTCACCTTCATGTTTGGCTCCTGAAGAGGTCAAGTAAACCGGTTCAATGTCTCTCAAGAGTTTAGATATTCTTCTGGCTGCACGAAGCCAGCCACTGGAAAACTTACACAGCCAAGTGGAGCATTTTTCGCCTGGTGTGCAAAGTCCTCTTTGAATCCCTTTTCCTGTCCACCAGATAAGGTTTTGGAGTACCTTTTGGACCTCTCAAATTCGGGTCTGCAGTACTCCACAGTCAAAGTTCATCTTAGTGCCATTTCAGCTATCATGAGCCTGTTATTTCCTTAACTCTGGCTCAGTTACCTATGGTTAAGAGATTTCTTAAGGGGATTCTGCATACCAGACCTCCTACAAGACGCCGAGCTCCAGCCTGGGACATTAATCTTGTACCAGACATGCTCACTGAACCCTTTCAAACCTCTGGCTACCTGTGAGCTAAAATTTCTCACTTGGAAGACTGCCTCCTAGTGGCCATTACCTCAGCCTGCAGGGTCTCTGAGATACATGCCCTGGTTACAGACCCTCCAGATACTGTGTTCCATAAGGACAGAGTAGTTCTTCATACTCATCCTAAATTTCTTCCTAAGGTTGTGTCAGAATTTCATCTAAACCAACCTTTGGTCCTTCCTCTGTTTTTTCGAACTTCCAAAATGAAGGGGAACGCTCTTCTTCATTTTGATGTTAAGAGGGCTCTTGCTTCTATCTAGATAGAACCAAGGATTTTCGCAAAGCTCCAGCAACTGTTCGCTTCTTCAGTGAGACCGGCTGGGTCAACCTGTCGCTATCAGATGTATCTCATCATGGCTAGTGGCGTGCCTTCGTCCACTGCTATTCCATTGAGAGGTTAAGTTGGAGGGTAGAGTTTAGCTCACTCTACCAGAGCTGTCAGCGGCATCCCTAGCTGAAATCAAGAATGTGCCCATTGCAGACATCTGCAATGCGGCCACCTGGAGCTTCAGTGCATACTTTCGCTAAACATTATGCACTAGATGTCCATGACAGACATTCTTCCTTTGGCAGAGCCATCCTCAATGGACTTCTGTCCTAAACGTGAGCTCTTGGTTTCTCCTGCCGCCCTCTCGGGGGATTATTAGCTAGTACTCTCCCAATAGCGTTAAGGAGTGGTGAGACTTATGTCCAGGAAGATATGAAAATTACGTACTCTACTGTAATTCTTGATCTTCTTGGACGAGTCTCCACCACTCATTCCACGCCACCCTCCATCCCCGAGCTCATATTTTTGTTGGTCTTCACTTCCTCAAATCTTTAGGCCGTGAAGACTTCTTTATTGACCCTTCTTACACGGGTCGCCGGACTATCTTATGTCCGGTTTTTAGGTTAAGGCTACCCTTCTAGGTTAGTTACGCTGCACCTCCTTGGTAAAAAAGGCATTGAGGCGGTTGAGGTCGACGCCGAGATAGTCGCTACTGCACGAGCTAGGCTCATGGGCGCCTGCCTCAGCGCATCTCTGCGCCTCACCCTCCAGCAAAAAGTTTGCTCCGATGGGTCCTAGTGCCTCCGGCGCAGATCCCAATAGTGTGAATGAGTGGTGGAGACTCTCCAAGAAGATCAAGAATTACGGTAGGTACGTATTTTATTTTCGGTGGTGATGCCGCCTCCTATGCGTCCCAGTATACCCCCAGCCCTCCCTACTGCCTTTTCACATTGCTTGCTAACCTTAAGGTCATCTGATATGATTACCCCAGGTCCCTTTCCTTTTTGTTGTTGTTACTACCTCCCCCATTGTGTAATCTTCCCTGGTTCTGGTTTCACAGGTGAATTATTGTGCACTTCTTTTATTGAATCCTAGCTGCCATACTTTGACCATTCCTCCAACCTTGCCAAGTCCCTTCTCATCCTTTCCACGCCTCCTTGTGTATCAACCCTGTTGCAGATCTTTGTGTCATCTGCAAAGAGGCATACTTTTCCTTCCAGTCCCTCTGCAATGTCACTTATAAAGACATTAAAAAGGACTGGACCCAGTACTGAACCCTGCGGTACCCTACTAGAAACCCTCTTTCTTCAAAGTGGACTCCATTTACAATTACCTTCTGTGTCCTGTTGTCCAGCCAATGTTTTACCTAGGCTACCACCCTGGGACCCATTCCAGGCTGGTTAATTTGACTATTAATCTTTGCGTGGGACTGTGTCAAATGCCTTGCTAAAGTCTAGGTAGGCCATGTCCACAGCCCTCCCTTGTCTACTACTTTGGTCACCCAGTCAAAGAAATCTGTTCGACGGCCTGACATGACCTTCCTCACAGAACCCATGCTGCCCTTGGGTCCTGTAGCCCCACTGGCTTTAAGCAGTACTCAACAGTTCTTTCCTTCAGAAGTGATTCATCACTTTCCCTACCACAGAGGTCAAACTGACAGGTCTGTAGTTTCCTGCCTCTGTCTTGGTTCCACTTTGTGAAGGGAATCGCATCCACCTTCCTCCAGTCCTCGGGTACCACACCATCCTCCCATGATTTATTAAAAGAGTAGTCCGTGGTTTCACTAGTTCCGTCTTAATTCTTTTAGAATTCTGGGGTGAATTTCATCAGGCCCCATTGCTTTGTCCACCTTCAGTTTTAGGAGTTATTGCAGAACTCTTTCTTTTTGTGAAAGGGCTGGGATCGAGCCCTCATCAAGAGTGCTTCTGTTAATTGGATTAGGCACTCCCTCCTCTTTTGTGAATACTGAGCAGAAATATTCGTTCAAACAACATGAAGTCTTGCTATATTCTGACATAGCAGTGAGTCCCAACCTTCGAACTGCCCGAGATGAAAGAGTTAACTTTCCATGCCAGGCATGCAACGCTGAGCTCGAGCTCGGTTGAGACTCTGTCTGTTGCTGTTTGAACTCAAACCATCAGATTCTTTATTCCACCTCACTGAACAGTCGCCCGAGATTTCTCCTTCTGCTCGGTTCAGTTTGTCGGTTAACGCATCGCTTTTCTCGGTTTTTGACCTGAATTTAAACTGTAACCTGTCGGTTCAGTCTCTGTCTGTGGTATTTGTGAGTACTAGATAGGTTTATATTATTTTCTGTTCTGTGTGGAACTTGTAAGCGGTTCATCGGTTCGGTTTGAACCAATCAAGTTGTTGAAAAATCTTTATCTATACTTTAGTGTGTGGTTACCGGTTCTTATCAGTTCTAAAAACGGATTTTATTAACGGTTTTTCCACTACCTGTAACACGGTCAGGAACCGATAAGAGGGTCTTGCCTGGCGGATTGCCATTAAAAGGTAAGTTTGGTTAGGACTGGCACTGTGTCTGAGAAACCCAAAGAAAAACCGCCCACTGGGTTTCAGCACTGCAGTGTGTGTGGGAAGTCTTTGCTAAGGCTGACCCCACACCACCTGTGTTTTATTGTCTGAGTTTGACCCCTCAATGCAGACTGCCAGATTTGTAAAAATTTTCCTGCAGCTACCCTAGAGAAGAGAGTTGGTAGGCTCGGGAAAGGGAGGCCAAAAGTCCACTGGAACCGATGAATAGCCCGGTTCGGTTCAGACCGGACCAGAAGGAATGCCCTTGACCAGGCGCAGACTTCTTCGGCAAAAGGAGAACCGATTCTTGAGGAGTCGGTTCCGCTAAGAGAACAAGAAAGGAAAATCGGCTGGTGTGGATCCAAAACTTTCTTCTCCAACCGCTGAAGAAATAGCCAAAGCGATAAAAATTGTGCAGTCGCTTTCCTGTTCCGACCAAACCGCACCATCAGGGAGGTGTTCGGTTCGTCGGTTCCACCGGTTCAAAATTATGATTTAGAGGAATATTATGAACCAAGGAGGAGGAAGAGGAGGTGAGGAAAGTGAATGTGGTTTTGAAAGTCTGGATGTGCCCATTGACCCGACATCTCCCAGACAGACCTTCAGGAGTGTCTCCTCCTAGGCTTTCTGAGTCCCCCTCCCATTTCATGTTTTATAAAAAAAGTGGATGAAACCCTCCAGCTTCCTATGGAAGAAGCTGTGGATGACCAGGAGGAGCCTGACTATGTGGAAATGATGGATATCCCAGAGTCTGGGGGCTGTCTATTCCTTACACAAATCTTTGGGAAACAGACATTTAAGATTTTAAAGATTCCTAATACTATACCTCCTTGGATAAAAGAATGGGCAAGAGGTATACATTGTCAGCCTCAGATACGAGTTCCTTGCACAACAGTGCAGCCATGTTAGTAGTGCAGGCTGCAGCCTGTGATAAGGCAAATATTCCCTTGGTTTCACACCCCCAGACAAGGACTCCAGGAGGATTGGATGCCATGGCAAAGAAACAGTACATGGCAGCATCCTTGGGACTCAGACAGGCCAACTACATGGCCTATACTGCTAGGTATCAGAATCCAGATAGGACGCTGTCATGGCTTTAGCAAAACAGGTCCCTGGCCAGCTTGCCAAGGAGCTGGAGCAGGTGGCTGCTGATGGTATTGAGGCATCCAAGGTGCAATTCCATGCTGCAGTGGACTTCAGTGATGTGTCATCTAGAGTCATGGCTTCATCTGTGGCACTTAGAATGGCTTGGCTCAGATGTACTAGCCTGTCACAGGATACCCAGACTAAGGCCATGGATTTTCCTGTTTGGGCAATTCTCTGTTTGGGGAGCAAACAGAGAATTACATGAAGAAAATGGACGAATATAGGACCACCATAGGAGTGCTCAGGCCAAGGAGGGCAGGCCACTCCTCAGAGGCAGCATCCCAGGGCAGGGGCAGGCCTTTCGTGAGGCCTTTCACCAAGCCCAGGCCTCCTCTTCTGCCTATGCTCAGAGGGGTTCTTTAGAGGGAGAGGCAGAAGGGTACAAGCAGACCTGCTTCACCCCTCAGCCAAAACCCCTGCCAAACAGGCACCCTGATGGGTTTGCTGGGCCGATTCTCCACTACCTGTAGGGGCAGGCTGGCTTACTTTGTCCAGGACTGGAAGTCTCTAACATCAGACAAGTGGGTCCTGGAAGTAGTAGCCAGGGACTGCTTCTCAGCTTCAAAAATTTCCATAGCTGAGAACCAGATCCTTTCCACCTGCAAATCCCTCAGAGACACTTGCCCTAGAGGCAGAGGTCTCTTCCTCCTGGCTCTCAGAGCTGTGGAAAGGGTTCCACCCAACACCAGGGCAAAGGATTGTACTCCAGGTACTTCCTTACCCTAAAAGGCAGAAGAATGGCGGCCCATCCTGGATCTCAGGTACTTAAACAAGCACCTTTTAAAGCCAAAATTCAAAATGATGACTCTGGGAATAATTCTCCTCTCTAAGGCCAGGGGACTGGCTAGTTTCCCTGACCTCAAGGATGCCTATTTCCATATTCTCATCAGAAGCTCCTATCGAAAGTACCTCAGGTTCGAGCTGCCCCTCAGGCCATTACCAGTTCAGAGCAATGCCCTTCGGTTCTAACCTCTGCTCCAAGGGTGTTCACAAAATGCCTGGCAGTAGTAGTTGCTCCTCTAAGAAGGCAAAGGATTGCCATCTTCCCATACCTGGATAACTGGCTCATAGTAGGCCAGTCCCCAGACCAAGTCAAGTTACACCTACAGATAACTCAGCAACTGCTCACCTCTCTGGTTTCCTTCTGAATCTTTCAAAGTCAGTTCTAGAGACTGTTCAGCTCCTCACCTTCATAGGTGCAGAGCTAGATACGGAAAAGGCCAGAGCCTTCCTTCCCTGGACAGGGCAAGGACCTTATCACACTGGCCTCCCCATTCACCCTACAGGTGTCTCGACCAGCAAGGCATTTTCTACAGCTCCTGGGGCACATGGCTGCTTCTACAACAGTGGTGCAGGGAGCAAGATTTCAGATGAGGGACATTCAGTTCCATTTGAGAGCCTTTTGGTCTCAGAAATAGGACCCTCTGACCAAACTGATCCCAGTGACTCAACCCTGATCCAGGCCTTGCAGTGGTGGCAGGATGAGAACAATCTAAGACAAGGAGTTCCCTTTGTCACTCAGTCTCACTCTTTAATCCTTACTACAGATGCCTCCCTATTGGGATGGGGCTCACTTGGGCTACCTGACCACCCAGAGGTTGTGGTCCCCTCAGGAATCTCTGCTTCACATCAATCTGTTGGAACTCAGAATAGTATTTCTAGCACTTCAGCTTTTTCCAAGTCTGTTCAGAACAAAGTTATTCTGATCAGAACAGACAATACCACCACAATGTGGTACATCAGCAAGCAAGGAGGCTCTCTGTTCACGGCCTTGTGCACAGAAGCAATGAAGTTGCGGGGTCTGGCTTATTCCCCGAACACCTCCCTCACAGCAGTGCACCTCCCAGGCAAGGACAACGTCCTGGCAGATGCTCTCAGCAGGATATCTCTGGCCATCACGAATGGTCACTGGATCCCCTGGTCTTGGAGGTGATATTCTCCAGATGAGGCACCCCACAGATAGATCTTTTGCAGCACCAGACAATCACCAACTCCCCTTTTTGCTGCAGGCCCCAGTGTTGGGCTCAGTCCCCTGGATGCCTTAGTTCTCAGTTGGGAAGGGAAGTTCCTGTATGCTTCCCCTTCCTCTCCTGTTCAAAGTGCTAGTCAAAATCAGGTCTCAACCCTGCAAAGTGATCCTGATTGCTCCAGACTGGGCCAGACAGCCCAGGTATCCTCTCCTATTGTCCTTAATAGTCCATCTTCCCTGGCTCTTCCCAGGAATTACAACCTGTTAACCTGTGCTCAGGGAGGGTTTGGTGCCGAATCTCAAATCTCTCAATCTCAAGGCCTGGCTCTTGGAAGAGTTAAGAGTTTGCTGATTTACACTCTCCCAAGGTGTTATTGATATTCTAGAGGCTTCCAGGAAGCCTTCCACCAGAACTACTTATAATTCCTAGTGGAAAGATCTTCCATATGGTGCTCTGGGAAGCATATTTCCCAGAGTCTGCTGATCTGCCCACAGTCCTTGGACTATATGGTCCATCTGAATAGCTTGGGACTCAGACCAGCTACACTAAGGGTGCATCTGGCAGCTGTTTCTGCTTTCATTTCAGCAAGTAAGCCTCTTCTCTTTTAGCTCACCCTGTTTTCTCCTAGTTTTTCAAGGGATTGCTTCATACCAATCCTCCATTCAGGGACCCTGCCCCTGCTTGGGATCTTAACGTTTGCATTGCTCAGCTTTCATAGCCCCTTTGAGCCTTTGTCCTCAGCAGAGCTTAAGTACTTGACTTGGAAACTCTGTGTTTCTGGTGGCCATCACTTCTGCCAGGCGACAAGTGAGCTACAAGCCTTGTCAGTGGAGCCTGACTTTATTTCCTTCCATAGGGATAAGGTGGTCCTCAGGACTAACAGGAAGTTTTTGCCTAAGGTGGTTTCAGACTTCCACCTTAACCAATCTCTGTCTCTTCCTGTGTACTTCACTGACCATTCCTCCTCTGGTGAGAGGAGGCTGCACGGTTCTAGATGTGAAAAGAGCCCTTAGCTACTATATAGAACATACCAAGGGTCATAGGTTTTACTCCTCCAACTGTTCCTCACTTATGGTGAGGTTGGTAAGGAAAACCTGCCAGTAAAAGATCCATTGCCAGGTGGATTGTCTCTTACATCCAATTTTGCTGTGAAAACTAGGTAAGGTTCCACCCTCAGGCCTGAGGGCTCACTCTCCCAGAGGTACAGCTGCTTCCCTGGCTGCTGCCATGGATATTCCTATCTTAGAGATATGTCAAGCAGCTACCTGGAAAACAGTTCACACTTTTACCAAGCATTTCTCTGGATATCCAGGCTAGGAGTGATGCTCGGTTTGGCACAGCTGTGCTTCAGAGCCTATTTCCTGAGTAGGTTCTGTCCCTCCTCCATGGAGGTTCTGCTTGGTAGTCTGTATTGTCAGAATACAGCAAGACTTCATGTGGTTTGAAGAAAAATTACTCACCTTAGTAATGTTGTTTCTTCTAATGGAGTCTTGCTGTATTCTGACCTCCCCACCGACTTCCCTCTCAGAACCTCTGTTTTGGGATGTGGGTGGGCAGTGGCAATGTTGGCACTCAGGAGGTGCCCCACCCTTTTTTATCACCACCCTTTCTTTAGGTGAGTGGGTGTTGTGTTTATTTCATTTTTGGGTCTCTTTACTTGAGTCTTTGTTTTGGGACCAAAAATCTGTTTTATGTTAGTAGCCAGTTAGCTAGTGTAGGTTTACAGCTTCCACACAGGACCTCGGTGAGTTTAGCTCGTAAAGATCTGGCGGTTTGAGTTCAAACAGCAACAGACAGAGTCTCAACCGAGCTCGAGCTCAGCGTCCCATGCCTGGCATGGAAAGTTAACTTTTCATCTCTGGGGCAGTTCGAGGTTGGGACTCACTGCTATTGTCAGAATACAGCAAGACTCCATTAGAAGAAACAACATTACTAAGGTGAGTAATTTTTTCTTCAGTATCCCTGCTTTTCACTGTCCCCTCTGCCCACCCACCATTCATTCTGTTCAGCCTCACTGTCCCTCCCTTTATCTTTTCGCTCTCTGATGTACCTATAAAAAGTATCTGCTGGACCTGTCAAATATTGAGCTACAATACTCAATGATGAAGGTACACCTCTCACGCAATCTTGGCTTTTCACGAGCCTATCCATACTATGACGATGGCTCATCTTATCTGTGTCAATCTTCACCATTCATCACAGATGGGTAACTGGCGGAGGTCAGGACCCAGCGGAGCTTCTTTCTTTTTTCTAAAGGTAGGCAGAGCCAACACACCATCGGCGCCACCCCGAGGCCGACACACTGCATGGCGCCACGGGTTGGCCGTTAGGCTGTGTCAGCTCCGCTTGCTTGCCAGTTCTTCGTCTCCCGCCATAGAGGTCGCCTGTGAGATGCTCTGAAGAAAATCCTAGGCCTGCTAGTTTTTCGAATCCTGTCCTTCGGGCGCCAGAGTCCGCTCGGTCCTCCTGCCGGGTTCTGTTTTTGGCACTCACTCGACGTCACCTGGTAAGATCTTTCCTTATCTTTATATTTCACGATGTCGAGTCTGTTTTGGTGTTTTTCCCCATAGGTCATGTCTCGGTCGGAGGGCAGGAAATCTTCCAAGACGGTCGGCCCCCATGTGACTGTGCCCATGCGGTCGAAATTTTCCGTGACCGACCAGCACGACCTGTGTCTCGCCCGCTTCATGACATGGATTCGTGTGACGCCTGCTTCTCCATGGACCGCTGGCTCCTCAAACCATCGCGCATGGAAAGTGGGGCGAGCTCCGCCCGACTTTCGGGGTGGTCACTGCACTGCTGCCACAGCCACACTCCTCGGCCTTTCCTCTGGGTTCCCTCCCGATTCTCATACGGACCGAGGAGGAGGGAGCCTTGGCTACTTGTAGCCCAGCCATGCCAAGGCTTCCTTTGCGGCGCAGGAGGCCCGCCCCGCCTTTCCAGGAGCGGGCGGAGGCGCCCGCCATGGCAGTCGCCCTGGGGTGAAGGCTCCCGGTGTCGCTCCTGCGGCTTGGAAGACCCAGGTCGGTGCTGTCCTCGACTCTGTCGGATAGGCGCCGTCTGGGTTAGCGCGCGAGGCCCTGATGGGCCGGTCGGCGCCTAACTTGTCACATGGCGCCGTGACCTCTGTTGAAGCCATTTGTGGCGCTGGCACTGTTGGCGCCGTGAGATCTACTGCGACGCCGTCATTTGCTCGCGGCGCCGTCCTGGGCTCTGACGTTGAGCACGGCGCCGTGTCCTCGAGGCTCGGTGCCATGGGGCCTTTGGTTCCTCAGTCGGCGCTGTCAAGCGGCATCCCTGCCCTTGCCCATGCTCAGCGCCTTGTCCACCTTGGGCCGCCCGTGGCACCGCCTCAGCCCTCGGCACCGCGAGCCAGGCGGGGCCATGCCTGCCTGTCCGCCTTCAGGCCATCCTCAGTGCCGCCGCGGTGCCGTGGGACCGGATGGTGCTATGACTGGTCCCAGCTCTAGATCTCTGGCTCGAGCTGGGGCGTCTCCTCTCTGATTCCGCTCTGGTTGCAGGAGGCGCTGGCTCACTCGGCACAGCTGTGGTCTCTGGGCCTGGTGGTAAGGATGGTTCTGTCCGCCAGCCATGGTTTGGCACAGGGCCTCAGGCTCTACCTCCTTGGAGACGAGCTCTGGGTCGGACGTGCAGTCTGACCCCTCGGGTTGGCTGTTGAGGTGGGCAGCACTGTGGTCTCTTTGACCAGTCTGAGTCAGCCCCTTCGGAGGTGAGGTCGGTGGCTACTGAGACTAGGGTCAGGGGTGCTGACCGCAGGCAGTGGTATGGGCCACCATGGCTCTGCAGCCTGGTCTTGGCGGTTTCACTGACCCCTCAGTTGTGGTACCCCTTCCGGTGGTGTGCCTTGATCGCCCAACTTTGGGGCCGATCGAGCACCTGCAGGGGAGGAGGGTACTGCACTCTGGATAGCCCTTCGGGCTGCCCAGAGATGCTGGCTACCTGGGCTGGCCCTCTCGAGGAGGAGGGCTCTTTCAGACCAAGGGTCGAGGGTGTGGGGTCAGCCGACCGCTCTTTTCTGGGGTCCACCGCGTCTCTGGGAGAAGCTTCAGTGCGGATCTCCGCTGTTCCTCTTCTGTCTCTTTGAGAGAGTCCTGTTCTTTGAGGCAGGGGTCTGCCCTTCTGGACCTATACGGCCCGGTTGCCTCACGGGGATTCTTCCGGCGCAGCCAAGGCAGTAGCAATGTGGTTGTTCAGCTGTCGGCTGTGGGTCTCTCGGGCACCTTCTTCCGCGGATGCCCACGGTCCGCCTCCTAGCCCAGGCGGAGGTCAGCCGACATCTCTTCTCGGCTCTGTCCCCATCCCTCTGCCACACTGTCCTGCGCCTCCCAGGCATCCTCAGTCGTAGCGGCCGTCTCACCTGGGAGCAGTTCAGGCGGTGGCTGCTCGGTTCCCTGCTTACGTTAGGGCAATAGACAGCCAGGTTTTTCAACCTCCCCCATGCAGCCACAGATGGTGACCTCCAGCTCCTCATCCCCTTCAGGGGAGGAACCTCTGTCCACATCTCCGGCTGCTGATCCGAGTATCAGCGATTCCTCGTGAGGATGTTGGAGGAGTTGCACCTTTCTCCTTCCACTATTAGCAATCTTGAACACTCGGCGCATGCCTTTCTAGGTGATTTTTGGCGGCCACCCTTGTGGTGCCGCCCTGGCCGCTCCTCGGGAGGCGTGTTGCATTCCTGGCAGAGGCCCCTTCTCCCGGATTTCCTGCCCCAAGGGATCTCAGCCAGAGGTATATGCACCGGAGTCTCCAGGTTCCATGCCTCATCCACAGTCTGGATGGGCGCAGTTGATACTCCTGATGGGCTTCTCGCCTCACCATGACCGCTCCCTAGATTAAGACTCCTTGGATTTTGATTTCTGGGGTAAGAGGACTTTCTACCGGCATGGTTACTTCTCTCTGTCTCTGCACATCAGGCCCACTATGCAGCCTATGACAGGTTCTTGTGGTTCAGGCTAGGTCAGCTCCTAGCCTCATTGCCTGACATGGAGCAAACCAGACAAGCCATTGCATTCTCTGCAGCGTGGCCTGGAGCTAGCAAGGCATAGCGAGGGCATCTTATGATGCCACGAGGTAGCAACCAGGGTCGTAGGGACAGCGATCTGCACTAGGCGGACGACATGGCTACGTCTTTCCGGTTGTCACCCTTGGCCCGCGTGAGTGATTAACTCCGCCCACCAGGGAACCTACCTTTTCTCCCGCAGATTGAGAGCGGCGCATGTCGGGCAACTTCCTTCTCTCTGGGGTACTCCATCTCTCTTCCCCACTCTCTGGCTCTCCAGGCCTGAAGGTTCCCCCAGTGTGTCACCCACTGAGGGCTAAGGGACTTTGTCCCTTAGGGTGTAAAGAAAACTCCTTCGGGGGCTCGGTATTACCCATCTGTGATGAATGGTGAAGATTGACACGGATAAGATATGAAAATTACGTACTCTACCGTAATTATGATCTTTCTGTGTATCTTCATTCATCACAACCCCACTCTTCATCCCCTGGAGCCTCAGACTCTGGGTTCCCTCCTCTCTGTAACTCCCCTCCTCCTTAGGAGTGGGGTAAAATAGGGCACACAGGGAAGTATTTTTCCAGGAAGAGTGAATAGCTTGGCGGCACTCCTTCTCCAGTACCTTGTCTTCACCCCTGTGGGTGGGAGTTGGTAGTTGCCTCCTTCTCTCCTCCTCCCTGTTTCCATCCAACCTATTTTCCTTTAAAAAAAAACCTTTTTTTTTTTTTTTCCCACAAAATCTTTTCTTGAGAGGGTGCTGAATCCCTGTATCCTGTCCTTCTTCCAGAATAGCCGACTCTGTTTATCTGGAGTATTTGCCAGTTGTTCCTGCTCTTGAATTCTGGCAGAAAGCTTTGCTATTCCTTGCAGTTCCTATACAATCTGAGACGGACCAGGGTCCGGATATCTTATCCTTCTCCCTCTCTCCTAAATTCTTTACCCACCCTACCCCCTTCTTCCGCTTCCAGAGATTGGGGCCTCCCAATACCCTTTAGTTTCTAACCTCTTTCTTTTCTGTCCTCTCAGTCGTTATTTCTCCTGTTAGTTCATACATCTTTTCCTTTTCTGTCCCTTGACTCTCTTGTCCCACCTTCCACTCCCTTCCTCTTACCTCTCCGGTGACTCAGAAATGGCAGGCAGGAGGTGGACAGCATGGCCTAATGGCCAACCCACAGCGCCATGCAGTACGGTCGTGGGCGGCGCCTAATGGTGTGTCGGTCTCCTACCTTTTGAAAAAAAGCTGCCACGGGGTTCTGACCTCCGCCAGATACCCATCTGTGATGAATGAAGATACACAGAAAGATCATAATTACGGTAGGCAAGTAATTTTGATTTGTCTTTGTTAAGAGGTTCCGTAGGGTATCCTCCACACTAGGCCACCTGTTAGGAGACCAGTAGCCACTTGGGATATCAACCTTGTGCTAGACATGCCCACTCATGAAGTTTTCAAGCCTCTAGTGACCTGGCGGGTTGATGTTCCTGACCTGGAAGGCTGCCTCCTTGAAGCCATTATCTCCACTGCAGAATGTCTGAAATACACACCCTGGTCACAGAACCTCCTTATACAGTACTTCACAAGGACAAGGTGGTTCTCAGAACTCACCCTAAATTTCTCCCCAAAGTAGTCTCTGAATTCCATCTGAACCAGCCCTTGGTCCTTCCAACCTACTTTGTAAACTTCCAGAATGAAGGAGACCATACCCTAAATTCTCTGGATGTTGAAAGAGTTTTGCAGTTCTACATCGACAGAACTAAAGAGATCCGTAAGTCAACGCAACCTCTCGTTCAGCATGGACCGGCTGGGTCAGCCTGTTGCCATCAGGTGTATTTTGGCATGGCTGGTAGCACGTCTCCGCCATTGCTATTCCATGGGCACAGGTTAAGCTGGAAGGCAGGGTATACGCCCATTCTACTAGAGCAGTCACGGCATCTCTGGCAGAAATACAGAACGTGCTCATTGCAGACATCTGCAGAGCAGCTACTTGGAGCTCTGTGCACACTTTGTAGAAGCATCTGTGTTTGGATGTCCATGCCAGACAGTAACCGTCCTTTGGCAGGACAGTCCTTAATGGACTCCTCCTGAGTGAGCTCCTCTTTATGCTGCCCTTCCTGGGGATTATTTAGCTCGGTACTCTCCCATTAGTGTGAACAAGTGGTGGAGACTTTGTCCAGGAAGATATGAAAATTACATACCTACTGTCCACTCATTCACATGCCTACCCTCCATCCCCGAGCTCACTTAAGCTGTTTTGGTCTTTACTCCCTCAATGGCTGCACTGTCAAGACTCTGTTGTGTTCACCCTTCTTATACGGGTTATTCAACTATCTAATGTCCAACATAGGTTAGTTTTACTAGGTTAGTTACGCTGCACCATCTCAGTAAAAAGGTACTGGAGGCGGTTGGAGGGTCGACCTTGAGGTAGCCTACATGGTGTGAGCCAGTCCTGGCTGCGCCGCACTCCTGCTGTCCTACCTCGGCGCCAGCCTCCTGAGGACCTTGGCTCCCACTCAGTCCCAGCACCTCTGGCGAGTCCTGCTAGTGTGAATGAGTGGTGGACACTTACCAGGAAGATCAAGAATTACGGTAGGTATGTACTTTTCATTTTTAGCTTGTTTTATATTCCTGTATCCATTCAGTATCTCCTTGGGCTACTAAGATTCTTAGCTCTCTGTATGTTTTCCCACTTTGTTTCTCTCTGGCAAACAGAACTGAGGTTAGTGAGGGAGCTGGCAATGGTTACTGGCGGCATAATAGCTAGCTGGCCCCTGGCAAAAACTTTGGTCCAGCGGGTCCTAGTGCCTCTGGCCACAACTCAGAAGTAGTAATCAATGGTGAAAATATTCTGGAAGACCAACAGTTGTGGTAAATAAGTAACTTTCATTTCTGCTATTTGTACTGTATTCAGTTCACATCCACACTACCCACCCAACTTCCCTTGGCAGACTTGTTTGAATTCCTGCTTCCAGCACACAGATTGGACATCAGACAAGGCAGAGCTGGAGTATGACGCCACTAGTGGTGGAGGAGCCAAGTTTGAAAACTTTGATGACTGAGCTATACACAGTGGGAACTGCCAAGGTGTGAATGTGAACTAAATACTAGTAGCAGAAGTATGGTTAGGAGAAGGTTATCTATATTTGTGTATATCAAAGTGTAGTGTATCTTTGTATTGAATATCAAGGTTTGCTCTACCAGTTGCACCCTACAGGACATGAAGGCAAAAGTAATTGTGCTTCTGATGTGACCTATATTATATGTTGAACAGTTTGCACTACACAATTAGTGCTAAATGCCCCCGATTTTCTCCCTGGTCCCAGGCACACTGGCATTGTGCGTGGAGGCCCCCGTGATGCCGACTCAACCCCCGTGGGTAACACTGGAGCTGCGAGGTTGGGCGCGCCATCCGTTCTCCACCAGGTGGTGACCAGGAGCCTCAATCCTCCCGAGGAGAGCTGCCTTGGGGCAGCTCAGTCCCTTCGTTCTGAGCGTGCGTCACCGGCGCAGCGCGGGTGTCGCGTCTAGTGCCTCAACCCTCAGCGCCCACTGGGCCAGCTCTGTGATAAGTGTGTTTTACGGTAATGTAGAGGTCAAATTGGTTCCCACTTGGCCATTCCAGAGGACCTAAATATTGCATAACAGAAAGACTTTTGA
The DNA here is from genome assembly GCA_016271365.2 of Neoceratodus forsteri. Lineage (NCBI taxonomy): Eukaryota > Metazoa > Chordata > Ceratodontiformes > Ceratodontidae > Neoceratodus > Neoceratodus forsteri. Next base: position 623,133,020 of record CM028133.1, read on the forward strand.
TAACCTCCCTTTTTTTTTTTTTTTTTTTTACAGAAAGAATCCAACCAACCTGCTGAATGCAAGCAGCAGTAAGAAGATGCAACTGCTATGTGACTCTTGAACATTGTGTTATTTAATACAGATTGGGATCCTGGCCAGCAGAGGGGATATTCCACTGCTACAGAAAAACATTGTCTTGCAATATGTCTTTTCAGATGCATGAGTTTTGTTTTAATTCTTACCTTATTTTGGCTTTAGCTTGTAAAGTAATACGGCTTTATTAACATACAGTGGCGCCAAGGTTAAAATTACTGGTCAGGTCTGATATCATCCTGAAACTAGTATCTAAGAGTCCAGTTAAATATCGCTGTGACATCACAGCAGTGAGTTACAAGTTTTACGGTTTTGTTTTCAGACTAACTGAAAGTGACTTGCACTGTGCTTAACTTACAGCTTAGTTACTCAGTGATGTTTTGATCTTCAAGGATATCACGTATGGAACATATAAACTCCAGGCATTAAGACCACACAGAAACTTTTGCAGGCAGTCTGCCACGGGCTGCCGCATGACAACGTCAGGCATCAGCGTGCCTATATAAATGTGGGAGGCCCTCCTTCTCCTAGGTTCTTTTGTTGCTGTCAACCATACCTCTACTCAGAATGCTGCCATTTGCAGCTCGCTGTTTATTTATTTATTTTTTTTATAAAATGATTCAGGTTTTAGTTTATTTAAGGCCTTTTTAATAACAGTGCTTAACCTTTCTGTCTAGGGAGTGGTTCAGAGCCCTGTTCTCTGTGTTTCCACTTCTTGGGCTTTTCACACTGGGTTCACCTGAGAAGGTAGCCGACCTTCTTTTCTCATCCTCTGGCGATCCTTCCTAGCCTTAACTGCAATGACGGAATTGCGCCATTGCTATGGTCACCACTTGCATTCCCCAAGGATCAGGTCCATACATTTTTTACACTTGACTTCCTATGTGGTGATATCATCTGCCACCTCGACTGTCTCTTGGACACCAAGGTCAGAGTCTGGTTTCCACTGCAGGACCTGTACAACCACATGCTGCCATCCTTGCCAGGATTTTGTCTGACATCGACTTTTGCCTCCCAACCGTTGTTCAGACATCAAGGTCGGACTTGGTTTCTGACGCCTGAGGCCGACTCAGAAGGTGAATCATCATCGCTGGGTGATCCCTTGTGTCAATTTAGGCCCCCTCTTACAAAAATTGCTTAGATACCAAGGCCATTGCTTAGACACTAAGGTCAGGGCTTGGTTACTGCACCGCTGTGCCTGTACGGCCAGTATGTCGCCTGTCATCGCCAGGTATGCCTCCACCATCAGCTTTGGCCCTCTGACCGTTGACAGATCTTATGGTCGAGGTTCGACTTTGGTGCTACTAGGCCTTTCTAGAGCAATAGATAGCATCATCGTTAAGGCTTTTTACCCTTCAGCGTCAATGAGCTGATCACAGCCACTTCTTTATAGTGGCGTTGACGCCTTCGGTAACGCTTGTCTGTTAAAGTCTGCCTCTCCCACCTTCGACAAGGCTGTCTTCTGTTCCTCCATGTTGCTGCCTCCGTGTATGTCGACAAGTTGTGGGATGTCAACCCCCAGTGTCACTGGGTGAATCACGCCCACTCTTTACAGTGGTGTCGATGCCTTAGGCAGACTTTTTGTTGCTTGTTGCCTCCCTGTTCTGACTGACATGGTCTCCTTTCTGCTTCTCAGTTGACGCCTTATCTACCCATAGGTTGGAAGGGACATATGCAGGTAACGTTGCCAGCCAGGTCTCCTTCCCCTGTCACCAACAGAGGCGACGCCAGGAAAGCAATTTATCTTGGCCTCATAATAATAAAGGAGGTTACTGCTTTGACAGAGGTTAAGGAGCATGAGTGACCAGTCTGTGTGTAGTATCTCTCCCTTACTACCTCCTGTATTAGAGGTTCATGAATTTTGCACTGTGCTTTAACACAGTGAACTGCCCTCCACTTATTCCATCTGTACATTGGCAAAACCTTGGCATAGCCCTCATAAAGTACTGGCTCTGGTAGCTGGTCTACTCAGATACTCTCTGTACAGCCTCCCTCGTGGAATCTGAGTTTTTGATGGTGCCCATAACTGCCCATACCACCCCAGGGCTCCTAAGCATCTCAGTCCCTTCCTCCTGCAAGAAATCGGGAGGTGGGAAACAAAGGGCACATGACACTATAACCGGGACCCTCCTGATCTTCCTGGACTTAGTCTTCATTTATTTATACTGCTGGGCTAGAAGCCAGGCCGCGCTGGCACTGCTGGGAGCCAAAAATCTTGAAGGGCCAGGCGTAAGGTAAGACCCGGGATGCACGACACCAAGAGACTGGCTCCTACCTGTGTAGCCTACCTCAGTGTTGACCCTCCAGCCGCCTCAGTTCCATTTTCCCACCGTCTAATGTGCTTCAGTGCGACACTCGCCTGCCGTGAGTAAAATCTTCACAGCTATATGACCAACAACATTTAGGTGTTCAGTTTCTTTCTGTGATTTATTTATTTTAAAGGAGAATTTTGTTATTTTTTCTTCTCAGCTCTACCGATCGGGAGTCGACCCTGGAGGAGACTGTGACAGTAGGACTCTCCGTTGGAAAGCTTCTCAGGCAGTTGGGCTGTGTCCAGTCCGCCGCCTCTCTCCGGAGGAGTGGGTCCCACCACGGTAATCCGGGTTCTGGAAGAGGGACAGTCTTCCAGAAACACAAAAAGAAGCAGGCCCATTCCTGATCCAGGTTGGAGACCCAACATCACTCTGCTCTCGAGTGCTTCCTCCTCCCATAGGAAAAGGAAGAAGTGGTACAACTTGAGGTCGCCTCTAGTATGTCTGCCAAGAGGTTTTCGGTGGTCGAGAATGGCAGGCTGTCTCTGGACCTGTCCAGTTCCCTGATGGCTTCCATACTCGATTGCACTGGTTCTCTTCACCGGAGGCCTTCTCTGTCCTCCTGTCTTGTTGCCGGTGGGCAGTTACATCAGTGGGCTTCTCTTATGGAGCAGTGGGTACAGCATCTGTCTCGCTTGACCCTTCTTGTGGATCCAGTTCCAGGGCCCTCAGGCCTAGGGCTTCAGGATCGCACTGGGTCCTTCTGGGCAGGTTGAGCACTCGGTGCCGGCAACCGATCTTCCCTTATGCACGCACCGATGCCGGGTTCCACTTGCCTATCCCCTCACTCTGTTTCCTAGCAGGGCCGCACAGGTACCATCCCTTCCCTCTTTTTTCGTAGGTCTGGCTTGTATCTTCGGTGGCACACTGTGACTGATGCCGCCTGACACCACTGGCTCCTCGTGAGTCGGTGCTAGGTCTAGCACCAGTTCTGGTGTCTCCTGTTTATCCTTTCCCAGACCAGGCAGCGGCCTTGGGGGTTGTTCCCGCTCTCGAGGTTATTTGGAGCAGAATAAATGTGATCCTGATCTTTTAATTTCTGCAGAACAGGATGAAGACTCATTCTACAGCTTGGCTGGTAAGCCAGCGGTACCACTGACAACCCAGTAGAGGATCTCTCGTTCAAGTCATTGCTTAGGAATATGAGGGGCAACCCTGGCTCTTCAGACATCTTTTGTGGCTCCAAGTGGACTGTTATACCTGGAGTGGCTCCATGTTCCTAACCTTATGGCACCTGTCTCCCCGACTTCCGACCCTGTCTGAAGCTGTGTGGGCAAGACCTGCCTTTATCCCTTCTATCTGCAAGTCCATGGACAGGAAATATGTCCCTCCCAAGGAGAGACCTGCTTTAGCTTTGCAACCCGTCGCAGATGCACTGGTTGTCCTTGCTGAAAATGACAAAGCTGTTCTTCCTCAGGAAGTATCGGCACATCCTATCAATAAGGAATCTCATAGGACGGTACCATGGGGAAACAGGCTTTGCAGCCACAACTCTGTGCATGTGTATTGCCAGTTATCAAGGGCATGACTCTCAATAGGTGTGTGTCCTTTGGACTTCCTTAAATCCCTGGTGGAAGGCCTCCCGGAGTCTGACTCTAAATTTTAGATTTTACAGACTGTTACACGGGTATAGAATGTAATAGCCATCTGCTGAAAGCTTCCATGGGCGCATATGACACGGCATCCAGGGTAGACACTGCTGGAATCTGTGTTGAAGACATTCCTGGCTTCAGACATCAGGGTTTTCCTCTGATGCACAACAGCAGGTGATGAATGTCCATTTCGATGGGACATATCTGTTTGGCCAACAGGTAGAACAAGCCCTGGAGGCCTCCCAGAAAACTAGGACTGCCATTAAAATAGCCAGGCCGGCTCCTTCAGCTCCACAGAGGGGCAGGAACTGTCAGGTTTTTCGTAACAGGCAGCCCTTTCATGGAAGAGGCCAGGAGCTCCAAACAAGCACCAGTCTCCTCAGCTGCAAAAGATAATGCAGCAGAAGGCACAAGGGCCAAAAGCCCAGTGCAACCCTCTGAAAGTCTGGCCCCGGTCTCACCTCAGCTGCCTTAGGTGGAATTCTCCTCGGTAGTGGAAGGACGCCTGACTGAGTTTTACGACCAGTGGAAGTCTATCACTACAGGCAAGTGGGTCCTCTGGATTGTTCAAGAAGGGTACTCTCTTAGCTTTGCAGAGATTCCCCAGACATTCCACCCAAGCGACAGCACAGTCTGTCAACCGCTCAGTCAGACCTTCTCACTTCAGAGATAACTGGGCCTTTTCAAAAATAGGACAGTGGAAGTAGTTTCCTGGGCAGAGCGGAGCACAGGTTTCTACTCCCATTACTTTCTGGTTCCAAAGAAGAGAAGCAGTATGCGCCCATTCTCAACCTCAGAAAGCTGAACAAGTACTTTGTACCACGAAGTTCAAGATTGTCTACTTAGGGACACTTCTATCACTTCTCCACCAAGGCTGGTTGGCATCCTGAACATGCAGGATGCCTACCAGCACACCCAAAATCACCACAAGTATCTTCGCTTTGTGGCCTTTGGTCAACATTACTAATTCAGAGCCCTGCCATTTGGGCTCTCCTCGGCACCTCAAATCTTTATCAAGTGTTTCGCAGTCCTCACTACCCACTTTCATAGGCTCGTGCTCACGCCTCCCTACCTAGACAGCTGGCTTTTTGTTGGGTCCGTCAAGGCAGGAGACACAGCATCTCAATTCCTCACCTCCATAGGGGTCCTGCTGAACCTGGAGAAGTGACAGCTTCAATCCTTTCAGCAGCTTCTCTTCATAGGAGCCCTCTTGAACACCATAAATGTAATGGCTTTTCTCCCAGAAGACAGGAGGAACAACATTCTCCAGATGGCTTGTTTCATCAGAGAGAACAACCCAGTGTGAGCTCACTCTGTGCAACAGATGTTGGGCCTCATGGCCTCTTCCATTTTCAAAGTACCTTTAGCTCAATTGCACATGACAACTCAGTGGATGCTCAGCACACAGTAGTCCCAAACAGCACACCCGCAGTCTTACCTCAGGTGACGGAACCTCTACGGTGGTCACTTGCATGGTGGATACAAGAGGACAGCCTTCTACAAGGTCTGTCCTTTGCCCCACCAGACTCTCGGATCACCATCACTACAGATGCATCTCTGTTCGGCTTGGGGCTTACTACCAGGACCTTCACACTGGGAGTGAGGACTCAGGATGAGTGTCTTGGCATAATAATCCTACATTTCTTCCTAAGGTGGTAACTGAATTTACTTTAAATCAAACTATCCACCTGCCAAGCCAGTTTATTTTCCAGAGCATTACAATGCAGGGGAACCATTGCTCCATACTTTGGATGTGCATAGAATACTCAGGTACTATACACACTGTATGAAAGCCTGCAGAAAGTCTCCACAGCTGTTTAAAAAAAAAAAAAAAAAAAGTATCTGCTGCTGAGATCTGTATAGCTGCTACTTGAGTACTGTCCGCACTCGCGCTAAGCACTACAGTCTGGATATTGTATCTCATAGACGTGTTGGTTTGGCCTTACTTACTTCAAAGCTTTTCTTAATTTTATAGTTTTTTTTTTTTTTGTGTGTGTGGGGTACTGCTTGGTACTCATTCCATAGATGTGGTCTGATGCAAGATATCCTCGAATAAGATAGAACAGTTACTTCTAAGGGCGTGGATATGGTGCATATCCACACTTCCAGCTGGAAAGTTTTCAAGCTAAGCTCCGCCCTGTGATGTCAGATCTTCCTTTCCGCTGGAAGAATCGAGTCTCCTGCTTAGCAGCTCTCTGTACACATTGTAGGCCCTGTTTTTTTCTTTAGTTATCAGGCTAATTTCTCATCAAATTTACAATTCCTTGCCGGTTCCTCCATCTCAGCTTTCATGGAGCGACAACTCATGAGCTGGACCGGGTTTAAACAGTGCATGACTTGCAGTCAGAAGATGTCACGCACCAACCCCTACGCCTCTTATGTGTCTGTTGCCTGTTCGTGGAGAATACAACCCGCAAGCCTGCTGTCTGTGCAAGACCCTGGTTTTGTCTTCACTGTAGGACAGGTAAGCCTGCTTTTGCTTGGCCGGCAGACAAGCAGGATCCTCCGATCCAAGGACACATGCAAGGCTTTTTCAGCGTGGGGGCTCCACCTCTCAGCTGGCCACCGAGGAGGTGGTAGCTCGAGCTGCAGTGGTCTCTTCCTCCACCCCAGCTCTACTACCGTGGGCACCTCTGCAGGGCCTCCTTCACCGGGTCCTTCGGGATATGTGTAGGTCCCTTCAAACCCTCAGGGAGAGCTCTTCCCGAGGGGACCACTCTTCTAGGCTTGGCTTAAGTGTCCCGCCAGACTTGGGACCGAGAGTGGGTTATTCTGGCCCACGCTGGACTCAAGCAGTTGTTTTCGTCAAACTCACCAGGGCTGAAGGGCAGGCCGCTGGCATCTCCAGTGTCCCCATCAGGCTTGCTGGCCAAGACACAGGTCAACTGGCCAGCCAGATTTTCTGAGGACCTGGTCAACCCGCTGTTAGACGAGGTTGGGGACCGACTCTCTCCCCTGAAGTCCAGTTCTTTTAGTCCACTCCCAAGAGAGAGACAGTAGAGGTCTGCCAACCTTGCTGTTTCCTCCCAGGAGATTTCCTTGGGGTCTCGCAGCTGGACCCAGTCCATGTGGTCTACACTGCCCCTCCTCCTGTGTCCCCTCAGTGGCGGCCTTCCTGTCACCAGTCAGGGTCCAAGTCGAGGACTCGGTCCGGGATTCAGACCAGTCCCCATTTCGACCTCTCAGAAGCACTGCCGCGCTTCCTCCTCCTCCTCGCCGAGCAGAGAAAGGTTCCGCCACAGACTCTCGCCGGTGGTACAAAGAGCTCCTCTGGCAGCAGCGGGTCATTGGCCAGGGCCAATCACTACAGCAGGCGCTGGCTCTTCCATGGTCTACCCCAGTGGGACCAGTTCCAGCTCATCCTTGTCCAGGTGAACATTCTCTGCCTTCTCCACCCAATTAGTGGAGTCTGCTCCCACGCAACCATTGCACAGGGCTCTGTCCACAGCTCCTAGGCTGGCCTCTGGTCTCCTAGCCCAGCTTTGGTTCAGATCACCCACTCAGGTGACTCTGGAATGGTTCATGTGGAACAGGCACCGAGGCAGTGTTTGAGGAGTTGTCGACTATGGACAGCTTCTCTATGAACTCTTTGAGGACCCCTGGTTTTGATTGGGAGTCCTCAGAGGACTTTGCCTATGACTAAGTTCCCGAGCCTTGCTCCACCTCATACCTCAGTCTTTGAGGATTCCGCTGGAGCCAGTCCAAAAGAGGGCCAAGTACCCTCTGACTGAGATCCTGGACCAGGATGATTCCCAGGGTGAATGACCTTCCACCTGTATGGTCTGTACATGCGGTCCTGACTGGGTCCCTTTCTAGGTTCTCTGATCACCCCTCAGGTGAAGGGTTGGTGGTAGACTCTGTGATTCACCACACAGACAGTGTCTGACATGTCACCCCGCCTCCGACAGAGAGTCAAAGAAGCTGGACCATGCCACCAAAAAGTGTACACTTGGGCCTCAAGCAGGCAAGCTCTGCTGAATGTTGGCCAGCTTTGGTCAGGCGTTTTATGGGGGCCATTGACCACATTGTTCCTCACCTTTCCGTGGGTCTTACACAGTCTGCAGTGAAAGTAGTCCATGGCCAAGGCTGTGCTCTGGCTAAGCATCAGCTCCACCACGGCCTTGGACATAGGTGACTCCTGTGCCCGGTCAGTGGTGGCAGTGGCCATGCGCTGCAGAGCCTGGTTTTGGATCTCCACCTTTACAGCAGATATCCAGCATAGGATGGCGGATGTCCTAATCCTCTAGGACCAGTTTTCACTATTAATTCACAGTAATGGGTTCTAAGCCGGGCGCTAGGACCCCACTGGAGTCTGAACCTTTCAGGAGGGCTGGCACCGAGGTAGCTCACATGCAGGGCTTACCTTGGCACTAGCCCTCAGCCACCTCAGTTCTTTTTTCCTGCCTTTGAGTGTACTTAAGTAACAATGTCACTTGCCCACTGGGAGTCAGAACTTCATGTCTAGATGACAGCAGCATTGTTTGTTCGGTTTTAGTGTTTAAAGCTAATGTTTGTTATTTTTATATCAGTTTAAAACAAATAAATAAAATGATTTTTCTGTCAGTTTCTCTCAGTCCTACCGAGCAGCAGTTGAAGATTATGGATGTCGGACGGTGACGGAGGGTGTCTCTTCAGACGTTCTGCTCCTGCAGTTGGGCCATGTCGGTCCACTTCCCTCTCCGAGGGAGGCTCTGATGGATGTTCCTGTGTTCAGAAGGAGGACAACCTTACTGTAAACACAAAAAGAAGCGGCCCAATCCGGCGGGGACCCAGCCCGCTTAACTAGAGTTCTTCCTCTTCCCTTCGAAGTGGAAGAAAACAGTACCACTCGAGGTCATCCTTGGTAGGTCTGCCACGAGGTCCTCGGCATCCAGGAGCAGAAAGCCGCCCCAGCACCATCTGTTTCCGTGGTATTTGCTCACGATCATTAAAGGTCTGTGGCCTGGAGTCCACTGTGGGGACTCTGGTGGGCAGTATCATCACTGAACAGCTCTTATGGAGCAGTGGGTACAGTGTCTAGTTCGCTTGCCCCTCTCAGGGAACCAGCTCTGGGCCCCATGGAGCTAGAGGCGCTGGAGCTGCAGTCGGGACACTCTAGCCAGGTAGAGCATTTGGCTCCAGCAGCGACCTCCGAGTCCTTGCTGGTGACCATGCCACTGACTCCTGTTCCACTGGCTGCACCCCTTGCAGTTTCACTTTCTTGGGACCGGCTCAGGTATCTCTCTGGTCACTTCTTTGCCAGCTGGACCTGTGCTGCGGGTGGAGCCAGGATTGAGTCCTCCAGGGGCCTGTTCCAGCACCGAGAGATCTCAAGCTGGGCTCAGGCTCTCTGGTGACGCTTGTCTTTGATGCCGACTCCCTTGTGCCAATATTTACCCCTCGCTTTCCAGTGTTGGCCCCTTGGTGCTGGTGTCGCCTGTCTTTCTGACTCCCAGAACTGGCATAGCTAGGTCCCCTTTTCAGAGAGGAGCTTGAAGGGATGAGTCTGACCATGACCTCATCATTTCTAAGGGCGGCAGCTACCTCTTTACAGCCTGGATAGTTCAACTCCTGACCTCTCCTGTACCACAGGAGCATCTTTCTTCCAGGCTCTACTTTGCATTATGTATGCAACCTCGGATCTTGCTTGAGTGGGAGCTCTGCAGCAGGCTGTAACAGTAAGGACTATGCCGCAGGCACTAGGACCCTCTGAAAACTTCTCAGCCAGCAGTACACAGCAGGACCGCCCCGACGCCGGCCCCGCCCGTCAGCCCTGGTACAAAGTAGGCGCGGACCCAGCTCCACCTCAATTCTTTTCCCGCCACGTCCCCGACGTGGAGAAGAAGCTTTCATTTTCCAGCTTGCCAGAAACCGCTAAATCTGTATTTTTTCAACCCGCTTTGTACTGTTTTCAATGGTTTTCTGTGTTTCGACGGATGTCTTCGCCGTCGGTCTCTCGAGCCACACCAGAACAAGTGCGATCCGGGGAGGCAGATCCCCTCCAAGGACGGGCACAAATGCTGGTCTTTTACCTTGGGCCGACCACGTACACTGCTGCCTTCTCAGCCTGCCAAGCATTCACCAGCTGGACCTGGATCCGACGTCTCAAAGCCCTGAAGGCGCTTTTAGAAAAAGATGGATCTGGACTTCTCAGAGGGAGCGCAAGAAGACCAAGTGCCACAGGAAAGACCGTAGTCTGTCCCGGCACGGTCCCATTCTCGCTTCATGGCCCTCTCCTAAGAAGGCCTGTGTTTTCCTGGGCTCAGGTGAGCATCCAGAATCTTCCCAGGCCAAGGCTGACCACATCGAGGAGAAGCCGGCCAAGCCTAAGGTAACCCTGCTAAGGGTTACACAAGCCTTGAGGTAAAAAGCCGGCCACACCTCTCAAGGCACTGGCGCCGCATGCTAAGGCGCACCTCTGGAGCCGAAGGACTCTCCAGCGCCCTTCCGAGAAACACTGCTGTCGGCTCCACCTTGACGCTGGTTGAAGGGGCGACAGCGGGCGCAGCCACAGAAGAGCCAACATCCCCATCTCCCAAGTCCTCCTCCTCCCACTGGGCTCCTAAGAGGGCTTCCTCTCACGGGCCGACGTCCCAGATACTCCCTTTCCAAGCCGAGCTGCTGAGATTTTCTCAAGGGCGAGCTGCAGGAGTTCTCCTCTTGGTGGGGACAGGTCCAGAAGCACCCCCACGCCGCCAGCCCAGACACGGCACGGACCCGCAGGCAAACCACAGCCTGGAGGAGAGCCTTCCCCAAGGAAGTCCCCGAGTGGCCACCTATGCCTCCACTCAAGGCTCATTCCGCTGTCGGTCCAGAGACCTGCCCAGACGCTCCAAGGACTCTGAGACCGTCGCCAGTCTAGGGTCTCGTACTGCAGCCCCACTGCTCCTCTGGGTGAGAGCCCCGACGCCGGGTCCTCTGGCCGATGCCAGTTCACGCCCAGAGCCGGTCTTCGGACTGACGCCAGTCCCCAGCTACCAACGAGAGGGAGTCTGAACACAAGGAGAGGTCAGACTGTTCCAGACCTAGTAGTTGATCCTCCTCTTCTTCATCGGCATCCTCTTCCTCTTTGGGATCGGGCGGTCCCCAGGAGAGAAGGACCATCTCGCCGCCTCCGGACGATCCAACCTTTATGGACGCCATGAGGCATATCCAGGCCTCCAGTGAGTGAGAAACAGAGGACCTGGATCCAGAACGAGAAGGGTGGCCAAATACCGGAGGCAAAAGGAGCCCAAACCATTGGTAGTCCTTCTTTGGTGGACACATTCCAGGACCTCACCGGTCGACCTGGAAGTGCCAGCCTCCATCCTGGCTGTTCCCAAAAAGTTGGACAGGTTGTATAAGGCCCGAGGGCAGAAGCCTTTTAGCAGAACCCTCAGGCAGACTCTTTGGTCTTTACGGCTGCCCATGGCAAGTCCAGGCAGCCAAGCATCTTAGCTCGCAGCCTCCTATCCGGAGTTTCAGTATTTGGACCAGGTGGGCAAGAAGGTTTACTCTGCCTCCACCTGTTCCATCCGGTTCTCAACTTCCTGACGATATGGTCCAGTACCAGAATGCTCTATGGGAAAGAGGATAAGCTACTCAGAGCCATGTCAGATTCCGAGCAGAAGACTGAGCTTCTGGACATTCTTAAATCAGGCTCCAACGTAGGTTCTCATGTCCTGAGAGCCTCGTGCAACACTGTAGATACGGCAGCCCGGGCAGCCGCCCAGGGTTTGTCTTGGGCGCTATGCCTGGTTAAGAGTTTCGGCTTTCACCAGAATCTGCAATCCAGTGTCAGGATCTGCCTTTCCAAGGTACCATATTGTTCGAGCCAGAGATGGAAGCACTGATTTCACGCCTCCAGGAGCTGGGCAAGTCCATCTGGTCGTCTGCCAAATGTACCGGCGACCAGCGACTGACAGCAGAAGAGGCCCTTTCGCAAGCACTCAGTCAAGGTATACAAGCCCGTGGTAGTCAGCAGGGTCAGAGAGGCGGCTTTCGGAGAGCCAGTAACCAGCAACCTGAGGCGCTCTAACCATGGGCCCAAGTCCTCCCAGGCCTCTGTGCCCATGCACGCTCAGCCCATGACTCCCTTCCGCCTCCCCCAAGGGAAGAGTCGGGAGACTGTCAGGGGCCTTCTCTCTTCATCTCGAAGGGTGGAGATCGATAATCTGGATCAATGGGTCCTGGATATTGTCAGAAGAGGACACATGCTAGAGTTCACAGAATTCCTCCAACTACTCCACCAAAGTACTCGATATCCTCCTTCTCACATCCCACTTAGAGGAGAAATTTGAACCCTCTTGCAGAAAAGGCAATAGAGGTAGTCCCCTTGCATCAGCGGGAAAAGGGTTTATTCCACTTCTTCCGGTCCCAAAAGATAGGGACCTTCGTCCCATCCTGGACCTCAGCTCCCTCGATCTCTTTATAGAGTACAAATGGTTCAGGATGGTGACCCTTCTAGTCTCCTTCCCCTACTGCATCAAGGAGACTGGCTGTGCTCCCTAGACATGCAAGATGCATATATGCACATTGAGGTCTTCCTTCCCACGGAAGTTTCTGAGGTTCCACTTCCAAGGAGCATTACCAATTCAGAGTTCTTCCGTTCGGCCTCTCCTCCGCTCCTCGAGTCTTTACAAAGTGCTTAGCAGTGGTGGCTGCGGCTCTAAGGCAGCAGGGACATTACGTCTTCCTCACCTCGATGATAGGCTGCTTGCTGCCCTGTCCTGGTCAGGCCTCCTTCAGTCTCTCAAGACACTTGTATTCTATTCCGGTGTTGGGGATCACCCTGAACCTTCAGAAATCGCCCCCGAGCCCAGTCAAAGACTCGCCTTGATTGGTGTGGTCCTGGATTCTATCCAGGGCATGGCTTTCTACCCCCAGACAGGGGCGATCGCCTGCAGGAGATTGCCGAAGAGATCTCAGTAACTCCTCAGGTTCCAGCAAGGAACTTCCTCAAGTTGCTGGGGCACATGGTGGCGGCCATTCAAACACCATGAAGTCTTGCTGTATTATGACTATATGCAGTCAGCCACTGCAGCTGAACTGCCCCGGAGAGGAAAGAGTTAACTCCAGAGAGTCTGAGTTCCACAGGAGGCGCTATACCAAAGTTTATCTGGCCAGTTTCAAAATGAAACTGTCAGATTCTTTACTCCGCTTCACTGAACAGTCGCCCGGAGATCAGCTCTTTCACATCGGTTCATTTCTTGCTCAAGCGAGTATTTTCGGTTAATTTGAACCGCAAAAGTATTTATTTTACCGCATTTCGTTAAGTTCTATCTGGTAAACCGTAAGTAGAAAATTTAAAGTCTGTGTGGAAATTCAATTATCGGTTCGGTTTTGAACCGATCGGTTTGCTTAATTTAACGTTTTAAAGTGTGGTTGGGCTTTTAGAGTGCGGTTCCAGTTCTTATCGGTTCTAAAAAACCTTGCTTTTAAAATAGGTTTTTCAAATACCCGTGACACGGTTAGGAACCGATAAGGGTGTCTTGCCTGGCACTGCCATCAAAAGGGCAAGTTTTGGTTAGGCTGGCATTATGTCTGAGAAACCCAAAGAAAAACCGGGCCCACTGGTTTCAAAACTGTGATGTCTGTGGGGAAGCCTTTGTCAAGGCTGACCCACACACCACTGTGTTTATTGTCTGGGCTGACCACCTCCTGTCAGACTGCCAGGTGTGTAAAAATTTCCTGCAGCCACCCTGGAAAGAGATTGGGCCGGCTCAGGGAACGAGAGGCCAAGAAGTCCGCTGACCCGGATGGCCAGCCCGTCCAGTACCCACTGGACCAGAGGGAGTGCCCTCTGACCAGGGCGACTTCTCGGCAAAGGAAGGCTGGTTTAGGGAACCAGTCTCAGTTAAAAAGACAAAGAAATCAGTAGGTTTGGAGTCCAAAATTGTCTCTCCAACTGCTGCAGAAATAGCTAAAGCCATACAGATTGTCCAGTCACTGTCTCAGGGTCCTGCCGAACCACCTACAGTTGGTAAAAGGTTGGTTCGTTCAGTGCCAGTGGTTCAGGAGTATGATGTTGAGGAATTTTATGAACCACAGGAGAGGGAGGACATTCTGATCATTACATGTGTGGCTGGGAGGGTCTGGACGTGCCCATTGAACCGACATTTCTCCAGACAGACCTTTAGAATCTCCTCCTATTCTGTCTGAGTCCCTTCTCATTTTGTGTTTTACAAAAGGTTGCAGAAACCTCCAGCTTCCTTTAGAGGAAGCTGTGGATGAGCAAGAGGAGCCTGATTATGTAGAAATGATGGATATACTAGAGTCTAGGAGATTGTCTATTCCTTTGCATAAGTCATTTAGGAAGCAAACAACAAGATTTTAAAATCCTCATTCTGTCCCTCCTGTAGATCAAAAATGGACAGAAGATATACCTTGTCAGGCTCAGATACAGACTTCCTCACTGAGCAGTGTAGTCATGTAGGTGTGGTACAAGCTGCAGCCTGTGACAAGGCTAATATTCCTCTGGCCTCACATCCTCCTGATAAGGATTCCAGAAAGATTGATGCCATGGCGAAAAACAGTATATGGCAGCTTCTTTGGGACTCAGGCAGGCAAATTATATGGCTTATGTGGCTAGATATCAGAAATCTAGGTGGGACACAGAGTTGCAGTTAGCCAAGCAGGCCCATGGCCAGCTGGCTAGTGAGTTGGAACAGGTGGCTGCTGATGGCATTGAAGCCTCTAAAGTTCAATTTCATACTGCTGTTGATGTTAATGATGTTTCCTCTAGGGTCATGGCCACTTCTGTAGCTTTCCAGAGGTTGGCATGGCTCAGATGCACTAATCTGTCCCAAGATACTCAGTCAAAGGCTATGGATTTTCCTGTTGTGGGTAATTCTCTGTTTGGGGAACAAACAGAAAACTATATGAAAAGATGGATGAATACAGAACTACCTACAAAGTGCCCAGGCTAAGGAGAGGCATGCCACTCCACAGAGGCACGCCCCAGAGGTAGGGCAGGCCTTTCCACAGGTCTTTTTACTAATTTCAGACCTCCTCTGCATTTGCACAGAGGGTTTCTTTAGAGCAGAGGTAGGCAGGCACAAGTAACCGTCCCTCCCCTCAGCCCTAAGGCTACTGCCAAGCAGGCACCTGATGGGGTGCCCAGGGCCGATTCTCCTGTACCAGTGGGGGCAGGTTGGTTTATTTCAGCCAGAACTGGGTGTCCCTAACCTCGGACAGGTGGGTTCTGGAGGTAATAGCCAGGGTCTGGTTCTCAGCTTAAACAGTTTCGAAGATGAGAGCCAGACATTTTCCACCTGCAAATCCTTCAGAAGCCCTTGCTTTGGAAGCAGAGGTTTCTTCTCTTTTGACTGCAAAGCAGTAGAAGAGTCCTCCTTGCCATCAGGGCAAGGAGCTGTACTCAAGATACTTTCTTACCCCAAAAAGACAGGAGAATGGCGGCCCATTTTAGATTTATACCTGAACAAGCATCTTTGAAACCAAAGTTCAAAATGTTAGCTCTGACAATGATTTTGTCCTTCCTGAGGCCAGGGACTGGTTAGCTTCCCTGGACCTCAAGGATGCCTATTTTCATGTTCTGATCAGGCCTTCTCACCGAAAGTACCTCAGGTTCGAACTACCCTCAGGCCACTACCAGTTCAGGGCAGTGCCCTTCGGCCTACCTCTGCGCCAAGGGTATTCACGAAATGTCTAGCTGTGTAGTGGCTCATTTAAGAAGGCAAGGGATTGCTGTGTTTCCCTACCTGGACGACTGGCTCATAGTGGGTCAGTCCCCAGATCAGGTAAAATCCCACTTGCAAGTCACCCAGCAGCTTCTCACTTCCTGGGATTCCTGCTGAATTTACCAAAGTCAGTTCTCGAACCAGTTCAGGTACTAACTTTCATAGGTGCAGAATTGAACACAGAGTTAGCCAGGGCATTTCTCCCCTCGGAAAGGTAGACAGACTCATTGCCATGGCATCCTCCTTACCCCAGGGTCTCTCGACCAGCAAGGCATTTTCTGCAACTCCTAGGGCACATGGCTGCTTCCACAGCTGTAGTGCAAGGAGCAAGATTTCAGATGAGGGACATTCAGTTCCATTTGAGGGCCTATTGGTCTCAAAGGAGGGACCCCCTTTCAAATTGGTTCCAGTGACTCAAACCCTGATCCTGGCCTTACACTGGTGGCAGGATCAAAGCAATCTAAAACAAGGGTTCCTTTCATTCCGTTCCACTCCCTCACCTCACCACGGATGCTTCCCTGTTAGGGTGGGGAGCTCACTTGGGCGACCTGTCCACTCAGGGAGTGTGGTCTCCCCAGGAATCTCTGCTCCGCATCAATCTTTTGGAACTCAGAGCTGTCCTTTAGCTCTTCAGGCGTTTTCAGCTTCTGTCCAGAACAAAGTAGTTCAAGTCAGGACAGACAACACCACAACAATGTGGTACATCAACAAGCAAGGGGCACTCGGTCATCAGCCTTGTGCACCAAGCAATGAAGTTGTGGTCTCTGGCTTACTCCCTGAACACCTCCCTGATGTTAGTTCACCTTCCAGGAAGGACAATGTCCTGGCGGATGCCCTCAGCAGGATTTCTCAGGGCCATCACGAATGGGCTCTGAATCCTCAGGTGCTGGGGTCAGTCTTGCCAGATGGGGCACCCCTCAGATAGATCTTTTCGCAGCCCCAGACAACCACCAACTTCCTCTGTTTTGTTGCAGGCCTCAGTGCTGGGATCAGTCCCCTGGCGCCTTTCAGTTGGATTGGAAAGGGAAGTTCCTGTATGCCTTCCCCCTTCCCTTCTTTTCAGGGTACTAGTAAAAATCAGATCTCAGCCCTGCAAGGTGATTCTGATTGCTCCAGATTGGGCCAGACAGCCCTGGTACCCACTGCTTCTGTCCTTGACAGTCCACCCTGCCCTGAGCTTGCCCAGAGTCCACGACCTACTGGCCTGTGCACAGGGGAGAGTGTGTATCGGACCTCAAATCCCTCCATCTCAAGGCATGGCTCTTGAGGAGTTAGAATTTGTTGACTTACACCTTTCTCAAGGTGTTTTGATATTTTAAAGGCTTCAAGGAAGCCTTCCACTAGGACCACTTACAATTCTAAGTGGAAAAGGTTTTCCATCTGGTGCTCTGAGAAGCAGATTATCCCAGAATCTGCTGATCTGCCCATTTACTGGACTATTTGGTCCATTTAAATTCCTTAGGCCTTAGGCCAGCTACTTAAAGGTTCATCTGGCAGCTGTCTCTTCTTTTCTGTCAGCAGGAAGCCTGCTTCCTTTCTTCTCACCCTGTGCTTTCCAAGTTTTTAAAGGGTTACTTCACACCAACCCTCCTTTTCGAGAACCAGCTCCCGCTTGGGACCTGAATGTTTGCATTGCTCAGTTAATGCAACCCCTTTGAGCCTCTGTCTTCAGCAGAGCTCAAGTTTCTGACTTGAAAACTGTTTTCCTAGTGGCTATCACTTCCGCCAGACGATAAGTGAACTACAGGCCCTGTCAGTGGAAGAAGATTTTATCTCTTTCCACAGAGATAAGGTAGTCCTCAGGACTAACAGAAAGTTTTGCCTAAAGTGGTTTCAGATTTCCACCTGAACCAATCCACTCTCTTCCAGTATTTTTCACTGAGCATTCTTCCTCAGGTGAGAGGAGTCTGCACAGCTTGGACGCCAAAAGAGCCTTAAGCTACTATTTGGACGCACCAAGGGTCACAGGTTGAATCCTCCAACTCTTCCTTACCTATGGTGAGGTTGGCAAAGGAAACCTGCCACTAAGAGGACAATTGCAAGGTGGATTGTCTCGTATCCAATTTTGTTATCAAAAACTAGGTAGAGAACCCCCTCAGGACTGAGGGCTCACTCCACCAGGGGTATAGCTGCATCTCTAGCGGCTGCTAGAGATATTCCCATTCTGGAAATCTGTCAAGCTGCTACTTGGAAAACAGTTCACACTTTTACAAGCATTATTCCCTGGATATTCAGTCCAGGAGAGATGCTCGTTTTGGCACAGCTGTGCTTCAGAGCCTATTTCCTAAGTAGATTCTGACCCTCCTCCATGGAGGTACTGCTGTGTAATCTGCATATAGTCATAATATAGCAAGATTTGTGGTGTTTGAAGAAAAATTACTCACCTTAGTAATTGCTTTTCTTCTCATGGAGTCTTGCTATATTATGACCCACCTCCCTCCTGCCCCTCTCAGAACTTCTACTTGGGTAGGGGTGGCAAATTAGTGCAAGCACTGTGTCATGCCATTTTAGTTCTTCCCTTCACCCCCTTTATTTAGGGTTAGGGAATTAGGTATTCCTGTTTTAAGTAATATGTTGGCCCCTTCCTGGACTTGAGTCTTGGGGAAGGGGGGTCTAATAGTGCTTGTTAGGGAGAAACTAATAATACTATTATTCATTGTTATTATTATTATTGCTGTTTATATTGTTGTTATTCCTACTAGTAGGTAGCCACTTGGCTAGTGTAGAGCTTTCCACACAGACTTGTTGCTTAGTGTTAGCTTTAAAGATCTGACAGTTTCATTTGAAACTGGCCAGATAAACTTTAGTATAGCGCCCTCGCTGTGGAACTCCAGACTCTCTGGTGTTAACTCTTTCCTCTCGGGGCAGTTCAGCTGCAGTGGCTGACTGCATATAGTCATAATATAGCAAGACTCCATGAGAGAAAAGCAATTACTAAGGTGAGTAATTTTTTTTTCCGTCACTCCTCTGGCCCACCTCCACGTGCTGGTCCCACGGTGGATGCTCAGGGTGCAGTGGGTCCAAGGCTCTGGCGATCTAGACTTTCTAGTCAGGATCACCGATCCAGGCAGGAGAACTCTACTTTGGTGGATGGACCCCCGCAGTTTGGAAAGAGGGATCCAGTTCCGTCTGGAGCCACCGGGTCAGACCCTTATGATGGATGCGTCAGATCTGGGCTGGGGAGCACACCTGGGTACTCACCAAGCGCAAGGGGTTGGACACCGAGGAGCGATCTCCATATCAGTGTACTGAAATGCAGAGGTCCTCTATGCCCTACAAGCATTTCAGGAGGGCCTGGTACCAGGCTCTCTTCTCATTCAAACAGACAATATGGCGGTCGTTTTCTACATCAACAAGCAAGAGGGCACCCATTTGTACCCGTTTACAGGGAGGCGATGAGAGTCTGGTACTGGGCACTGGAGCGGCGCATTCTGCTATCAGCGATGCGCGTTCCAGGTGTCTCTAAACAATCTGGTCGACAGCCTAAACAGGTCTCGATCCAGAGCACACTAGTGGGAGCTGTTACAAACCATAGCAGATCAGCTCTTCGACAAGTGGGGTCATCCAGAGCTGGACCTTTTAGCCACCACGCAACGCCAAACTGCCAATGTTTTGTTTCAGAGCACGCGCCTGGAGTTTTCTGGCCAGGACGCATTATCCCTTGTGGGCAGGGAGGTTCTCTATGCCTTACTGCCCTCCCTCTCATTCAGAGAGTCTTGCTGAAGTTGCATGCCAAGAAGCTCGAATGATTCTTATAGCCCCCAGTGGCCTCAGCAGATTTGATTTCCACTCCTGCAGCGGTTGTCCACGGAACCTCCATTTCCGCTGCCCACATGCTCGCAGTTGCTGTCCCAGGAACAGGGATCGCTGGTCCATCGGACCTCCGTTCCTTACATCTGCATGCTTGACTCCTTCAGACGAGCCCAACACAGATATGGGGTCTCCCCAGAGGTAGCGGCAGTCCTAGTGTCGGGCGAGGAAGCCCTCCACCCACCCGCCTGTGCTATGAAATGGAAGCGGTTTGTTATGGGCCTCATTGCAGCATTTGGACCCTGTCACCTGTCCAGTGAACTCAGCGTTACAGTACCTCCTCTCCTTGTACCAACATGGCCTGAGTTTCTCCTCTATTAAGGTGCACATGTGGGCCATCTCCCCCATCATGCTCTGATTGGGGACAAGGCTTTAGCACAGTTAGATGTACGCACCTTTTAAGGGAAGTTTGCATATGAGACCTGCCATTAGGGACCCTATCCCACCCTGGGACCTCCTTTTTGTGTTGGAGAAGCTTACCCTCCCTCCTTTTGAACCAGCAGCGGATTGTGAGCTGTGTTTTCTTTCCTGGAAGGTGTGTTTTTTGGTTGCTATTACCTCAGCTCGAAGGGTTTCTGAGCTTCAGTCTCTGATGTGTAAAGAGCCATATTTGGTTTTCACAGGAAAGGGTTTCCTTAGGACAAATCCTAAGTTTCTTCCAAAAGTGGTCTCGGGTTGACCCTCAACCAGTTAGTTGACCATCCAGTTTATTTCCCTTCCCTTGAATAGAGAGCTCTCCTTCACACATTGGGCGTCCACAGGACTATGCGGTATTACCTCAAAGGGCTGACTGCGCACGTCGTGAGCAACTCTTTGTTGCCTTTGCACCACAATGCTTGGGCAAACCGGTGACCAAGCAAGCGATTTCAGTGGATCGTCCATGCGTATCATTTTGCTATGAAAAGCATAATAAGCCCCTACGGGTCCGGTTAGGGGTCACTCTGCAAGAGGAGTGTCTGCATCTTTTGCCATCCTGAGAAATGTCTCCATAAGGGACATTTGTGCGGCCATTACCTGGAACTCAGTGTATACCTTTGTCAAAGCGTTACAGCTTGGACATCGTCTCAGGCGCCGTGCCAGTTTGGTCTGGCGTTCTGCAGGAACTTTTGTCCTAGGCCTCTGGAGTCAGTAATGTCCACCTCCGGGTCGACTACCTCTTTGGCGTGGGACTGCTTGGTATTCAGTCCTTACTGTTGCAGCCTGCTGCAAGAGCTCCCACTCGAGTAAGATGGTACAGTTACGCAAGAACTTACTGTAACAGTAGATCTTGAGAGGAGCTCTTGCAGCAATATCCCCACCGCCTTCCCCTCGAGGTGTGTGCAGATCTTCATCTACTGTTTCGTCTCCTTCTCTTGTCAGGGCCTCTTAGTGGGCCTTGGCGGGAAGAACTGAGGTGGAGCTGGGTCCGCCCTTTACACCAGGGCTGACAGGGTGATCCCTGCCGTGTACTGCTGGCTGAGAAGATTTCTGGAGGGTCCTAGTGCCTGTGGCATAGTCCTTACTGTTATAGTCTGCTGCAAGAGCTCCTCTCAAAATCTACTGTTACGGTAAGTTCTTACGTAACTGTACATTTTGAGCCTTCTTGCCATTGACCTAGTGAAATGTCTCGGTCTAGAGTGGTTCAGCATTTCCGCTATGCTGGTCAGCCTTGTACCTCCATTCCCCTACGTCTATTCACCTTTGTCGCAGATAGACCATAAGTATGCCCTAAAGACAGGCCTATTCTGGCTTGCCAGCCTATTGCTGGCAAGATTGTTGTACTAGTGGAGAATGACAAGGCCATTCTCCCTCAGGAAGCTTTAGCACATCCCTTCAATAAAGAGCCTTGTAAGATAGGCACAATGGGGCAACCCTTAGCATGCGAATAGCTAGATACCGGGCATTTCTCCAAGTACAGATATGCCCTTGACCTCTCAGATATCTTGCAGAGGCCTTACTGCTTTCAGAGACTAAGCGGAAAATTCTTCACTGTCACGCGTGGCATTATGTCAAACAGTCATCAGTCAAAGGCAGCTATGGAAGCATTTGGTACTGCCTCCCGCTCTGCTACTTCAGGAATCTGCATCAGAAGGCACTCCTGGCTTCAGACATCTGGCTTCTCCAATGATGTCCAGCAGCTGGGCATGAATATACCCTTCAGTGGCTCCTATCTGTTTGGTCAACAGGTTAAAACAGTCCTTTGAGGCCTCTCAGGAGACTAGAATGGTCATTAAAACTTCTCGGCCTGCCCTGTTCACCCCAAAGGTGGAAGGGGGTCTTACAATAAGCAGTCCTTCTGTGTTCAAAGGCAAGGAGCCCAAGTCAAGTCCCTCCCAGCAGAAGAAAGCTCAGCCAAGGCACAGACCCTGAAATTGCCCAGTGCTACTCTGAAATTCCACCCGGTCCTGCCTCAGCTGCCCAAGCTCTGTAGTTCTAGGACTGGTATATGGTGCACATCCACACAACCCTCCCGACTTCCTCTGGCAAGTGGCACACGGATCCCTGCTTCCAGCGTGCAAGATCTGATGTCACTGGGCGAAGCGAGGAGGGTACCACCAGGTGGGTGGGAGGAGCTTAGCTTGAAGAAGTTTCTGCTGGAATTAAAGGAAAGGAAAGAAAGACTGCCAGAAGTGTGAATTTTCACCATATAACACTCCTAGAACTACGGTTACAGGTGAGTAATCTTCATGTGCTTACGGTAACAGTAGATCATTGAGAGAATGTCTTTGTCAGGCCATGTCATCCTGCCTCCGTCCCTTTTGGGCCTGCAGCTCTGAAGTTGCTTCTTTATCAGTTGAGACTCTTCTCAGCCCTCTGCCTCACCTGGCTTGTGAAGGGCTGCATCTCTCCCATTCCTGCAGTCCTCCAAGCATGATCCCTGGTAGGGAAATGAGGATAAGGAGGCGCACATTTATATAGGCACATTGACGCCTGACGCCATCGTGGTGGTCCTTGGCAGACTGTTTGCAAACGTTTCCGTGTGCTCCAAATGCCTGGTGGCTGTATGTTCCATAGGTGTGGCCTGATGAGAGATTCTCTCAAAGATCTACTGTTACAGTAAGTATGTAACTGTCTTTTTCCTTCTTTTTTCATTATTTTATACACGCCAGTGTGTAATGCCAGTGCAGACCACTTGAGCTTTGTTTAAGCTCAGGTGTGTATAACAAAAATGTCTGCCATACATTATTATGCTGTATAAAATAATGCACACTCTACAGCCTTAGGTGCACTGTACCTAACGTTATAGCACATACTTGCTCACCGTATTAAAGGTTGTGAAAAAACATGCAGGGTAAAGTGCAAAACTGTTGAATGCACAGAAATTTCATAGATTATATGCAAAATAATTTTAAATCTTGAAATACATAGTGGGCATAAATCATTTTGTCAAGTTCCTGTTAATGCCTTCGAGGGAGAAGTTCATTTATTTTTTAAACTGTTGGGGATTAGCCACTACAGTACTAATACTTTTGATGTTTAGAATTATTTATGAGTTCTTGGAGTACTTTAAAAATAACTTATTGCATTTGTCAAAACTCAGTATAATAGCTTTATTGACTTAGTTGCGTGTTGTCCTGTTTAGAAAAATAAATAGTATATGCATCTGTGCAGTGGTTTATGCACTGACCGCTATACAAAAATTCATGGGGAACCTTAATTTCATATCTGTTATCTCTTTGTTAGAGGGTTGGTCAGTGTTCTGAGTTTTGGTACTGAAGCAAAACATTCTCAAACAAGGCAACACTTTAAAAGCATACATTTTGTTCATTTTCTATTGGTTATAGGTCAACAGATGGGACTAGTAGTAATAAAATAGTTTCAGCCAAAGACAATTTTTAATAAATTTAAGTTATTGTTTCAGTGCATTTGCACATGTTGATTTATGAATTATATTGAGCCTGTGAAAATGTTGCCATATTTGTATAAATCCACATTACTGAGCGCCAGATGTTGACAGTCTCTAATTTTGTAATACATGCCAAATTGCTCAACTTTTAACATTTAAAATGTACATGTTTGTATAAATGTATATTATGATCTGGGCACTTAACTAGGACATACTTGCACCAATGTGTTTAAAAAAAAATAAAATGCACATCTGACATGATTTGATTACTTCACCATGATTAAGGCATCTTAAAACTCTTTCTTGAATGCCCAGCAGCACTGTAGTCTGGCAAGTGCAGAGTGTTCACGCCTTATCTTGTTCCACCTTAATATGGTGTTTTTAATTTGTACAGAATTAAAATATTCTATTAAAGTTTTGCAACCTCAAAGCAGACTGAACCCTATGTGTATCTAGTAATTTTGTCCTCGCACAAGTGTACACAAATGTATTACATAGAAACAGCAAGTTAGTTGCATTTTTTTTTGTTGTAGTTCTGGGGACAGTTTTTCACATTAGATTGTTTCTAACACAGATGCAGTTCACATCCACACACTGACAGTCTTCTCAGAGACAGCTGAGTCTTTGGAAGTCTTCAAGGCTAATCTCCCAAGACCTCCTTAGCCAGATTGGATACCCTCTTCAACTCCTTCTGTCGCTTCGCTCTGGACTCTCCTCCTCTTACCCACCACTGTCAACTCTGCCACTCCCTGGCATTTCCCTCACTAGAAAATAGACACCTCCATCATTGTGCTAAATGTATTTCTAAATTCATACCAGGTTGCACCTGTAAACAAGCTTTCAGCTTAGTGTCGCCTCCTGCATAGGTGCGGAATGGAGGGGCCACTAGGGCCATGGTCCTATCACTTTCATTAGTGGCCCTATCACTTTTGCTATCATGGTAATATATTCAGTAGTGGAATATTTACCCTACTTCCTGGCCCTACCACTTTTCAAACCATTCTGGCACCACTGCTCTGCTGGTGGGGAAAAAAATGTTGGTTGGATTGCTCCCATCCTATCTCACTTCCTCTCTGTTAGCCCTCCTCTGCCCACTCACTTAGATCTTACGACTCCCATTCCTTGATTATCTCTCACGGGTCTGCCACTGTAGGCTAGGTGAATGTACTTCAATTAACCTACCTGGTATTCCTGACCTGCTCTCCAACCTCTATCAATATATTCAGTAACTACTCTGAATTACAGCTCCCTTCCAGCCCCACTACTTTCTTTCCTTCAGAGATCCCTACCTGGCCATTCCTTCAGGTAATCTATAATTACCAATATACTGTAACTATAACTTTAGATTCCTATCGATCTGCAACTATCAATATATTTATAACCTAGATTCCTATTCATCTGCTCCCCTCCCAGCCTTGCTACCTTTCAACCTCTGCTGTTACTCCCTATCCACCCCTTCCTTTGGTGCTAAGTGGTACCATCATCATGAATTTATGGTGTTATCCTAATGTAATGCATTGACCTGTCCATTGTGACCTTTGTAAACAATTGTACTCTATGCTGCACTTAGTTATGTTCTTTCTGTTATTTGCTATTCACTGCTGCCAATATTGTTGTAATAATGTTTGCTGTTCTATGCATGTATGTATTTCACTACCCTTTCCACCAGGATGCACCATGAGATGAGCAACTTATTCAATGTGCCTTTCCTGGTGAAATGTTTCAATAAATAAATAAGCTCCTACCACCACCACCAATCTTGCTGTCAGAGCAAGGCTAAGAGGCAGCTGACTAAGGAGCTAGAACTGTTCACTCGAACACTTCTGGCTGGGGTAAGCAGACAGATACTTTATTAGAAGTGTAGGGTTTGCAAGGTTAATTGGGACCTACAATTACTAGTGACGCACTTGAGCAGTCAGAGCTTGTTACACAATGGTATTGCCTCCCATCTGCCCTCCACCCTTAGCCAGTTCCACTTTTTAGGCACTGGATTTGACTGACAACCAGAGCTTCCTGTTTGGGAGCAGGAAGGAGGGATCACCAAGATACATAAGACTTGTCATCCTTGAAGGAATAGAGTAGTTCGCTCTCCCCCAGTTGCTGGAGGTCTGACTCTGAGCAAGGAAGGAGACTACCAAGGAATATAGGAACTTTCTGTTCCAGAAGAGGAAGAGGAGCTGTAAGGGCACAAAGGCAGTAGAAAAGTAGGGAGGGAAAAAACAGAGAGAGTAAGCATACAAAAGAGACAGGAGAGGGGCCAAATAAGACATGATGGGAGTAGTGCAGTGGCTTTGGGGCAATAGTCTTAACGGGAAATGTTCTGGAGGATGCAGTGCTGTCCCATCTGCAAGTACCTCTTTGGGCTGAGGGAGAAGGTTGCTGGTCTCCATGCCGAGTTGTCCAGGATTCGGAGGACCTCCTACATCATCCAGGGACCACGAGTCTGCCCCTGCTGCCTCAAAGGTTGCCTAGGCAGAGGAGGCGGCTGGACTCTGGTGGCCTCGGGAAGGGTGTGGGCAGTAGGGCAGAGGGACATCCCTCCTGCAGTTCCACTCCACAACCCCTATGTGTGGAGGTAGGGCAGGACTGTCCAAGGGAGGCACCATGATCTGGAAAACAAGGAGGATGTGGGTGGTGAAGCCCGGGGAGAGGACCCCAGAGGAGGAGGAAGCAACTCCTGGTGGGGGTCTGTTGTTAAGGGCAGGACTTGGAAGTGGGGATGGAGTGGGGGGAGAGACATAGAGGTTAAGTGCCTACCCAGCGCCTATGGCTTGAGGGATGGAAAGTGCATCCAGAGGATCACTTGGGCAGCAGGATGGGAGGGGAGTAGTCGTCATTGTCCACCTAGGGACAAATGATGTGGCTGATGTTGAGGTTAGGGTAGTGCAGGAGGACTTGAGGGAGCTGGGAGGGTCTTAGACAAAGACACGCACTTAACCTTCTTGGAGGTGCTACGGTCAATGACAAGCGGAGGACTGGTGCAGAGCAGAGGGTTGGACTTCATTGGAGACTGGGGTCCCACCTGGAGGATGCAGGCCTATATAGGTGGGATGGACTGTATCTATCTTGGGGGGTCAAGATCCTCAGTGAGAGGTTTAAATGCTTCATTGATAAGCATTTAAACTAGCTAGGGGAGGTGAACATAGGCAGGAAGAAGCTAACTGCCCCACCCCACCCACAGGATGAAGCAGTCAGTAGGAGCACCCTAGGGTTGGGAAATGGACACTAAAACCTGAAACTGAGATAGGTAAAATGACAGAGATAAGGAGGAATAGGAGTAAAATAGGAGGGAAGGGAGGAAGGCGGCATAGAGGAGCTACTAGAAGGAGAGGTTGCAAAGCTTGGAAGGCCATGTGCACAAATACCTCAACCTGGGAAATAAAATCCCGGACCTAGTGGCCTTGATGGCAGAGGGGACCTGGACATGGTCACTGTTAACTAGACGTGGTACATAGGAATCATGAATGGGATATAGCCATTCCAGCTTACACTCTGTTTAGAAAAGACTGGGTGGTGAAAAAAATGATGGAGAGGTGGCTAGCTACGTCAGGGAGAATTAAAGCAACAGAGTTCAGGGAATGCAGGAGGGAGCGGAAGCACTGTGGGTCACCCTGGAGACAGGTAATTGCACTGCTATTCGCACTGGAGTGACCTTACAGACCTCCAGCACAAGAGGGAGGAGTTGGACGCTGCATTAGTGGAAGACATCCACAAAATGACAGCCAGAGGTGAAGTGCTGGTAGGAGACTTCAATTTGCCTGATGTGTGGATTGGAGGACCTAGGCTGCAGCCACAGCCAGGAGCAGAGGCATACTGGATGCCCTGAGGGGACTTGCCTCAAGCAGCTAGTGGCTGAACCTACCAGAGAAGAGCAGTATTGGACCTAGTACTCACCAGCCCGAGACAGAGTCACCAAAGTAATGGTGTGTGTGGCCACCTGGGGTCAGTGATCATCATACGGTGTGGATCAGTGTGAGAACAGCAGGAGTCAAACCACACGAAAGAAAGGTCTTGGATTTCAGATGGATTGACTTTGCAAAAATGGAGGAATGTCTCAAAGAAGCTCTGGCAAGGGAAGAAGAAGGGTGATATATAGTAACAGTGGGCTAACCTTAATGAGCCATAGCAGAGGCAACAAGCCTTTGTGTTAGGCAACTAAGCAAAACAGAAAGAAAGAAAAAAGACTATGGTTCTCAAAGGGCGTGGCCAGGAAGGTGAGAGAGAGAAAAGGCTAGCGTTCAGACTGTACAAGGAAACACAGACAATGGAAGACAGGGAACTGTATCTGGAAAAGCAGAGGAGGTGGGAAAGCCGTCAGGAGCCCAAAGGTGCAAATGGAGGAAAAAACAGCCCAGGCAATTAAGACAACCTTTTCAGGTACATTAGTGAAAGAAAGAAACCAGGGGTGGGATTGTCAGTATTCATAGAAGAAAGAGAAGGACTACTATTGGCGATAATAGCACCAATGGGAGAGAGGAAAAATTACCACAGTAATCTTGTTTCTTCCAAGAGAATCTTACTGTATTCTGACTTCTGTAGTATGGTCTTACCATAGGACTGACCGAACCAAAATGGTTAATAGAACCTATACTAATCATGGAATGTTAGGCTCGAGCTCTGTTTTGAAACCACTGTCCCTGGTAAACATTCTGTAACAGATTTCTTACGGAGCAAACCTAATAACAAGCTATCTTCATTTAATTTATGTATTTTACCAGGAGAGACGCGACTAAGCTGAAAGCTTGTTTCTAGGGACATGGATATGTTGTTCAATCCACACTTATTGGCAGGTTCCTTGCCGCTTTAAATCTTGCCAGAAGGTCTTCAAGCTGGCTCCTCAACCCACCCAGGTGGTAAAACTCTGGCTCCGCCCCATGGCGCCAGATCTTCCTTACGCTCGGAAGCTCAGGTTCCCTCCGTGGCGCTCTGCGTTTTAGACTGGATCCTAACTCTTGGTTCGTCTGAAATTGGTTTTGAAGTTTTCTAAACTTCGGTCTTCATCTTCCCTCGCGGCTGGGCATGGACAGATCTGTTCCAGCTCGGAGGTGCCCTTGCGGGCAGAAGATGTCCAGGACGGATCCGCACTCCACGTCGTGCCTACTGCCTAGGCCTAGATCACGACCCGCGGGCCTGAGAGTTGTGCCGCTTTCTCGTCCAACGTCCTGGATGATCGCACTGCCCGATTGAAGCTTCGGGCGCCCGAAGCGTTCCGCCGTAAAATCAAAGAGGCTAGTTGGGCGGTGTCCAGCGGCTGGCTCGGCTGAGCAGCTCGAGCAGATGATCGCCTCGAGGAGGAGGTAGCCCAGGCCACATCTTCCTCGGCTGCGGCATTTATCCCGCCTCTCTGAGTTCCTGAGTCACGGCTTCATTCAAGGAGCTTTGTCAGTCCCTTTCCATGAAGGAGAGGCCATCGGGACATTCTTCTCGGCCCAGAAGGAGGAGTCGAAGGTAAGTCCCACCGTCCTGCGTTCGGGAGCGGAGAGGTCCCCTTCCCGGACAGCCGACTGTCGACTTGGTCGAGGTTGTGGCTCAGGCCACTGGCTTCACGGTGTCCCAGTTAGGCCAGCCTGCTGAGACTCCCATCGCGCAGTCGAGATTTTTCTCGATCCGTTAGGCGGGCTGTCGACTGGTGAAGCCGGCAACCCACCTTCACCGGTTCCCTTGGTGGAGACCGAGGATCTGCCTGCGCCTTCAGGGCGCAGTCCCGGTTAAAGTGCCCAAGCCGAGGAAAGAGCAGGTGTCACCGCCTCGGTCCCCGAGGTCTCAGTCTCGGACTTCATTTCGGTCAAGCGTTCCACCCGACATCGGCGGTCTCGATCTTGATACCGGTAAGCCGCGACACCGTTCCTCCTCGTCCTCTTCCTCTGATGAGGAGCTTCGGCGTAATTACGTCGGGCGCTACTGAAAGCTTATGTGGCAGCAGTTGCTGTTGTCCGGGTCTAAGCCGACTCGATTGACCCCGGCCATCAAGTGGCTGTCGCCCGAGCGACCGGCAACCACTCGCCCAATCGGGGTTGCGCGTTCAGGCGGTTGCTCGGCCAAAACCAGCTGCTCCACCAATTGTGGTGGAACCTGCCTCCACAACCGAAGTCTGGGGCACCAACCAAGGATTCTCTGTCGGGTCACGGCCTGCCCCACAGGTTGTCTGTCACCTCACTCCCGACCGTCCCTTGGCAGGTAGAGGGTGGCTCAGGGCCGAGGCAGCTCTTCGAATCCGGCGAAGACTCCTCCCTGTTCTCCAGGCAGGTCGACCTGGAGTCCTCCGGGGGCCAGTCAGTGGGCGATAGCCCATCGTCCTTCTTGGGTCTGCTTCGACTTATCTCGAGTCCACCAGGATGCAGCTCAAGCCCGTGTCCAATGGGCCAAGTATCCCGCGGAGATACTGGACCGGATTCCCCACGGAGGCCTTTCCGGTGGCTGAGGCCATTGTCAGCCCAGCCTTGGAGCTTTGGCAGCGACCTGCTTCCTGTCCTCGCCTCGGCCAGGATGGCCAGAAGTATGTGGTCCCTACGGCTTTTGCCCGTTTCTTGAGCACCCTCTGCCAAGGGTTAGTCACCGACAGCGTTTCGGTGTTCTGGTAATGCTCGGGATGGATAGCCCCGACAGAGTCCAAAAGCTGGACTTTGCGGGCGTAGGTGTACGCTTGCGTCCTCCTCGGCCTCCGACAGGCCAGCTGGCCGTGCTGATGGCACACTTCTCCCACGCCCTGTTGGGCTCCCTGGATGAGGTTGTCTCTCATCTCCGACCGACCAGCAGACCCGGTCCACCAGGTGCGGGACCAGGGTAGAGGCGGTGGCGAGCAGCAGCTTCAGACTGCTCCAGACATAGGTGATTCCTGTGCCAGGTCAGTAGTGGCGCGGTGGCCATGCGCCGAGGCGTGGCTGAGGATAGCCACCTTCACGGCGGATACCCAGCACAAATTGACAGACGTCCCTTCTTGGGGACTGACCTCTTCGGCCCTGGGTGGAGGGACACCTCCAGCGGATCGAAAAGTCCAATGCCACCCTGGACTCTGTCACCTCCGCCCAGAAGAAAGGCTGCGTCAGCAACAGCAGAAGTCCTTTCATCCTTGGCCCTGCATCTCGACTGGCCCAACAGGGCCAGCAGGCTCAGTGCTGGCATCCCAAACCCTAAAGCCAGCGCTTCCAACAGGAAGCAAGGAGGTAAAGACCCAGGAGATCCTCGGCGGTTCTTCCTCCAAGCCTGCCTAGTGACATCAAGGCCTTGACCACATTTTCCCTCCGGTGCGAGAACCTCCACCTCCGTTGGATCTACTGCTGGTATTGGCCAAGCTCATGGGCAAGCCATTGAACCGATGCACAGGTGCGATGTTTCCCACCTGTCGTGGAGGCGCCTTCAAACAACATGAAGTCTTGCTATATTATGGCATATGCAGTATAACCCCAGGTTAGAACTGCTCGAGTGAAAGAGTTAACTTCCATGTAGGGCATGGAATCTTGGCTGCGACTCAGTTGAACACTCTGTCTGTTGAAGCTCAAACTTAAACTGTCAGATTCTTTACTCTGCCTCACTGAACAGTCGCTCGGAGATTCCTCCTGCTGCTCGGTTTGTTTGTCGGTTTTAAAGTGTAATTCTCGGTTTATTTTACGAAATTTAACCGTAATCGTCGGTTCAAGCTCTGTCTGTGGTATTGTAAGTAATAGATAGGCTTATTTATTATTTTTCTTCTGTGTGGAACTTGTAGCGTGTTTTTCGGTTTGGTTTGAACCGATCAGAGGGTTTAAAATACTTTCTAGCCCTTTAGAGTGCGGTTCCGGTTCTTATCGGTTCTAAAACGGTTTTATACGTTTTCCATGACTCTAGTGACAGGTTGGGAACCGATAAGAGAGTCTTGCTTGGTGGATTGCCATTAACGGCAAGTTTTGGTTAGGCTGGCACTATGTCTGAAAACCAAAAGAAAAACCAGACCCACTGGGTTTCAGCACTGTGGCCTCTGTGGGGAAGCCTTTGCCAAGGCTGACCACACACCATTTGTGTATATTGTCTGGGGTTTGACCACCTCAATGCAGACTGCCAGATTTGTAAAAAATTTTCCTGCTGCCACCATGGAAAAAAGAGTTGGTAGGCTCAGGAAAGGAGGCCAAAAGTCCGCTGACCGGATGGCCAGCCGGTTCGGTTCCACGAACCTGAGGGATGCCCTCTGACCAGGGCGATGCTTCACCGGGCAAGCGGAGAGCCAGCTCTGAGGAGCCGGTTCCAACTAAAAGGGCTAGAAGGTCAGCTAGTTTGGGCCAAAGTTCTTTCTCCAACCGCTGAGGAAATAGCCAAAGCTATTCAAATTGTCCAGTTCTTTCCCCAGTTCCGGTCTGAACGGCACCATTGGGCAAGCGCCTGGTTTGGTCGATTCCCTCGGTTCAAGATTATGATTTTGAAGATTTTTATGAACCAGGGAAGGGGAGGAGGGCGAGGAGAGTGAGGGATTTTGACAGTCTGGATGTGCCCATTGAACCAGACATCTCTCCAGACAGACCCTCAGGAGTATCCCTTCCCAGGCTATCTGAGTCCCTTCTCATTTTTGTTTACAAGAAGTTGCTGGCACTCTGCAACTCCCTGTTGAGGAAGCTGTTGATCAAGAAGAGCCTGATTTTGTGGAAATGATGGATATTCCAGAGTCTAGGAGACTGTCTATTCCTTGCATAAATCTTTTAGGAAACAGACTGTAAAAATTTTGAAAACTCCTCATTCTGTCCTCCTGTGGCTAAAAGGATGGACAAGAGGTATGCTTTATCAGGCTCTGATACGGAGTTCCTATCTCAGCAGTGCAGCCATGTGGGGTAGTGCAGGCTGCTGCCTGTGACAAGGCTAATATTCCTCTAGCCTCTCACCCTCCTGAAAAGGATTCCAGGAGGATGGATGCCATGGCAAAAAGCAGTACATGGCAGCATCTTTGGGACTCAGACAGGCAAATTATATGGCTTGTAGCTAGGTACCAAAAATCCAGGTGGGATACTGTCCTGGCCCTAGCAAAACAGGCCCTGAACAGCTTGCCAAGGAGCTGGAGCAGGTGGCTGCGGATGTTGAGGCATCCAGGTGCAATTTCATGCTGCTGTAGACTCTAATGATGTTTCACCTAGAGTTATGGCTACATCTGTGTCTCTTCGCAGAATGGCCTGGCTCAGATGTACTGTCCTGTCACAGGATACCCAGTCTAAAGCTATGGATTTTCCTGTTGTGGAAATTCTCTGTTTGGGGAGCAGACAGAGAATTATATGAAGAAAATGGATGAGTATAGGACCACCTATAGGAGTGCACAGGCCAAAGAAAGGCAAGTCATTCCTCAAAGGCGCATGTCAGGGGCAGAGGCAGGCCTTTTCATAGGCCGTTTACCAAGCCAGGCCTCCTCTTCTGCTATGCCCAGAGGGGTTCTTTAGAGGAGCGGGCTCTAGTAAGCCTGCTTCTACCCCTCAACCCAAAGCCCCTGCAAAACAGGCTCCCTGATGGGGTAGCCAGGGCCAGTCTCCACTACGGTAGGGGCAGGCTGGCTTACTTTGTCCAGGACTGGAAGTCTTTAACATCAGACAGGTGGGTCCTGGAAGTAGTAAGCCAGGGACTGGTTCTCGGCTTCAAAAATTTCGAAGATGAGAGCAGATCTTTTCCACCTGCAAACCCATCAGAGGCACTTGCCCTGGAAGCAGAAGTTTCTTCCCTCCTGGCTCTCAGGAGCCGTGGAAAGGGTTCTGCCCATACACCAGGGCAAAGGTTGTACTCAGGTACTTCCTTACCCCAAAAGACAGGAGAATGGCGGCCCATTCTGGATCTCAGGTATCTAAACAAGCACCTTTAAAACCAAAGTTCAAAATGGTGACCCTGGGGATTATTTTACCCTCTCTAAGGCCAGGGGACTGGCTAGCCTCCCTGGACCTCAGGGATGCCTACTTCATGTTCTCATCAGAAGCTCCCATCGAAAGTACCTCAGATTGAACTGCCCTCAGGCCATTACCAGTTCAGAGCAATGCCCTTCGCCTCTCCTCTGCTCCAGGGTGTTCACAAAATGCTTGGCAGTAGCAGTTGCTCATTTAAGAAGGCAAAATATTGCCATCTTTCCTTATCTGGACGACTGGCTCATTGTAGGCCAGTCTCCCAGAACGAATCAAACTGCATTTACAAGTAACCCAGCAGCTGCTTGCATCTCTAGGTTTCCTTCTCAGTCTTCCAAAGTCAGTTCTGGAGCCTGTCCAGCTTCTCACCTTTATAGGCGCAGAACTGAACACAAAGAAGCCAGAGCCTTCCTTCCTCTGGAGAGACAAGGACCCTGGTGTCTCTGGCCTCCTCTTTCACCCTGTAGGTCTCTCGACCAGCCAGGCATTTCTACAGCTTCTGGGGCACATGGCTGCTTCTACAGCAGTAGTGCAGAGGCGAGATTTCAGATGAGGGACATTCAGTTCCATTTGAGAGCCTTTTGGTCTCAAGGGACGGATCCCTAACCAAATTGATTCCATTGACTCGAACCTGATCCAGGCCCTTCAGTGGTGGCAGGATCAGAACAATCTGAGACAGTGGGTTCCTTCACTCCCCAGTCTCATTCCTTGACCCTTACTACAGATGCATCCCTCTTGGGGTGGGGAGCTCACATGGGCGACCTTTCCACCCAGGGCTGTGGTCCCCTCAGGAATCTCTGCTCCACATCAATTTGCTGGAGCTCAGAGCAGTTTTCTAGCACTCCAGGTTTTTCCACATCTGTCCAGAACAAGGTAGTTGAGGTCAGAACAGACAGTACCACTACAATGAGGTACATCAACAGGCAAGGGGCACTTGGTCTCGGCCTTGTGCACCAAGCAATGAAGTTGTGGTGTCTGGCTTATTCTCTGAATGTCTCCCTACGACAGTTTACCTCCCAGGCAAGGACAATGTCTAGCGGATGCTCTCAGCAGGATTTCCCAGAGCCATCACAGAATGGGCACTGGATCCCCTAGTACTGGAGTAATATTTGCCAGATGGGGCACTCATAAATAGATCTCTTTGCAGCCCCAGACAATCACCAACTTCCTTTTTGCTGCAGGCCCCAGTGTTGGGCTCAGTCCCTCTGGATGCCTTCCTTCTCAGTTGGGAAGGAAGTTTCTCTATGCTTTTCCCCCTTCCCCTTCTTTTCAAAGTGCTAGTCAGAATCAGATCTCAATCCTGCAAGATGATCCTGATTGCTCCAGATTGGGCCAGGCAGCCCTGGTGCCCACTCCTCATGTCCTTAGCAGTCCACCCTCCCTATGTCTTCCAGGAATCACAACCTGTTAACCTGTGCCCAGGGAGAGTTTGGTATTCGAACCTCAAATCTCTCAATCTCAAGGCTTGTGCTCTTGAAGAGTTAGGTTTGTTGACTACACCTTTCTCAAGGTGTATTGGATATCTTGAAGGCCTCTAGGAGGCCTTCCACCAGGGCCTTATAATTCAAAATGGAAGAGATTTTCCATATGGTGCGCTTGAAAACATATTTCCCAGAATCTGCTGGTGTGCCCACAGTCCTGGATTATTTGGTGCATTTGAATTCCTTGGGTCTGAGACCAGCTACCTAAAAGTGCACTTGGCAGCTGTGTCTGTCTTCTTGTCACAGAGTAAGCCCTCCTCTTTATCAGCTCAACCTGTGTTCTCCAAGTTTTTAAAGGGTTGCTTCACACCAATCCCCGTTCAGGGATCCTGCCCCTAGCTTGGATCTTAATATTTGCATCGCTCAGCTTATCAACCCCTTTGAGCCATTGTCTTCAGCAGAGCTAAAGTACTTGACTTGGAAACTGTGATCTTCCTGGACACAAGTCTCCACCACTCATTCACACTATTGGGATCTGCGCCGGAGGCACTAGGACCCATCGAGACAAACTTTTGCTGGGGAGTCGGCGCCAGAGATGGCGCTAAGAACGGTGCTGCAGCCCTAGCTCGCTGGGCAATGACTATCTCGGCATCGACTCCCAACCGCCTCAGTTCCTTTTTCCCGTACGAGTGCGCTTTTGAGTGACGACGGCTCACCTGTCGAGTCAAACTTCAAACTAGCAGCATAGTTTTCAGTTTTTATTATTTTGTAGTATTATCTCGATACAGTATCGCTTAAGTTATTCTTATTTTCTAATAAAATTGATAAAGAAGTCTCAGCCTACATTGACGGAGTCGACCATGAGCAGGTCAGGTGACGGTAGGAGACTTCGTATGAAAGCTGTTCAGCCAGTCGGGCTGGGTCCAGTCTGCCGCCTTCTCCGGAAGGAGGGTCTGACAACGATCAGTCCAGTGCCGGGGATGGACGGTCCTCAGAAGCATAAAGCCAACGGTCGTCTTTCGCACCGTTCGCTCGAGTTCTTCTTGCGCCCACAGGTCTAAAAAGAGAGGTATCACTGAGGTCCCCTCTGATACGTCTCTGCGAGATGTCGTTATCGAGGCAGTTGCCAGTCTCCTCCTTCGAGTCGCCAACAGCGGCTTCTGGTAACAGTCTTCGACATCAGAGTCTTACCCCGCCCACAGGTAGGTCTTCAGATGAGCAGTTTCATCAGTGGGCCGCTTCTTTGGACAATGGGCTTGAGGTTGGTTCGGCTGCCTGGCTCGGTGGTTCGTGGGCCTGGGCTCTCTGGGACACCAGGTAGGGCAGTTGGATCTTCCTGGTCATGCCAGCAGTACCTCCTTCGGGTGTCACGGGACATGCTTAGGTGTCCCCCCTCACATGGCTTCAGCGCAGGGGCCACACGATGCCCTTATCTCCTGTTTTGTCTCTGGGACAGCTTCGTGCCAGGTGGCCTTGCAGCTGGCTCTTCGGCTTTATGCCGCTGGCGCCACGGTGCCATCCTCGGTGCTGTGGGAGCCGCTACTGCTTGTGCATCGCTGCGTTGTTTCTCGCGCCTGCTCCCTGGCGCCTGGGGCCTGAGACTTTCCTTTTGTCTCTTTTCCTCCTTCCTCTTCTGGCTTTCATCCCTTTCCTGTCCATACAGTTCCTCCTGACTGTCAGGAGACGTTGAGCCTGACCCAGACCTTCAGCTGGGCGATGAGGTGGACAAGCAGGATCTTTACTGTTGCAGAGCCTGTGGTCGAGGACCTGTCATTTAAGTCTCTGCTGAAGAATATGATTTCACACTTTCTCCAGACTGCAGACATTATCCTGGGAAATTGCAGACTCAGTACCTTCATGCCTCGGAGATTCCTCACGGATTTGACTCCTCCGATTCAGCCTTCTTGCAGACATCTCAGATGGTATGGAATAATCCTGCTCTCTTCATCGGTGGCTAAATCCATTGATAGAAAATATTCAGCCCTCAAGGATCGTCCCAATTTGGCATCCCAAGCTATGATGGATTCTATTGTAGTCCTGGCAGAGAATAAGGTCGCCCTTCCTAAAACTCAGCTCGACCTATTAACAAGGAATCTTGCAGATAGACACCTTAGGTAAGAGAGTTCTTTGCTGCTTTCTACCCTAAGTATGCGATTGCACAGTTATCAAGGCTATTTTTCTCAGTACGAGTATATCCTGTGGCAGTCTCTCAAGCAAATGGTTGGTTTCCGACTCGGATTCAAAACCAGAGCTTCTCCAAACCATTACCAGGGTATTGACTGTAACAACCAACAGGTTAAAGCAGCCATGGACGCTTTCACCCGCTCCTGCTCAGCAGCTGCTGGATTTGCACCGCCAGCCATTCCTGGCTGCGCATTTCAGGCTTCACCAATGATGCGCAACAGCAGGTAATGGCATTGCCTTTGATGGTGCATATCTTTTTGTCCTCAGGTCGAGCAAGCTCTAGAAGCTACACAAAAGACTAGGCTCTGCCATTGTTAGGCTAGACTCCTCCTGCCCTCTCGAGGGCATGCCAGTAGACGCTAGTTCTACACGCTTGTCCTTCCGAGGCAGAGGCAGGGTGTTTCCACAAGAACCAAACTTCGCTCCCACCAAAAGAAGGCGCAGCAGAATGCGCAGGCGTCTAAACGCCCAGCGCTACTTTTATGAAGTGTTATCAAGTCCCACCTCAGCTGCCTGAGGTGACTTTTCCTCTCCGTGGAGGTCGCTGATGCATTTCTACAGCCAGTGGAAATCCATAACTTCAGACAAATGGGTCCTTCGGATAATCTGCTTAGGGGTACTCACTCACTTTTGTGGAAACTCCTCCGATTGTCTTCCCAAACGGCAGCTCAGGCTGTCGGCCCTTCAGTCAGACCTTCTCACCGCTGAGATTCAGGGCCTTCTAAACAACAGGGCAGTAGAACTTGTGCCGCTGCATCACCGAAACACAGGGTTCTACTCTCACTACTTTCTGGTTCCAAAGAAGTTCATGGAATGCGCCCATTCTGGATCTCAGAAAGTTAAACAATTTCTCCCAAGGAGAAATTCAAAATGATTTCTCTAGGGACCCTGTTACTCTTGCTTCATAAGCACGACTGGTTAGCTTCTCTAGACATGCAGGATGCTTACCAGCATATTCCCATTCACCCGAGACATCACAAATTCCCTGAGGTTGTGGCTCTGACAACATTATCAGTTCAGAGTCCTGCCCTTTGGGCTATCCTGCACCGTAAGTTTTTACAAATGTGCAGATCTTCCTGACATAAGCTCACCACTCATTCACATCTAGTGGATTAGCTGGAGGCACTAAGACCCATCATAAAACTTTTTTGGTTGAGGTCGGCGATGGAGACGGCGCCGCGAGATAACGGGCAACATGAAAGCAGCGTACCGAGCGGTAATGACCATCTCGCGATTTAATTCTCCAACCGCTTCTCAGTTCTTTTTTTCCCGTCATGAAAGCGCTTTCAGTGATTTGACGCCGTCATTTGAAATGGGAGTCAAACAAACTAGCATAGTTTTCAGTTTGTTTTTTGTAACTTATCACGATATAGTATCGCTTAATTATTCTATTTTCAAATTTTCTAATATTTATTTTATTTGAAGAAGTCTCGCCTACTGACGGAGCCTATGAGCAGGTCAGGTGACGGGGAGACTCAGATGAAAGCTCAACGAGGTCGCCTGGTATCTGTACGACGTCAGTTGTCGCGTTGGTTCCTCTTCGACGCTAACTTCCGTAATCGTTGCCTCGACATCGAGTCCCTCCCCCGCCTATAGGTAGGGACTCCAGATGAGCAGTTTCATCAGTGGGCCGCCTATGGCAATGGGCCGGAGGTTGGTTCTCTGTCTGGCCGTTGCCTCGAGCCCCGGCCCTCCGCGATCAGGGCGGTTGATCTTCCTAGTCGCTGGCGCCTTCTTCGTGCCAGCGATCTGTTTAGGTGTTTCCTCACATGGTTGCGCGCAGGGGCCCCACCTGATGCCCTTATCTCCTGTTTTTTCCTTCTGGCTTCAGGTCTGGGTTTTTCCGGCCTTCGCAGGGTCTGGCTTGCCGCCGCTGTGCCGGTCTGGCGGGCACCGCCCGCGGGCGCTCGCTGGGTCTCGCGGCGCCGCCGGGTGGTGCCGCTGGATAGGGCGGTTGTCTGTGTCGCCCGCGTTCCTGGCGCGCGGATCGCGGGGCGTCACGTGCTATGCGCTGGCGTCGCCAGCCGCCCGGCGTGCTTCTCGCCCACGGCGCCGTGGGGCCAGGGGTCTCTTCGCACTGCAGGCGCCTCCTTGGTGCTGCCTTCAGCCTGCTTGCCGCCCTCGGCTACCGGGCAGCCCTTGGGGACTCTTCTTCTTTTTCTCCTCCTCTCCTAATTTTCACCCTTCCTGTCCAAACAGTCCTTTCTGGACCATCAGGAGATGATGTTGAGCCTGACCCAGACCTTCGGGTTGGTGATGAAGTGGAGTAAACAGGATCTTTCTTTGCTTACAGAGCCTGTGGTCGAGGACCTGTCCTTTAAGTCTCTGTTGAAGAACCTGGGATCCACTTTCTCTCCAGACTACAGGCATCGATCCTGGGAAGATATTAAGACTCCAGTATCTTCATGCTTCGGAGATCCTACGGATTTGACTCCTCCGATCCAGCCTTCCTTCGAGACGCTTGTCTCAAATGGTATGGAATAATCCTGCTCTTATTCCTCAGTGGCTAAATCCATTGATAAGAAGTATTCAGCTCCCAAGGATCGTCCCATTTTGCATCCCAAGCCTTTGCGGATCTATTGTAGTCCTGGCAGAGAATGACAAGGTCGTTCTTACTCAAACTACTACAGCTCTGACCTATTAACAAAGAGTCTCGTAAGATTGATACATTAGGTAAGAGAGTCTTTGCTGCCTCCACTCTAAGTATGCGTATGCCAGTTATCAAGGCTATTTTTCTCAGTATGAGTATATCCTGTGGCACTTATGAAAAGAATGGTTGAAGCTCTTCCAGATTCGGATTCCAAGTCAGAGCTTCTTCGACCGCTATTAGAGGTATTGAGTCCAATAACCAACAGGTCAAAGCCGCCATGGATGCTCGACACTGCTTCTCGCTCAGCAGCCGCTGGATTTGTACTCGGCGCCATTCCTGGCTGCGTGCATTCTGGCTTCACAATGATGCTCAGCAGCAGGTGATGGCGCTGCCTTTGATGGCTCCTTTCTTTTGGCCCTCAGGTGGAGCAAGCCTTAGAGGCCACTCAGAAGACTAGATCGCCATTAAGTTGGCCAGACCTCTCGCCTGTCCCTCTCGGGGCATGTGAACAGACGTCAGTTTCATAGTCGTCAGTCCTTTCGAGGCAGAGGCAGGGAAGCTTCCATAAAAGCCAACCTGCCCAACCTCAAAAGAAGACGCAGAAAGCGCAGGGGCCTAAAGCTCCCAGTGCTACCTTATGATCGTCTGGCCCAAGTTCCATCCACTCTGCCCGAGGTGGAACTTTCTCCTCCGTGGGAGGTCGTCTGATGTACTTCTGCAACCAGTGGAAGTCCATAATTTCGGACAAATGGGTCCTTCGGATAATTCGAGGGTTATTCTCTCAATTTCTTGAAACCCCCATTGTCCTCCCAGACGACAACCCAGGTTGTCGGCCTCTCAGTCAGACCTCCTCACCGCGGAGATCCAGGGCCTTCTGAACAACAGGGCAATAGAACTGGTGCCCCCGATCTCAGAAACACAGGGTTCTACTCCCATTACTTTCTGGTTCCAAAGAAATCTGGGGATGGCCCCATTCTAGACCTCAGAAAGTTAAACAAATTCCTCCCCAGGGAGAAATTCAAGATGATTTCCTAGGTACCCTGTTACCCTTGCTGCATCAGCCGACTGGCTGGCCTCTCTGGATATGCAGGATGCTTACCAGCATATCCGTCCACCCGACCCACCGAAGTTCCTCAGGTTTGTAGCTTTGGGTCAGCATTATCAGTTCAGAGTCCTGCCCTTTGGGCTATCCTCGGCGCTGTAGTTTTACAAAGTGTTGTGCAGTTCTCATGGCGCATCTCAGGAAAGTCGGACTCCAGTGTTTCCCTACCTGGACGATTGGCTTCTAGCAAGCCCTTCCGTCTAAGGGACTTTGGAAGCCATGCAAGCGACTTCGTCTTCTCACGTCCATGGGAGTTCTGCTGAATTTGAAAAATCTCAACTGCAACCCTCCCAGAGGCTCTTTTCATAGGGCGCTTCTAGACACCTCTTCAGCGAAGGCTTTCCTTCCAGAGGACAGAAGACTCGACATCCTTCGAATGGCCCGTTACATCAGGGAGAACCAATCGGTTACAGCTCTCTCGATGCAACGCATGTTGGGTCTCATGGCGCCTCGGTCTTCACTGTCCCTCTGGCCCGACTGCACATGAGAACCACCCAATGGATGCTCTCCACTCAGTGGTCCCCGACCTCTCACCCCCAGTCTTATCCCATCAAGGTGGACGGAGCCCTTTCAGGTCTCTCACCTGGTGGTCTCAAGAGAGCAATCTCCTGGAAGGATTCCCCTTGCTCCCCGGATCATCAGATCTCCATCACCACAGACGATCGCTAATGGGATGGGGAGCTCACTGTCTCTCCCTCCACACTCAAGGTGTATGGACTCAGTTCAAACTCATCTCCACATAAATGTCCTGGAGATGAGAGCGGTCCTCTATGCAATCCGAGCTCTGAAGGATGTCCTTTGTCACAAGAACATTCTCCTTCAAACGGACAACAAAGCAGTGATGTATTACATCAACAAGCAAGGCGGTGCTCATTCTTATCCCTTTGCAGGAAGCAATGAGGTGTGGGAGTGGTGCTTGGAGCACAAGTCTCTGATTCAAGCGGGTTTATCTGCCGGGTATACAAAACGACCTAGCAGATCACCTCAGCAGAACGGAGGCAGACCCTCACGAGTGGTCTCGATCCAGCCGTAGCTCGGTCCCTGTTCAAAGAGTGGGGACTCCAGACCTGGACCTTTTGCATCCCCACTCAGCGTAAAACTGCTCTCTTCTGCTCCAGAAATCCAGGGCCTGGCATTTTCTGTCAGGATGCGTTCAGGCTGCGGTGGACAAACGCTTTCACGCCTTTCCACCGCTTCCTCTAATCCAGAGAGTACTCTCCAGTTCGAGTCTCAGGGGACCAAGATGATTCTCATTGCTCTTCCTGGCCTCGCAACTATGGTTTCCTCTACTCAACAGTATGTTGGCAGCCTCTCCGAGACCACTTCCTTTGCAAATCAGTCTTTTGACTCAGGGTTCGTTGGTCCATCCCAACCTGAAATCACTTCACCTTCATGCTTGGCTCCTGAAGAGATAGAAGTGAATCGGTTCAACGTCCTCGAGAGTCTCAGACATCCTTCTGGCTGCTCGGAAGCCAGCCACCCGAAAACGCACGCCCAAATGGAAACGTTTTCTCTCTGGTGTCAAAATCCTCTTGGAATCCCTTTTCCTGTCCTCCTGGCAAGGTTCTGGAGTATCTTTTGGACCTGTCAAACTTAGGTCTTCAGTACTCCACAGTTAAAGTTCACCTTAGTGCCATCTCAGCGTTCCATGAGCCGGTTTCTTCCTTAACTCTGGCTCAGTTACCTATGGTGAAGAGATTTCTTAAGGGATTCTCCATACCAGACCCCTGTTAAGTCCAGTTGCAGCCTGGGACATTAACCCGGTGCTGGACATGCTCACTCGAAGCCTTTCGAACCCTTAGCTACCTGTGAGCTAAAATTTCTTACCTGGAAGACTGCCTTCCTGGTGGCCATTACCTCAGCCATGAGGGTCTCTGAGATACATGCCCTGGTTACGGACCCTCCATTATACTGTATTCCATAAAGACAAGGTAGTTCTCCGTACTCATCCTAAATTTCTTCCCAAGGTTGTGTCAGAATTCCATCTAAACCAACCTCTGGTACTTCCGCTTACTTGCTAATTTCCAAAATGAAGGGGAACGAGCTCTTCATTCCTTGGATGTTAAGAGAGCCTTGCGGTTCTATTTAGATAGAACCAAGGATGTTCCAAGACTCAGCAACTGTTCGTTTCTTTCAGCGACACCCGCTGGGTCAACCTGTCGCTATTAGATGCATCTCTTCATGGTTAGTGGCATGCCTTCGTCATTGCTATTCCATGGCTCAAGTTAAATTAGAAGGTAGAGTGTCGCTCACTCTACTAGAAGCGATCCTGGCATCCTAGCGGAAGTCGCGTGTTCCAATTGCAGATATATGCACCATACCTGGAGCTCAGTGCATACCTTCCGTTAAGCACTATGCACTGGATGTTCATGCTAGGCGACATTCCGCATTGGCAGAACTATCCTTAATGGGCTTCTATCTTAGGCGCGTGAGCTCTGGCTCTCCTCCGCCTTTGGGGATTATCAGCTTGGTACTCTCCACTAGTGTGAATGAGTGGTGGAGACTTATGTCCAGGAAGATAGGAAAATTCGTACTCACGTAATTCTTGATCTTCTTGGACGAAGTCTCCACCACTCATTCAGCTCACCTCCATCCCCGAGCTCACCGCTCATTGGTCTTCACCTCAAATCTTTTAGGCCGTGAGGACTTCTTTACTGACCCTTCTTACACGGGTCATACGGACTATCTTATGTCCGTTTTTAATGCTGGGTTTACTCTTTACTTAGTTGCGCTGCACCTCCTTGGTAAAAAAGGTACTGAAGCGGTTGGGGAGTCGGCGCGAGATAGTCATTGCTGTGCAAGCTAGGGCTTGCAGCACCGTTCCTCATGGCGCCATCTCTGGCGTCGACTCCCAGCAAAAGTTTGCTCCCGATGGGTCCTAGTGCCTCTGGCGCAGATCCCTAGTGTGAATGAGTGGTGGAGACTCGTCCAAGAAGATCAAGAATTACGGTAGGTACGTAATTTTCATTTCTGGTAGCCATCACCTCTGCCAGGTGCATAAGTGAGCTTACAAGCCTTGTCAGTGGAGCCTGATTTTATCTCCTTTCATAGAGATAAGGTAGTCCTCAGGACTAACAGGAAGTTTTTGCCTAAGGTGGTTTCAGACTTTCACCTTAATCAATCCATGTCTCTTCCTGTGTACTTCACTGACCATTCCTCCTCTGGTGAGAGGAGATTGCACAGTTTAGATGTCAAAGAGCCCTTAGTTACTATATGGACATTACCAAGGGTCACAGGTTGAATCCTCCAATTGTTCCTCACTTATGGTGAGGTTGGTAAAGGAAACCTGCCACTAAAGATCCATTGCCAGGTGGATTGTCTCTTGTATTCAATTCTGTTATGAAAAACTGGGTAAGGTTCCTCCTCAGGCCTGAGGGTTCACTCTACCAGGGGTACAGCTGTCTCTGGCTGCTGCCAGGGACATTCCTATCCTAGAGATATGTCAAGCAGCTACCTGGAAAACAGTTCAGACTTTTACTAAGCATTACTCCTTGGATATCCAGGCTAGGAGTGATGCTCGATTTGGCACAGCTGTGCTTCAGAGCCTATTTCCCAAATAGGTTCTGTCCCTCCTCCATGGAGGTACTGCTGTGTAAGTCTGCATATGTCATAATATAGCAAGACTTTATGTTGTTTGAAGAAAAATTACTCACCTTAGTAATGTTTCTTCTAATGGAGTCTTGCTATATTATGACCTCCCACAGCCTGCCCCTCTCAGAACCTCTGTTTTTGGATGTGGGTGGACAGTGCAATGTTGGCACTTCTTTGATGCCCACTTCATTTCACCCTTCTAGGGTGCTTAGGTGTTATGCTTAAATTTTCCTTCTTGAACTCCCGACTTGAGTCTTTGTTTTGGGATCAAGAACAAAAGGTGTTTTTGTAGTTAGTAGCCAGTGGCTAATGAAGGTTTCTGCTTCACACAGAACCTTAGTGAGTTTTTGCTCGTAAAGATCTGACAGTTTAAGTTTGAGCTTCAACAGACAGAGTGTTCAACCGAGTCAGGCCAAGATTCCATGCCCTGCATGGAAGTTAACTCTTTCACCTCTGGAGCAGTTCTAACCTGGGGTTATACTGCATATGTCATAATATAGCAAGACTCCATTAGAAGAAACATTACTAAGGTGAGTAATTTTTTCTTCTTGGTGGCTATCACGTCAGCCAGAAGGGTGGGAGAGCTCCAGGCGCTTTCCATCGAGTATCCTTATCTGGTCTTCCACAGGGAGAAGGTTGTCCTGC
Source organism: Neoceratodus forsteri (assembly GCA_016271365.2). Classification (NCBI taxonomy): domain Eukaryota; kingdom Metazoa; phylum Chordata; order Ceratodontiformes; family Ceratodontidae; genus Neoceratodus; species Neoceratodus forsteri. Next base: position 623,177,661 of record CM028133.1, read on the forward strand.
ACCCCACCCAAAATTCCTTCCGAAGGTGGTGTTGGAGTTTCACCTTAACCAGGTGTTGACTCTGCGGTGTTCTACCCCAATCACCTCGGAGGCGAATATAGGCTCCATACTTTGGACCCCAGACGAGCTCACTTATTATAAGGAGTGGACGGCTGAAGTTGAGGAGAGGTTCGCCAGCTGTTTGTCACCTCAGCTGAATCCGCACCTGGCAGACCTGCAGCCAAGCGGACGATAAGCAGGTGGGTCACCTCCTGCATAGAGCTCTGCTATAGGTTGGCAGGCATGGAGCCTTCCAGAGGGATAAGAGCTCATTCTACCCGCCATACCGCTGAATCGGTAACTGCTTCCAGGATGTCCCTATCCAGGATATCTGCAGGCTGCTACCTGGAAGTCGGCACATACCTTTATTACCCACTACCACATGGACCTTGAGTCATGCGGGATGCTGGTTTTGGGGCCTCAGTTCTCCAGTCTCTATTTCCCAAGTAAGTATCAGGAGTGTGCGCTTTGCCCTCCTCCCGGAGAACTGCTAGGAGTCTGCCAATATGTGGATTGAACAACATATCCATGTCCCTAAATACAGGATCTTCCCTTGTCAATCTTCACCATTCATTACTGCCAGGTTAGTGCGGAGGCGCCGCACCTGCTCTGGGAGTTTTTCTTTGGAGTTGGCTCCAGCGGGCGCCCGCTCTCGAGCATGACGTACTTGCGTCATCTTGTGGGCGACCGTTAGTGCCGCAGACCTCCTTTATCTCAGTTCTGTTTCTCCCGCTGTCGAGGCTGCACCTGCTGCGCGGTAGTTAGCGATAGTTAACGGTTATACGTCAAGATTCCTCGTTTCTTCAGTAACTTCGCTTCGACGCGGTCTCCGTAAGACCGTTCTTTATTTTATATCGACGCGTAGTGCTTTATTGCTGTTTTTGCCTTGTTTAGTTCGCATCATTGTCAGGTTCGGGGCAAAGGCGTATATCGGGCGGGCCGTGCCCTATCGTCGGGTGCTCCTGTGGCGGCATTTCTCTCTCGGACCGGCATGATGTCTGTTTCCGTTGCCTGGGACCCAACCACGATATGGACGCAGGCGACGATGTTTCTCCATGGACCGTCGTGTCCTTAAAGTCCGAAGCGTTCAAGATCGGCAAGGCCCCGCCGACCTTCGGGGACGCGTCCGCTCCAGGGATTCCCAGGTAAGGTCTCTAGGCCCTTCCTCCGGGTCCCCTCTCGGGCCTATACGGTCCGTGGAGGGGAGGCTTCCTCCTCTCTCTTGCCGAGAGGAAGCTTCTTCGCGGTGTCGGAGGAACGCCGTGGTCTCCTCCGGGCCGTGGAGGGGACACCGCCTGCAGTCACTCTCTCGGAGGTGCAGGCTCCCCAGTGTCGCAGGCCCGCGCTTTCGGGGTCGGCACCGTGTACCTCGCCGCATCCCTCAGGCGCGTTTGGATCCCGGCGCGCGTATCGAGATGGTGCCATCGGCGGTGTCTTCTGGCCTTGGTGCCACTCGCTGCAGGCCCGGGTTCGCCTCGGCGGCGCTGGTTGTGTCCTGGCGCCATGGGCCTAGCCGACACCTCAGGGGAGCTGGGCCAGGCTTAGTGGTGGGCCTTGCGTCGTCCGTGTGCAGCTTTCTCCGTACTGTGCTAAAGTCTAGCATAGTGGTTCAGCTGGTCTCTTCCTCTTCGGAGGTTGATGACTCAGACGTGACCCATCTCTGCAACCTGACTTTGAGTCAGGGTCCTCGTGGCACATGGTGCTAGGGCGGCACAGGGGCCTTCCGCTGTCCCCGGCTACTGTCCTCCCCTGAGGGCCCTCGGGCTAGGGGCGGTTCTGGGTCCGGGGCGGCGGAGTAGGGCGAGGGAGGGGCTCTCCTTTCTGTGGGGGCTCGTGGACAGCTTACTCCTTCCAGGTGCTGTTACCGCCACTGAGTGGGAGAACGCTGGGGTTTCGAGGAGGAGGGAGCACCTTAGAGTCCGAGGGGCAGGGTGCAGTCGTCACAGCTCTGCCGGCCACCCTGGGGGTGGCTAGGAGTCGTAGCTTGGCCCCGCCTTTTCCTCTTGGACCCCGGGTCCCTCCGTGGCTATGTTGCGATCTGCCCTTCTGGATCCATGCAGTCCCAGGCTCGCCACAGGGGAGTGATCCTCTGCTCTTCCAGGGTTCGCATCCCAGGGTTCCGCTTTTATGCACCTGGTCTGTTGTCCGAATCCCGCCAGCTCGGGTCCGCTTCTCCGGATTTCAGAGCCCTAGCAGAGGTCAGTTGCCTCTTCTGTAGGTGCCCATCTCCAGTGCCTCTGCAGCCACCTCCCGGGCTTCTTCCAGGCTATGTCGGGTCCTACTGGCCCATTATCCTGGGAGCAGTTCAGAGGTTCTCATGCTGCCTTCCCCTCATATGTCAGGTATATGCATGAGCGTCTTCGCTTCCCCACCGCCGCAGGCAATCTTCTGGACACTCCCGAGCCTCCATCATCCTCGCCTCCCTGCTCTGAGGAGAGGAACCTCTCACCGATGATTCTCCGGGACATGCTGATTTCACTGAATATCAGCTGATTCCTTTCGAGGATGGTGAGGGATCTTTCAATCTCCTACGCGTAGGGCGCAGACAATACGAACGGGAGACGCATGAATTCCTTGAGAACTCAGTGCCCAGCACCTGGTGGTACCTTCCTGGCCTATCCCTTCCAGGAGGCGCTTATCCCGCTCCTGGCAGTCGCCAGTGCCCCTTCTCCAGCCCCGCAGACTGTCGACGAAGGTATTGTGCCCCTTCTCGAATCCCTGGGTACATTTCCCAACCCGCCTCTGGTTTGGTATACCTAGAGATTCCTTCCGGCTTGGCGCATTAGACCGGCCCACCACCGATTCTGATTCCCCACCGACCGGTAATGGAGTATTCTTCTTCTCCGCGGCGATGGTTTGCATTGCCACATCAGGCTCATCATGCTGCCTACAGTAGGCATCTGTGGTCAATGCCTCTCAGCTCTTAGCATCAGTGCCTGATATGGAGCAAACCAGACAGGCTATTGCGCCTCCGCTATAGGCCTGGAGCTGGCAAGACGCAAGCAAGGGCATTTTATGACACCAATGAGGTGGCTTCCAGACTTCACGGGGACAGCGATCTGCATTAGGCGGACGGCATGGTTTAAGTCTATCAAGGTTGTCACCCGTGGCCAGCGTGAGGGTGATTAGCTTTGCTTTCGCGGGGACCTGTCTTTCCTCCAGAGCTCGGAGATTACTGCAGGGCTTCCTCCGTCCTCCCCGTCCTCGGGGCACCTCCTAGCTCTTCTCCCCATAGGCTTCTCCTAGATTAGCCCAGGTCTTCACCTTCTGTTTCCACCAGGAGGCTGGGGGTCTTATTCCCTCAGGGTTCTACCCCGCCCTTTTTAAGGGGGGCAGGCTACTCACCCAAGCAGTAATGAATGGTGAAGATTGACAAGGGAAGAAATGAAAAGTCATGTACCTTCTGTAATTCTTGATCTTCTCTTGTATCTTCACCATTCAGTCACTGATACCCTCCCACCTTCCCCTGAGTGGCCTCCTTCTGTATGCCTCCTTCCCGCCTCGCTCCTCTTCCTTCCTTGGTCTTTATGCAAAAAAAAAAAAAAAACTTCTGTTTTCCATTCTCAATGAATGGTTCCTTTTTCCTCAAGGTAAGGAGGAACAAGCACAGTTTGCACTTTCTCTTATTCTGAGGGAACTCTTTCTGACCACCCTTGGGGTGCAACTTCTAAATACCTTCTTCCAGGTTATGCAGTTTCACAGCTTAAGAGACTGTGCTCTAATCTTGGCCTCAGCAACATTTAGAACTTCTGGCAGATATTATCTTGAGCTCATTCTAACTGCTGCTTGAACTTGTCAGCCTTGAGCGCCTGCTTGCCTTGCCTAGGAGTCTGATTGAGTTCCCACTCTATCCTTCATACAAAGCTGCCTTCGGAAAGGTATAATCTTTCCCATACATGGCTGTGTTAGCACTTAACAGAGTGCTAAGGGACTTAGTCCGCCTCCTGGGTGGGCGCTCTTCCCGAACAGGTTCTGCCTGGGCAGTCCATGAGCCCTCAGCTAGGATGTAGGGACTTGGCATGTTGAGAGTTCAGAGATGTTGCCCTCATTTGGATCTGTCCAGGTGGTTGGTTGAACCTCCCTCAGTCCTAGCAACTGGACTTTTGCCCTTGTTAGTCTCTGAGCCTATAAGCCTCTCAATCAATGCTCAATGGGCACTATTCTCCTCTCAACATGCCTCCTTTCTTCTTTCTCTTCCTTCTCTCTGTTCCTCCCCTAGAGCCGCCTGGAAAGGAGGCCCCTGGTCCCTTAGGTAGGAATTCCTCTCCTCTGTCTATTCTCTACCGGCTTATTCCTTTTCAGTTTATATCCTTTCCTTTTTCTTTCCCTCGGCTCTTTGCCTCGCTTTCCTTTTCTTACCCTTTATTTTCGCTCTCAGCTACCAGAACTGAGATAGAGGAGGTCTGTGCACCTAACGCCGCCCCTCGCACATGGCGCAGTGCGTCGAGGCCGAGAGCGGCTCCGCTGGAGCCGACTCCCAAAAAAAACTCCTCAGAGCAGGTGCGGCCCGGCACTAACCCAAGCAGTAATGAATGGTGAAGATACAAGAAGATCAAGGATTATGGTAGGTACGTAATTTTCATTTATCACTTGTAACAGAGTTCTCGGAATGGTATATGTTGTTCATCCACCGACCCACCTGACCTCCCGGCTTCAACGCACAACCTGGCTTCCAGCGGCTAGATCTAGCGTCATGGGGCGGAGCGAGAGTTTACCACCCTGGCGGGTGGAGAGCCAGCTTGAAGACCTTCCAGCAAGATTTAAAGCGGCAAGGAACACTGCCAATAGGTGTGGATGAACAACATATACCATTCCTAGAACTCCATGTCAATGTGAGTAACCTGTATTTACAGGTGCGACCTGGAGCACAAGGAAGTTAGTGACTTGCTCAGGGTCACATAGTATGCAAGTAGTATACAGTACCTAAACTATACTAATAATTAACCAATTAACATCCAACATCAAACAATACCCTTTATTTAAAAATGTGGGCAAAACTAAGACTCAAGTCACTAAGCCCAATAAAGAAACACCCACAGGTTTCAAACAACATGGACAGCTGTGTTACAGTGCCCATAGGTTCTAGCAGGGAAGATAGGGTGGGAGCTCAGAATACAGTAAGATTCCTTGGAAGAAACAAGATTACTGTGGTAATTTTTTCTTCAAACCCCAGGAAATCTTACTGTATTCTGACTTCTGCAGACTACCTAAGCAGTACCTTTGAGGAGGGTAGAGAACTTATTTAGGAAAACAGTCTCTGCAGTGCTGCTGTGCCAGATGTGGCATCACTTCTGGCCTGGATATCCAGGCTGCAGTGCTTGGTAAAGGTGTGAACTGTTTTCTAGGTAGCTGCTTTGCAGATTTCTAACAAAGGGATATTCTCGCAGCTGCTATAGAAGCATCTGTACCTTGTAGAGTGGGCCTGAGGCCTACAGGAGGCTCTTTACCCACTTTGCTGTAGCAAAATTAGATACAGGCAACAATCCAGCAGGCAGTGGTCCTCTTTGAGGTGGGTTTGCCCTTCTCCACGCTCTCTATAGGTCAAGAAGAGCTGGGTTCTATCCTGCCTGTGTCCCTTGTGTGATCCAAGTAGTAGCTTGTAGCTCTCTTGACATCAAGACTATGCAGTCTTCATTCCCCTGAGCTGGAATGATCAGTGAAGAGACTAGTAAGGTCATGGACTAATTAAGGTGGAAGTCTGAGACCATCTTAGGGAGGAATTTCCTATTGATCCTAAGGACCACCTTGTCCCTGTGGACTACTATGTAATCTGGCTCTGTGGACAAGGCCTGGAGCTCACTGATCCTATCTGAGGTGATGGCTACCAGGAACACTGTTTTCAAACAACATGAAGTCTTGCTGTATTCTGACAGTAGCAGTGAGTCCCAACCTTGAACTGCCCCGGAGATGAGTTAACTTTCCATGCCAGGCATGGAATGCTGAGCTCGAGCTCGGTTGAGACTCTGTCTGTTGCTGTTTGAACTCAAACTGTCAGATTCTTTACTCCGCTTACTGAACAGTCTCTCTGGAGATTTCTCCTTCTGCTTGGTTCATTTTGTCAGTTAAGTACCGCTTTTCGTTTTCGACTGAATTTACACCAGAATCTGTCAGTTCAGTCTCCGCCTGTAGTATTCATGAGTACTAGATAGGTTTATATTATTTTCATTCTGTGTGGAACTTGAACGTTTCATCGGTTCGGTTTGAACCGATCAAGCTGTTGAAAAATCTTTATTTGTACTTTTAGTGTGTGGTTACCGGTTCTTATCGGTTCTAAAAAAGCAGTTTTATTACATTTTCCCGACACCGTAACACGGTCAGGAACCCGATAAGGGGGTCTTGCCTGGCGGATTGCCATTAAAAGGGTAAGTTGAGCTAGGACTGGCACAACGCCTGAGAAACCCAAAAGAAAACCGGGCCACTGGGTTTCAACACTGCAGTGTGTGTGGGAAGTCTTTGCTAAGGCTGACCCCACACCACCTGTGTTTATTGTCTGGGGTTTGACCACCTCAATGCAGACTGCCAGATTTGTAAAAGTGTTCCTGCAGCTACCCTAGAGAAGAGAGTTGGTAGGCTTAGGAAAGGGAGGCCGAAAAGTCCGCTGAACGGATGGCCAGCCCGTTCGGTTCCAGCCAACCAGAAGGAGTGCCCTCTGACCAGGGCGAGACTTCTGGCAAAGGAGAATCGATTCTGAGGAGTCAGTTCGCGCTAAGAGAACAAGAAAGGAAAAATCAGCTGGTGTGGATCCAAAACTTTCTTCTCAATGCTGAAGAAATAGCCAAAGCGATAAAAATTGTGCCGTCGCTTTCCCGGTTCCGACTGAACCGCCACCATCAGGCAGGCGCTCGGTTTGGCGGTTCCACGGTTCAAGATTATGATTTAGAGGAATATTATGAACGGAGGAGGAAGAGAAGTATGAGGAAAGTGAATGTGGTTTTGAAAGTCTGGATGTGCCCATTGACCCGGACACCTCCCCAGACAGACCTTCAGGAGTGTATCCTCCTAGGCTTTCTGAGTCCCTCCCATTTCATGTTTTATAAAAAGTGGCTGAAACCTTCCAGCTTCCTATGGAAGAAGCTGTGGATGACCAGGAGGAGCCTGACTATGTGGAAATGATGGATATCCCAGAGTCTAGGGAGCTGTCTGTTCCCTTACATAAATCTTTTGGGAAACAGACATTTAAGATTTTGAATACTCCAATTACTATACCTCCTGTGGATAAAAGAATGGACAAGAGGTATACATTGTCAGGCTCAGATACGGAGTTCCTTACACAACAATGCAGCCATGTTGGGGTAGTGCAGGCTGCAGCCTGTGATAAGGCTAATATCCCTTGGCTACACACTCCCCAGACAAGGACTTCAGGAGGATTGATGCCATGGCAAAGAAACAGTACATGGCAGCATCCTTGGGACTCAGACAGGCCAACTATATGGCCTATACTGCTAGGTATCAGAAATCCAGATGGGACACTGTCATGGCTTTAGCAAAACAGGTCCCTGGCCAGCTTGCCAAGGAGCTGGAGCAGGTGGCTGCTGATGGTATTGATGCATCCAAGGTGCAATTCCATGCTGCAGTGGACTCCAATGATGTGTCATCTAGAGTCATGGCTACATCTGTGGCACTTCAGTAGAATGGCTTGCTCAGATGTACTAGCCTGTCTGAGGATACCCAGACTAAATCCATGGATTTTCCTGTTGTGGGTAATTGTTTGGGGAGCAAACAGAGAATTACATGAAGAAAATGGACGAATATAGGACCACCTATAGGAGTGCCCAGGCCAAGGAAAGGCAGGCCATCCTCAGAGGCAGCATCCCAGGGGCAGGGGCAGGCCTTTTCACAGGCCTTTCTACCAAGCCCAGACCTCCTGTTCTGCCTGTGCTCAGAGGGGTTCTTTAGAGGAGAGGCAGAAGGGGTATACAAGCAGACCTGCTTCCACCCCTCAGCCAAAACCCCTGCCAAACAGGCACCCCTGATGGGTTTGCCAGGGCCGATTCTCCACTACCTGTAGGGGGCAGGCTGGCTTACTTTGTCCAGGACTGGAAGTCTCCGACATAAGACAAGTGGGTCCTGGAAGTAGTAAGTCAGGGACTGGTTCATGGCTTCAGAAAATTTCCAAAGCTGAGAGCCAGATCTTTTCCACCTGCAAATCCCTCAGAGGCACTTGCCTTAGAGGCAGAGGTCTCTTCCTCCTGGCTCTCAGAGCTGTGAAAAAGTTCCACCCCTACACCAGGGCAAAGGATTGTACTCCAGGTATTTCCTTACCCCAAAGACAGGAGAATGGTGGCCCATCCTGGATCTCAGATACTTAAGCACCTTTTAAAGCCAAAATTCAAAATGGTGACTCTGGGAATAATTCTACCCTCTCTAAGACCAGGGGACTGGCTAGTTCCCTGGACCTCAAGGATGCCTATTTCCATATTCTCATCAGAAGCTCCCATCGAAGTACCTCAGGTTCGAGCTGCCCTCAGGCCATTACCAGTTCAGAGCAATGCCCTTCGGGTCTGACCTCTGCTCCAAGTGTGTTCACAAAATGCCTGGCAGTAGTAGTTGCTCCTCTAAGAAGGCAAAGTTGCCATCTTCCCATACCTGGACGACTGGCTCATAGTAGGCCAGTCCCCAGACCAAGTCAAGTTACACCTACAGATAACTCAGCAACTGCTTACCTCTGGGTTTCCTTCTGAATCTTTCAAAGTCAGTTCTAGAGCCTGTTCAGCTCCCCACCTTCATAGGTGCAGAACTAGAAACAGACAAGGCCAGAGCCTTCCTTCCCTGGACAGGGCAAGGACCCTTATCTCACTGGCCTCTCATTCACCCTGCAGGTGTCTCGACCAGCGAGCTATTTTCTGCAGCCCTGGGGCACATGGCTGCTTTTACAGCAGTAGTGCAGGGAGCAAGATTTCAGATGAGGGATATTCAGTTCCATTTGAGAGCTCTTTTGGTCTCAAAGGAAAGACCTCTGACCAAACTGATCCCAGTGACTCAACTCTGATCCAGGCCTTGCAGTGGTGGCAGGATCAGAGCACCTAAGACAAGGAGTTCCTTTGTCACTCAGTCTCACTCTTTAGTCCTTACCAATGCCTCCCTCTTGGGGTGGGAGGCTCACTTGGCGACCTGACCACCCAGGGTTGTGGTCCCTCAGGAATCTCTGCTTCACATCAATCTGTTGGAACTCAGAGCAGTATTTCTAGCACTTCAGGCTTTTCCAAGTCTGTTCAGAACAAAGTTATTCAGGTCAGAACAGACAATACCACCACAATGTGGTACATCAACAAGCAAGGGCATTCGGGTCTACGGTCTTGTGCACAGAAGCAATGAAGTTGTGGTCTCTGGCTTATTCTCTGAACACCTCCTCACAGCAGTACCCTCCCAGGCAAGGACAATGTGCTAGGCAGATGCTCTCAGCAGGATATCTCAGGGCCATCACGAATGGTCACTGGATCCCTGGTCTTGGAGGTGATAGTTTCCAGATGGGGCAGCCCACAGATAATCTTTTGCAGCCCCAGACAATCACCAACTTCCCTTTTTGTTGCAGGCCCCAGTGCTGGGCTCAGTCCCCTGGATGCCCTAGTTCTCAGTTGGGAAGGAAGTTCTGCATGCTTTCCCTTCCCTCTCCTGTTCAAAGTGCTAGTCAAAATCAGGTCTCAACCTGCAAAGTGATCCTGATTGCTCCAGACTGGGCCAGACAGCCCTGGTATCCTCTCCCATTGTCCTTAACTGTTCATCTTCCCTGGCTCTTCCCAGGAATTACAACCTGTTAACCTGTGCTCAGGGAGGGTTTGGTACCGAATCTCAAATCTCTCAATCTCAAGGCGTGGCTCTTTGAAGAATTCAAGTTTGCTGTTTACTCTCTCAAGGTGTTATGGATATTCTAATGGCTTCTAGGAAGCCTTCCACCAGAACTACTTATAATTCCAAGTGGAAAAGATTTTCCATATGGTGTTCTGAGAATCATTTCCCAGAGTCTGCTGATCTGCCCAGTCCTTGACTATATGGTCCATCTGAAAGCTTGGGACTCAGACCAGCTACATTAAGATGTGCATCTGGCTGCTGTTTCTGCTTTCATTTCAGCAGGTAAGCCCTCTTCTTTCAGCTCACCCTGTTTTCTCCAAGTTTTCAAGAGATTGCTTCATACTAGTCCTCCATTCAGGGACCCTGCCCTGCTTGGGATCTTAACGTTGCATTGCTCAGCTTATACAACCCCCTTTTGAGCCTTTGTCCTCAGCAGAGCTTAAGTACTCGACTTGGAAAACTGTGATCTTCCCTTGTCAGTCTTCACCATTCATTACTGCTTGGGTTAAGCCGAGGGTGCGCACCTCCATGGGAGGTTTTTTTTTTTTTTTGAGTCGCTCCAACGGTGTCACCGCCGAGCTAACGTATTGCATCATGCGCGGGGCGCTCAGGGTGCCGCAGACTCCTCCTCTATCTCAGTTCTGTTTCTCCCGGCCACGAGGCTGCACTCTGCTGCGCAGTAGCGAAATAGTTTAACGTTTTCGTAGTTCTTCAAGACTCCTCGCTTCTCAGACGACTCTCTCAACGCCGATACCGGTAAGACCGTCCTTTCTTTCCTTTAATATGGCACCGAGTACTTTATTGCTGTTTTTCTTGTTTAGTTCGGATCATGTCAGGTCTGGGAGCAAGGACGTAAGTCGAAGGCGGGCGCTGCCCTATGCGTCAGGGTGCCCTGTGGCGGCATTTTTCCGTCTCGGACGGCATGATGTCTGTGTCCGTTGCCTGGGACCCAACCCAACATGGACGCTGCGACGCCTGTTTCTCCATGGAACATCGTGTCCTTGAAGTCCAGGCAGTCATGCTCGGCAAGGCCCCGCCTGACCTGGGGACGGCCTCAGGGATTCCAAGGTAAGGTCTCTAGGCTCTTCCCCGTCCCTCTCCCGGTCTATACGGTCCGAGGAGGAGGAGGCTTCTCTTCCTCTGCCGGAAGAGGAAGCTTCTCTCAGGTGTTGGGGAACGTCGTCATCCCTCCTGGGGCCGCGACGGGACACACCGCTTGGCAGTCACCTCCTCGGAGGTGCAGGTTCTCCAGTGTTGAGGCTCACGCCTGTTGGGCCTGGGCACCGTGGACCTCGATGCCGCCTCTGGCGAAGCTTGATCCCGGTGCCGCTTATGCACCGTGATCGAGACGGCGGCGTAGCTCTGGCTCGCACCCGTTTGCACTCTTGGCGTGCCGGGTTGGGTTCCGTGCCAGGGCGCGCGCCTGTGGGCTTAACTGGTGCAGCAGGAGCTGGGGCCGGGCACAGTCGCGAGCGGGCTAGGTCATCCGCGCTGTTCCTCTGGGACCCCGGTGCAGCGGAGGTTCTGCTGGTCTGCCTCTTCGAGGTTGATGACTCGGACGTGGACCTTCCCTGGCACCCTAACTCTTCGGGTCCGGGTCCCCAGTAACACGTGGTGCTAGGTGGCACAGCGGGCCCTCCCACTGTCTCCGCCCCTGCCTCCCCTGAGGACCCTCAGGCTAAGGGTGGCCCCAGGTCCCGAGGGTGATGTGGTGGGACTGAGGGAGCTCTCCCTCCTAGGGGGGTCTGTGACAGCTACCCTTCCGGGTGCTGTTGCCACCTCTTGGGTGGGCGAACGCTGGAGTCGAGGAGGAGGGCTCTCGAGTCGAGGGGTCGGGGCGGGGACGGTCGTCGCGTCTCAGCCGGCCAGCCCTCGTGGGGTGTCTAGGAGCCGACGCTTTAACCCCGCCTTTTCCCTCTTGGGCCTGGACCCTCCAGTGGCGCTAGCACGGACTGCCCTTCTGGATCCATGCAGTCCCAGGTTCGTCACAGGGAGGATCCTCTGGCTCTTCCAGGCCTTGCATCCCCAGGGTTCCGTTTGTCAACCTGGTTTGTTGTCCGGATCCGCCAGCTCAGGCCCCGCCTCGGATTTCAGAGCCCTAGCAGAGGTCAGTTGCCTCTTTGCAGGTGCCCTTCTCCAGTACCTCTGCAACCACTCCCTGCTCTTCCAGGCCATGTCGTCCCTACGGTCCGTTATCCTGGGAGCAGTTCAGAGGTTCTGTATGGCCTTCCCTCATACGTTAGATACATGCATGAACGGGTCTTCGACTCTCCCCACCACGAGGAATCTTCTGGACATTTGAGCTCCCATCATCCTCGTCTCCCTCCTCTGAGGAGAGGAACCTCTGGCTCATCTTTCCTCCGACGCTGATTTCACTGAATATCAGCGATTCCTTTCGAGAATGGTGAGATCTTCAATCTCTTACATTAGGCGAGACAATACTGAACGGAGAGTCGTGAATTCCTTGGATAATTCAGTGCCCAGCACCTGGTGGTACCTTCCTGGCCTATCCCTTCCAGGAGGCGCCTATCCGCTCCTGGCAGTCGCCAGCGCTTCTCCAGCCCCAGTAGACTGGCGAGCCAGGTATTGGGCCCCTCAGAATCCTTGTGTACCCTTCCCAACCCGTCCTCGGTTTGGTATACCACAGACTCCTTCCGGCATCACCGCCTGGCACACGACCGCCCACCGGATTCGATTCCCTACATCGACCGGTGGGGCGAGAGTGTTCTCTTCTCTCTCGCAAGGTGGCCTGCATTGCATCACATCAGGCTCACCACGCTGCCTACAATCGGCATCTGTAGTCGATGCTCTCCAGCTCTTAGCATCAGTGCCTGATCATGGAGCACACCAGACAGGCTATTGCCCTCTCCGCTATAGGCCTAGAGCTGGCAAGACACCAAGCAAGGGCATCTTATGACGCTAATGAGGTGGCTTCCAGGCTTGCGGGACAGCGATCTGCATTAGGCGGACGGCATGGCTTCGTCTATCAAGGTTGTCACCCTGGCCCGCGTAGGGTGATTCGCCCACTTTCCGGGGACCCGTCTCTTTTCCTCCAGAGCTAGGAGACTTCTGCAGGGCTTCCTCCGTCTCCCCGTCCCTCGGGGCACCTCCTAGATCTTCTCCCACATAGGCTTCTCTCTGCATTAGCCAGGGTCTTCCCTTCTGTTTTTCACCAACAATAGGCTGGGGGTCTTGTTCCCTCAGGGTTCTACCCCCTTTTTAAGGGGGAGGGGCTGGTACTCACCCAAGCAGTAATAAATGGTAAAGATTGACAAGGGAAGATATGAAATTACATACCTACCGTAATTCTTGATCTTCTCTTGTATCTTCACCATTCATTACTGATACCCTCCACCTTCCCCTCAGCGCCTCCTTCTATGGCATCTCCCCCTCCGCCTCATTCCTCTTACTTTTCTTGGCCTTTATGCCCAAAAAAAAAATCCTATTTTCCATTCTTAGTGAATGGAACTTCCTTTCCTCAAGGTAAGAGGAACGAAGCACGGTTATAATTTTCTTCTACTAGAGGAACTCTTTCTGACCACCCTGTCGGTGCGATTCCTTGCCTTCTTCAGGTCATGCAGGTTCTCACGGCCCAAGTGGCCAGTGCCTGTCCTGGCCCAGGCAAAGTCAAGAATCTCCTGGCAGGTATTATTTCTAGCGCTTCTAGCTTCTGACTGAACTTGTCAGCTCTGAGCGCCTGCCTGCCTTACCCTAGGGAGTCTGATTGAGTTCCACTCTATTTTCATACAAAACCGCCTCTGAGAAGGCATAGTCTTTCCATACACTGCTGTGTTAGCACCTAACAAGGTGCGAAGGGACTTAGTCCCCTTTCTGGCTGGGCGCTTACTCCGGAACGGGCTCTGCCCGGACAGTCTAGGAGCCCTCAACTAGGATGAAGGGACTGGGCATGTTGAGAATCCAGAGAGTCTGCCCTCATTCAGATCTGTTCAGGTGGTTGGTTGAACCTCCCTCAGTCCTAACAACTGGGATTCTTGCTCCTTGTTAGTCTCGAGCCTATAAGCCTCTCAACCAATGCTCGATGGGCACTGTTCTCCTCTCAACATGCCCCTTTCTCTTCTTCTCCTTCTTCTACTTTCTCTCCTTCTCTCTGTTCCTCCCTAGAGCCGCCCGGAAAGGAGGCCCTCGGTCCCTTAGGGTGGAATCTCTCTCCTCTGTCTATTCTCTACCGGCTTATCCCTTTTCAGTTTATATCCTTTCCTTTTCTATCCCTGCTCTCTTGCCTCGCTTTCCTTTTTCTTACTCTTTATTTTCGCCTCTCCGGCTAACAGAACTGAGATAGAGGAGAGTCTGCGGCACCTAACGGCCGCCCCTCGCGCATGATGCAGTATGCCGTCCTCGGCGGCGTGGAGCCGACTTAAAAAAAAAAAAAAAAACTCCCGTAGTGGGTGCTGCCTCGGCTTAACCCAATCAGTAATGAATGGTGAAGATACAAAGAAGATCAAGAATTACGGTAGGTACGTATTTTCATTTTCTGGTGGCCATCACTTCTGCCAGGCGCATAAGTGAGCTACAAGCCCTTTCAGTGGAGCCTGACTTTATTTCCTTCCATAGGGATAAGGTGGTCCTCAGGACTAACAGGAAGTTTCTGCCTAAAGGTGATTTCAGATTTCCACCTTAACCAGTCTCTCTTCCTGTGTACTTCATTGACCATTCTCCTCTGGTGAGAGGAGGCTGCACAGTTTATATGTGAAAAGAGCCCTTAGTTACTATATAGAATGTACCAAGGGTCATAGGTTTGACTCCTCCAACTGTTCCTCACTTATGGTGAGGTTGGAGAAGGAAACCTGCCACTGAAAGGTCCATTGCCAGGCGGATTGTCTCTTGTATCCAGTTTTGCTATGAAAAATGAGGTAAGGTTCCACCTCAGGCCTGAGGGCTCACTCTACCAGAGGTACAGCTGCTTCCTAGCTGCTGCCAGGGATATTCTCATCTTAGAGATATGTCAAGCAGCTACCTGGAAAACAGTTCACACTTACCAAGCATTACTCCCGGATATCCAGGCTAGGAGTGATGCTCGGTTGGCACAGCTGTGCTTCAGAGCCTATTTCCTAAGTAGGTTCTGTCCCTCCATGGAGGTACTGCTTGGTAGTTCGTTATTGTCAGAATACAGCAAGACTTATGTTGTTTGAAGAAAAATTACTCACCTTAGTAATGTTGTTTCTTCTAATGGAGTCTTGCTGTATTCTGACCTCCCCGCCTTCCCCTCTCAGAACCTCTGTTTTTTTTTGGGATGTGGGTGGGCAGTGGCAGTGTTGGCACTCAGGAGGTGCCCCACCTTTTTTTATCACCCTTTCTTTGGGTGAGTTGGTGTTGTTTTATTTCATTTTTGGGTCTCCTGACTTGAGTCTTTGTTTTGGGACCAAAAATCTGTTTTTATGTTAGTAGCCTAGCCAGTTAGCTAGTGTAGGTTTAAAGCTTCCACACAGGACCTCAGTGAGTTTAGCTCGAAAGATCTGCGGTTTGAGTTCAAACAGCAACAGACAGAGTCTCAGTCGAGCTCAGCGTTCCATGCCTGGCATGGAAAGTTAACTCTTTCATCTCCGGGCAGTTCAAGGTTGGGACTCACTGCTACTGTCAGAATACAGCAAGACTCCATTAGAAGAAACAACATTACTAAGGTGAGTAATTTTTTCTTCCATGCCACATACTTAAGCTGTGCTGAGGACGTGGGTTTAGAACGTTGCACTAGTTGGCCAATGCATATGTTGATGTGCCATGCAGGAGTGGGTCCCTGTTGGGGTACAAGTGCAGGCCCTAAAGAATTTTCTGAATACCTGGTTGGTGGCCAGGATGCCCCTTTTCCAGCAGAGAGGTATGCAGAGACTGCTGCTAGGTGTATCTTAATGGTGAAAGGTCAAGGACAAGGGAATGCAAGTGTGCCAGATAGTCCAAAACTACTGATAAGCCAGCCTGGCGGTGGTCTATCTGTCTCTGTTGATACCAAATAGAAACCTCTTCCATTTAGAGGAGTAATCTTATCTGTGTCAGTCTTCACCATTCATCACTGGTGAGTTATGGCAGAGGAACGGACTCCATGGGAGTGTTTTTTTTTTTTTGTCAGGAGGGCAGACATCCAGATGGCACTGCCTTGAGGCCGACGCATTAGTATTTTCATGGTCAGCCAGTAATTGATGTTGTCTCTTCCTCTGTCCCATTTCTGCTTCTCCCACCATCGAGTCAACATGACCTCGCCTGGAGCAAATTTACTGTGTTAGTGGCCTAGCCGTTGGATCGCCCCAGTTCTGTACTGCTGCATTTCTCGGTGCTGTCAACTGGTAAGACCTTTCCTTTTTATTTTTGATGATGCCGAGTACTATTTTTCAAACAACATGAAGTCTTGCTATATTATGACAGTAGCAGTTGGATCCAGCTCTAGAACTGCTCCGGAGGTGAAATGGTTAAAACCATTCCAAAATAGAATTTTGCCACGAGCTCTAAAAGCAGCTCTATCTGTCTTATTTCAAACCTGAACTGTCAGATTCTTTAATCCGCCTCAGTGAACAGTCGCTCCGGAGATTTCTCCTACTGCTCGGTTCATTTCTCGGTTTGTAAGTGTTTCTCGTTGATTCAACCAGAATAGTTTTTATTTTAACCGCAAAACTGTTCGGTTCAAGCTTCTATCTGTGGTAACCGTAAGTAAATTAAAGGTTTTGTCTGTGTGGAACTTTAAGTTATCGGTTCGGTTTTGAACTGATCAGCTGGGTTTAAAACTCATTTAAAACTAAAATTAACATTTTAGAGTGTGGTTCCCGGTTCTTATCGGTTCTAAAAAAGCGGATTTATTACGTTTTTTCAATACCCGTGATACTGGTTAGGAACTCGATAAAGTCTTGCTCTGCTACTGCCGCTAAAAAGGCAAGTTTTCTGGTTAGGCTGGCATTATGTCTGAGAAACCAAAAGAAAACCGGGCCCACTGGGTTTCAACACTGTGATGTTTGTGGGGAAGTCTTTGCCAGGCTGACCCACACACCACATGTGTTTATTGTCTGGGCTTTGACCACTTCCAGTCAGACTAGCAGGTATGTAAGAATTTCCTGCAGCCACCCTGGAAAAAGATTGGGCAGGTCTCAGGGAACGAGAGCAAAAAAGTCCGCTGACCTGATAATAGCCCGGTTCGGTGCCAACTGAACTAGAGGAGTGCCCACTGACCAGGCGAGACTTCCTCGGCAAAGAAAGCTGGTTCTGAGGAACCACTTCCAGTAAAGAAAACAAGAAAATCAGCAGGTCTGGAGTCCAAAACCCCTTCTCCAACTGCTGCAGAGATAGCAAAGCCATACAAATTGTCCAGTACTGTCTCAGGGTCCATCCGAACCACCACTATCTGGCAAAAGGTCCGTTGTCCGGTCCCAGTGGTTCAGGAATATGATATTGAGGAATTTTATGAACCAGAGGGGGTAGGATGATTATGAACAGTATGAATGTGGCTGGGAAGGTCTGGGTGTGCCCATTGAACGGACATCTCTCCAGACAGACCTTTAGAATCTCCCCATGCTGTCTGAGTCCCCATCTCATGTTTTACAAAAGTTGTTGAAACCTCTTAGCTTCCCTTAGAGGAAGCTGTGGATGAGCAAGAGGAAAAATTACTCACCTTAGTAATTGCTTTTCTTCTCATGGAGTCTTGCTATATTATAACATTAGCAGTCAGCCACTGCAGCTGAACTGCCCCGGAGAGGAAGGAGTTAACTCCAGAGGATCTGAGTTCTACAGCCGAGGGCGCTGTGCCTAAAGTTTCATCTGGCAGTTTCAAATGAAACTGTCAGATCTTACTGAAGCTAACATCAAAGAACAGAAAGTCTGTGTGGAAAAACTACACTAGCCCATGGCTACCTACTAGTAGTAGTAACAACAATATAAACAACAAAGAAACACCCAGAACCATAATAACAAAAATTGATGGTATTGTGGTTCGCTTTACCACCCTTGACAAGCACATTATGAACCCCCTTCCCCCAAGACTCAAGTCCAGGAAGGGGCAATATAAATAACCTAAATGAAAGCAACCAGATCCCCAACCCAAAGGAAAGAGGGTAAAGGATAACTACAATGGCATGACACAGTGCTTGCACTAATTCGCCACCTACCCAAGTAGAGGTTCTGAGAGGGGCAGGAGGGAGGGTGGTTATATTATAGCAAGACTCCATGAGAAGAAAAGCAATTACTAAGGTGAGTAATTTTCTTCAAACACCATGAAGTCTTGCTATATTATAACATTATCAGATTACACAGCAGTACCTCCATGGAGGAGGGTCAGAACCTACTTAGGAAATAGGCTCTGAAGCACAGCTGTGCCAAACTGAGCATCTCTCCTGGACTGGACATCCAGGGAATAATGCTTGGTAAAGGTGTGAACTGTCTTCCAGGTAGCAGCTTGACAAATCTCCAGAATGGAATGTCCCTAGCAGCCGCTAGAGACGCAGCTGTACCCCTGGTGGAGTGGGCCCTCAATCTCTGAGGGGGTACTCTACCTAGTTTCTGATAACAGAATTGATACAAGAAACAATCCACCTTGCAATTGTTCTCTTAGTGGCAGGTTTTCCTTTGCCAACCTCGCCATAGGTAAGAAACAGTTGGAGGATTCAAACCTATGACCTCTGAGTGCGCTCTAAATAGTAGCTTAAGGCTCTTTTTGACATCCAAGCTGTGCAGTCTCCTCTCACCTGAGGAAGAATGCTCAGTGAAAAATACTGGGAGAGAATAGATTGATTCAGGTGGAAATCAGAAACCACCTTAGGCAAAACTTTCTACTAGTCCTAAGGACTACCTTATCTCTGTGGAAAGAGATAAAATCTTCTTCCACTGACAGGGCCTGTAACTCACTTATGCGTCTGGCAGAGGTGATAGCTACTAGGAAAAGCGGTTTTCCAGTTAATACTTGAGCTCTGCTGAAGACAGAGGCTCAAAGGGGGTTGCATTAACTGAGCAATGCAATATTCAGGTCCCAGCCGGGAGCTGGTTCCTAAAAGGAGGGTTAGTATGAAGTAACCCCTTTAAAAAACTTGAGAACACAGGGTGAGAAGAAAGGAGGCAGGCTTCCTGCTGACACAAAAGCAGAGACAGCTGCCAGATGAACCTTCAGGGTAGCTGGTCTAAGGCCTAGGGAATTCAGATGGACCAAATATTCCAGAAGTATGGGAAGATCAGCAGATTCTGGGATAATCTGCCTCTCAGAGCACCAGATGGAAAACCTCTTCCACTTAGAATTATAAGTGGCCCTAGTGGAAGGCTTCCTAAGTTTTAAAATATCCATGACACCTTGAGAAAGGTGTAAGTCAGCAATTCTAGCTCCTCAAGAGCCAAGCCTTGAGGTGGAGGGATTTGAGGTCGGATACCACTCCCCTGTGCACAGGCCAGTAAGTCGTGGACTCTGGGTAGGCTCAGGGCAGGGTGGACTGCCAAGGACAGAAGCAGAGGTACCAGGGCTGTCTGGCCCAATCTGGGGCAATCAGAATCACTCTGCAAGGTTGAGATCTGATTTTACTAGTACCCTGAAAAGAAGAGGAAAGGGAGGAAGGCATACAGGAACTTCCCTTTCCAGTCCAACAGAAAGGCCCAGAGGACTGAGCCCAGTACTGGAGGCCTGAAACAGAAAAGAGGAAGTTGATGTTGTCTGGGGCTGTGAAAAGATCTATCTGAGGAGTGCCCCATCTGGCAAAGACGGACCCCAGCACTTGTGGATTCAGAGCCCATTCCGTGATGGCCCTGAGAAATTCTGCGGTGAGGGCGTCCGCCAGGACATTGTCTTCCCTGGAGGTGAACCGCTATCAGGGGAGGTGTTCAGGGAGTACGCCAGAGACCACAACTTCATTGCTTTCGTGCACAAGGCTGAAGACCGAGTGCCCCTTGCTTGTTGATGTACCACATTGTGGTGGTATTGTCTTTCCTGACTTGAACCACTTTGTTCTGGACAGAATCTGAAACACCAAGAAATTAAAAAGACAGCTCTGAGTTCCAACAGATTGATGTGGAGCAGAGATTCCTGAGGAGACCACACCCCTGGGTGGCAAGATCGCCTAGGTGAGCCCCCACCCTAACAGGGAGGCATCCGTGGTGAGGGTGAGGGAGTGAGAAATGAGAATGAAGGAACCCCTGTCTTAAATTGCTCTGGACCTGCCACCAGTGGAGGGCTAGGATCAGAGTTTGAGTAACTGGAACCAACTTGGTAGGGGGTCCTTCCTTTGGACCAATAGGCCCTCAAATGGAACTGAATGTCCCTCATCTGGAATCTTGCTCCTGCACAGCTGTGGAAGCAGCCATGTGCCCAAGGAGTTGCAGAAATGCCTTGCTGGTCGAGACCACGCAGGGTAAAGGAGGATGCCAGGGCGATGAGTCTGTCCACCCTTTCCGAGGGGAAAAAGCCCTGGTTAACCTTGTGTTCAATTCTGCGCCTATGAAAGTTAGGACCTGAACCGTTCCAGAACTGACTTTGGTAAGTTTAGCAGAATCCCAGGAAGTGAGAAGCTGCTGGGTGACTTGCAAATGGTTTCACCTGACCTGGAGACTGATCCCACAATGAGCCAGTCGTCCAGGTAGGAAACGCAGCAACCCTTGCCTTCTTAAGTGAGCCACTACTACAGCGAGACATTTTGTGAATACCTTGACGCAGAGGTCAGGCCAAGAGCATTGCCCTGAACTGGTAGTGCCTGAGGGCAGTTCAACCTGAGGTACTTTCGTGAGAAGGCCTGATCAGAACATGAAAATAGGCATCCTTGAGGTCCAGGGAAGCTAGCCAGTCCCCTGCCTTAGGGAAGGCAATATCATTGCCAGAGTCAACATTTTGAACTTTGTTTCAAAAGATGCTTGTTCAGGTACCTTAAATCTAGAATGGGCAGCCATTCTCCTGTCTTTTGGGGTAGAAAGTATCTTGAATAAAGCCCTTGCCCTGATGGCAAGGAGGAACCCTTCCACTGCTTTGCAGTCCAGAAGAGAAGAAACCTCTGCTTCCAAAGCAAGGGCTTCTGAAGATTTGCAGGTGGAAAATGTCTGGCTCTCATCTTTGGAAAGTGTTTGAGTCGAGAAACAGACCTCTGGCTTTATTACCCAGAACCCATCTGTCCGTGAGTTGGGGACAGCCAGTTCCAGCTGAAATAGGCCAACCTGCCCCACTGGTACAGGAGAATTGGCCCTGGGCACCTTCATCAGGGTGCCTGCTAGCAGCAGCCTTAGGCTGAGGGAGGGGGACGGCCACTTGTGCCTCGTCTCACCCCTGCCTCTGAAGAAACCCCTCTCGAGACAGCAGAGGAGGCTTTGAAATTGGTAAAAGGCCTGGAAAAAGGCTCACCTACCTCTGGGAGCATGCCTTTGTGGCATGGCATGCTTCTCTTAGCCTGGGCACTTTTGTAGGTAGTTCTGTATTCATCCATCTTTTCATATAGTTTTCTGTTTGCTCCCCAAACAGAGAATTTCCCACACAGGAAAATCCATAGCCTTTGACTGGGTATCTTGGGACAGATTAGCATCTGAGCCATGCCAACCTCTACGGAAAGCTACAGAAGTGGCCATGACCCCAGAGGAAACATCATTAACATCAACAGCAGTATGAAATTGAACTTTAGAGGCTTCAATGCCATCAGCAGCCACCTGTTCCAACTCACTAGCCAGCTGGCCATGGGCCTGCTTGGCTAACTGCAATACTGTGTCCCACCCAGATTTCTGATATCTAGCCACATAAGCCATATAATTTGCCTGCCTGAGTCCCAAAGAAGCTGCCATATACTGTTTCTTTTGCCATGGCATCAATCTTCCTGGAATCCTTTATCAGGAGGATGTGAGGCCAGAGGAATATTAGCCTTGTCACAGGCTGCAGCTTGTACCACACCTACATGACTACACTGTTCAGTAAGGAAGTCTGTATCCGAGCCTGACAAAGTATACCTTCTGTCCATTTTTTTATCTACAGGAGGGACAGAATGAGATTTTAAAATCTTTGTTGTTTGCTTCCTAAATGACTTATGCAAAGGAATAGACAACCTCCTAGACTCTGGAATATCCATCATTTCCACAAAATCAGGCTCCTCTTGCTCATCCACAGCCTCCTCTAAAGGAAGCTGGAGGGTTTCTGCAACCTTTTGTAAAAATAAAGAAAGAGGGACTCAGACAGAATAGGAGGAGATTCTAAAGGTCTGTCTGGAGAAGTGTCCGGTTCAATGGGCACGTCCAGACCCCCAGCCACACATATATTGATCAAATTCCTCCTCCTCCTGTGGTTCATAAAAATCCTCAACTTCAAAATCCTGAACCACTGGGACTGAACGAACCAACCTTTACCAACTGTTGGTGGTTCTACAGATCCTGAGACAGTGACTGGACAATCTGAATGGCTTTAGCTATCTCTGCAGCAGTTGGAGACACAATTTTGGACCCCAAACCTACTGATTTTCTTGTCTTTTACTCGGGACTGGTTCCTCTGAACCAGCCTTCTTTTGCCCGAGGAAGTCTCGCCCTGGTCAGAGGGACTCCCTCTGGTCCAGTGGGTACTGGACCAGGCTGGCCATCCGGTCAGCGGACTTTTTGCCTCTGCCCTGAGCCGGCCCAATCTCTTTTCCAGGGTGGCTGCAGGAAATTTTTACACACCTGGCAGTCTGACAGGAGGTGGTCAGCCCCAGACAATAAACACAGTGGTGGGTGGTCAGCCTTGGCAAAGGCCTCCCACAGACATCACAGTGTTGAAACCCAGTGGGCCCGGTTTTTTCTTTTGGGTTTCTCAGACATAATGCCAGCCTAACAAAACTTGCCCTTTTGATGGCAGTGCCAGGCAAGACACCTTATGGTTCCTAACTCGTGTCACGGGTATTTGAAAAAAGCGTTATAATTCTGTTTTTTAGAACCGATAAGAACCGGAACGCACTCTAAAACCCACTGTACACTTTTAAAATGCAGAAATAACAAACCGATTGGTTCAAACCGAACCGATAATTAATTTTCCACACAGACTTAAAATTTAGTACTTACAGTTTACCAGATAGAGCTTTAAAACCCGAAATGCGGTAAAAATAATGACTTTTGCGGTTCAAATGAACCGAAAATACCGCTTGAACCGAGAATGAACCGAGCTGAAGGAGCTGATCTCCGGAGCGACTGTTCAGTGAAGCGGAGTAAAGAATCTGACAGTTTCATTTGAAACTGCCAGATAGAAGCTTTGGGCACAGCGCCTCGTGCTGTAGAACTCAGATCCTCTGGAGTTAACTCCTTCCTCCTCCGGCAGTTCAGCTGCAGTGGCTGACTGCTAATGTTATAATATAGCAAGACTTCATGGTGTTTGAATTAGGAGCTTTTAAAATTTTGTTTGTTTCCTAAAAGACTTATGTAAAGGAATAGACAATCTCCTAGACTCTGGAATATCCATCATTTCTACAAAATCAGGCTCCTCTTGCTCATCCACAGCCTCTTCTAAAGGAAGCTGAAGGGTTTCAGCAACTTTTTATAAAACATAAAATGAGATGGGGACTCAGACAGCATAGGGGAGATTCTAAAGGTCTGTCTGGGAGATGTCTGGTTCATTGTGCACACCCAGACCTTCCAGCCACATTCATACTGTTCATAATCCTCCTCCTCCTCCTCTGGTTCATAAAATTCCTCAATATCATAATCCTGAACCACTGGGACCGGACGAACCGACCTTTTACCAGATAGTGGTGGTTCGGACGGACCCTGAGACAGTGACTGGACAATTTGTATGGCTTTTGTTATCTCTGCAGCAGTTGGAGATGGAATTGTGGACTCAGACCTGCTGATTTTCTTGTTTTCTTTACTGGAATTGGTTCCTCAGAACCAGCTTTTCTTTGCCGAGAAGTCTGGCCCTGGTCAGAGGGCCTCCCTCTAGTTCGGTTGGCACCCGAGCCGGCTGCCATCCGGTCAGCGGACTTTTTTCTCTCGTTCCTGAGCCTGCCCAATCTTTTTCCAGGGTGGCTGCAGGGAAATTCTACATACCTGGCAGTCTGACTGAGGTGGTCAAACCCCAGACAATAAACACATGGTGTGTGGGTCAGCCTTGGCAAAGACTTCCCACAAACATCACAGTGTTGAAACCCAGTGGGCCAGTTTTCTTTTGGGTTTCTCAGACATAATGCCAGCCTAACCAAAACTTGCCCTTTAACGGCAGTGCCAGGCAAGACACCCTTATCAGTTCCTAACCGTAGTCACGGGTATTGAAAGAAACGTACAAACTGCTTTTTAGAACCGATAAGAACCGAACCGCACTCTAAAATAGTAACTTTTAGTTTTAAATGAGTTTTAAACCCACTGATCGGTTCAAAACCGAACCGATAACTCTACAAGTTCCACACAGATAAAACCTTCATTTACTTACGGTTACCACAAGATAGAGCTTGAACCGAACGGTTTTGATGTTAAAATAAAACTATTCTCGGTTAAATCAACCGAGAAAACACTTTTAAACTGAGAAATGAACCAGTATAAGGAGAAATCTCCGGAGCGACTGTTCACTGAGGGGAGTAAAGAATCTGATAGTTCAAGTTTGAAATGACACAGATAGAGCTGCTCTTGCCAAAATTCTATTTTGGAATGGTTTTAACCATTTCACTCGGGCAGTTCTAGAGCTGGAAACAAACTGCTAATGTCTATAATATAGCAAGACTTCATGTTGTTTGAAGAGAATCTTTCCACTTAGCAGAATAAGTTTTCTTAGTTGAAGGCTTCCTGTAACCTTTCAAAATGTTTAATACAGTGTCAGAAAGGTTCAAGCCTGCATACTCTAACTCCTCAAGAGCCATGCTTTTAGGTGAAGAGACTTGAGATTTGGGAATAACAATGTTCCCTGATTGGAGGTTAGAAGATTGTGCCTGAGAGGCAAACTTATTGGCCTGCTCACTGCCATGGAGAGCAGAAGAGAGTACCATGGCTGCCTGGGCCAATCTGGAGCTATCAATATCAGAGAAGCTGAGAGGATCTGAGTTTCAGTAGCACCCTGAAACCAGAGGAAAGGGGGAATGCATAGCAAACTTGCCCGACCAATCCAGTACCAAGGCATCCAGAGGGATTGTGCCCTGGGCTGGTGGCCTGCAACAGTACTGAGGTAACTGGTGGTTCTGGTGGGATGCGAACAAGTCTATCTCTGAACGCCCCACCTGTTGAAAATTACCTGTACCACCTGTTTGTTCATTGCCCATTTGTGATGGGACTGATTGATTCGACTCAGTGTGTCTGCCAAGATATTGTCCTTTCCTGGCAGATGGATGGCTTGCAGGAACACCTTTAAGGAATATGCCAGAGCCCAAATTCCATGGCTTCTGTGCATAGGGACCTGATCTGGTGCCACCCTGCTTGTTTATGTAATACATCATGGTGGTATTGTCTGTTCTGACCTGTACCACCTTTCCCATTACCAGTGAAGAGAAACTTTTAGTGCCAGCTGCACTGCTCTGAGTTCCAGTAGATTTATATGCTGGAGGGACTCTGCTTCTGACCAGGTACCCTGAGTTGTGTGCTCCCTAAATGGGCACCCCAGCCCAGCAGGGATGCATATGTTGTGAGGATTAGTAAGGGATCCTCCTTCTGGAAGGGACTCCTTGTCTTAGGTTGGATTCCTTTTCCACCACAAGAGGGCTTGTAACAGGGCCTTGTCACTGGAATGAGCTTTGAGAAGGGCTTTTTCTGACTTCATTGAGTCCTGAGGTGAAACTGGATGTGTCTTGTGAAACCTGGAACCCTGCACTTTAACTGTGGATGCAGCCATATGACCTAAGAGATGCAGAAATTGCCTGGCTGTTTTTGACCATGCAATTTGAAGGAGTTTGCTGTGGCCTGAAGGCTTTGCACCCTGTCTAGTGGTAAAAGGCCCTGGCCTGCAGGGTGCTGATCTCTGCCACTATGAACTGTAAAGTCTGTGTGAGGGCAAAGGCAGATTTTTCTGGTTTACTATGAAACCCAGAGATTCCAGAAGATCCTGTAAGCTTTAGAGGTTGTGACCTGCTCTGGTGATTTGCCTATCAGCCAGTCGTCCAGGTATGGAAAGACAGCCACTTCCTGTCTTCAAAGAAATGCCACAACAACTGCTAGGCATTTTGTAAACACCCTTGGTGCCGGGGAAGGATGAAGGTAGAGTTGCAAACTGATAATGACCTGATGGGAGTCTGAATCTGAGATATTTTCTGTAAGATTCCTTTATGGGATGTGGAAATAAGCTGCCTATAAATCCAGAGATGCCAGCCAGTCCCCTTTCTGGATTACTGGTAGAATCGAGCCAAAGTGACCATTTTGAACTCTGGCTTTTCAAGTGCTTGTTTAAAGCTCTGAGATCCAAAATTGGCCGCCCTCCCATTTTCTTTGTTGTTAGGAAGTATCTGGAGTAAAACCTCTTCCTCTCAGGGTTGCAGGGACTAATTCCACTGCTTTGAGCTGAAGCAGCTCTGGACCTCTGCCTCTAGCAATGAGATTTGTGCTAGAGGTGGGGAGGTAGAAACCCTGGGTTTTTAGAGGAAGAAATTTGAACTGCAGAGACAGACCTTTGCCCACTACCCCAGCACCCACTTGTCTGTGGTGATGGTTGACCAGAGGGGAGGAAATGGGACAGTCTGCCTCCGACAGGTAGGGAGGAGGCAGCTTGCATCTCAGGGGTTCTGCTTAGGCTGGGACTGAGGTTGTGGCTGAGTCCCTCGCCTAGAGCCCCTTCTACCCTACCCTTGAGTAGCCCTGAGGGGGTACTGCTGGTATTGGGGCATGGCTACTGGCTGGAAGAAAGGTCGTGATAAAAGGGACGACCCTAGCCCCCTTCCATAGGGCCTAGTGGATGAGGAAGCTCTGTCCCTAGCAGAGTTACTTCTATAAGTAGCCTTATATTCATCCACTTTTTCATATAGGCCACTGTGGGCTCTCCAAACAGCAGGTTTCCTTCCAGTGGAAATCCAGGGCCTTTGACTGAGTATCCTGAGTGAGGTTTGTGGCCCTAGCCAAGCAAACCTCCTCTGAGCCACTGTATTAGCCATCCATCTGGCTGCAGTGTCATTCAAATCAGCAGCCATTTGGAACTGGTACTTGGCTGCCTCTAGCCCAAACCTGGCAGTTTCTGCCAGGTCATCTGACAAGGGTGGTAGGCCTTCATGGACATTGCCAGTACCGACTGCCACAGAGATTTCTGATACTGGGCAGCATAACATTGAAAAGTGGCCTGTCTCATGCCCAATGAGACTGACAGATAACCCTTTTGGCCATACTGTCCAGTTTCTGGAGTCCTTGTCCGAGGGTGTGAGGACAGAGGGACCTTAGCCTTATCACAGGCAGCTTGCTGTATAACCCCTGATGATCATGGTGGAGAAAAGGAATTCAGCTCCTCCCTGTTCAGCTGATATTTTTATCTATTCTCTTATCAATAGGAGGAATAGAGTTTGGGGTCTGGAGGAGCTTCATAGCATCCTTCTTAAAAATTTATATACTGGAAGGAGGAGGGCTTTGTGGGTGTTAAACCCATCATAGTGAGGTACTCAATCTCCTCCTCATCTTCCACTTGCTCTGTTGTGTTGATATCCAGAGCATCTGCCATTCTTCTTACAAAAGAAAAATAGGAGGAAAAATCCTCAGACACTCTGGGAGGAGAGCCAAATTCCTGCTCAGGGAAACCTCTGGGGAATAGGTTCGTCCTCCTCATAAATGTCATCATCCCTTCAAATATTGTTGTCCGGAGCAGGAGGACAACAGAAGCAGCAACCTGGGGACCCTGGGAGGGCAGGAGGCTGAGGGATGATGTTTTGCAGAGCCTAGATAATTTTGAACGCTTGGGCTATGTCTTGAGCTGAAGGCATGACAGGTTGCTGCGCAGAAATCCCTGGTTTAGCAGGAGAGGGTTCTGCATGTTTGAGCTTTTTAATTTCTTTGAGGGAACCGGGAGTCAGCGGTTCTTTCCTCTTTTGCCCCTTTTTAGCCCGTATCAGGGCAGGGGTAGAAACACTTGTCAATTCAACTGCAACAGACTGGGGTGTCAGCTGGTCAGAGCTTGAGGACCCTTGGAAACTTTTTGTGAAGCCTTTCATGTTTTTCAGCAGTTTTTCTGGGAATGTTTTGCATATTTCACATTCCTGGTCCAAATGTTCAAAACCAGACAAGCTACACCTAAGGTGTGCTTATCTGCCTTAGCAAACACATCTCCACACTTCAAACAGTTTTTAAAACCAGGTTCACCAGTTCTCTTTTTGGTTTCTCTGCCATGGTGAAAATATAAAATGAAAAACCTCAACCGCTAATACTCAAAGCTAATGCGGTTATTAAAACAACTTAAAAGTTTTTTTTTTTTTTTTTTTGGTCGGTTTAGGAACCGATAGGGAACCGATGGAACCGAGAAAGGAGGTGAAATATGAACTGTTCAGCGGTTCTGTAACCAATGAAAAGCGGTTACAAGTAAAAACTTTAAGGACCAGATTTAAATGAAAATGAATAGGTTCTTTAGTTAGAGAACCGAAACAGAGTTAATTAGCTCGGATCCCCACGGTTATACCGAACCGCGAGGAACCGAGAAAACAACAATTTAAACAATAATAACCAATATAACTAACAAATTAGTAGAGGCAGTAAAATAAACTAAAATACTTATGTTTTAAGCTTTTTCTTTCTTCTTCACGAAGAGGGCAACAGAGACTCCGAGCACCAGACTTTCAGGTGGAGAGAAAATCTGAAGGGCTTAGAACACTACAGTTGGTAGAGGCAGTATTTGAAAGATGCTCACGCAAAGAATTCCATCATTTGCATGTGTTCCATCTCTCTGGGCAGTCCAATCCATCAGGATGGCTGCACAAAGTTATGAATGGTCTGAGCATTACTGGGGTTAGAAGCTTTATTTTCTTTTACCGAACCGAGCAAAGGAAATCTCCAGAGCGACTTCACTGTTAGGCGGGTAAAGAATCTGACATTTACACTGGGAAGTACCACAGACAGAGGTTTGAAAACCGAGCTCGAGGTCAACGGTCTATGCTTCTGCATAGAGTTAACTCTTTCCTCTCTGGGCAGTTCAAGTGCTGGGCTAACTGCATTATGTCTGAATACAGCAAGACTCCATGTTGTTTGAAGCTTTCACAAGGAGGTGTCCAGAAGAGTTCCTATAAATAAGAGCTTCTGGGACGGCGGCAACTCGATTTCTTGAGATTTAGCAGGACTCCATGGATGTGAGAAAGTCTGAGGCCTGGTCTACGGCTCGAGAGTTCCTTGCCTGGAAGGGCTTGCTAGAAGTCAGTCGTCCAGATATGGAAACATTTGCACTTG
The DNA here is from genome assembly GCA_016271365.2 of Neoceratodus forsteri. Lineage (NCBI taxonomy): Eukaryota > Metazoa > Chordata > Ceratodontiformes > Ceratodontidae > Neoceratodus > Neoceratodus forsteri. Next base: position 623,206,713 of record CM028133.1, read on the forward strand.
ATCTTTCTGAGGTGCACTGCAGAAATGGAAATTATGTACTTACCATAATTATTGATCTTCTTGGACAGTCTCCATCACTCATTCACACTAGTGGGATAGCGCGGAGGTGCTAGGACCAGGGAGCCTAAAATTTTCTGAAGGGTTGGCCGAGAGGACACGATGCATGGCACCATGAGATCATTGCGCCTGTGTAGGCTATCTTGCCGCCGACCCTCCAACCGCCTCAGTACCTTTCAACCAAGGAGGTGCAGCATAACTAATGAGAATAACTCATTCTGAGATTCTGGGCCTGAGAGGGCCCAGATGGCCTTTCAAGAAAAGTCAAGAATAATGTCCTCACAGTCTGAAACATAGGACCAGGAAAGAAAGCAGTGAACCCAGGGAATGGTAGGTGAGGTGTGAATGAGTGATGGAGACTGTCCAAGAAGATCAATAATTACGGTAAGCACGTAATTTCCATATCTTCCTGGACTAAGTCTCCATCACTCATTCACACTAGTGGAAGAGTATCTAGCTAAAACCAACAATCCTGAGTAGGGTGGTAGGAGATAGGATTCACTCAGAAAGGGCAGCCAAGGACTGTCCTGCTAATAAAAGAGCTGTCTTGTAAAGAGCAACTAGAACATAGTGCCTACAAGATAAGTGCTCAAGTTGTAACTCACGACTTTGCAGTCGACCGCAATGGACACAATGAAAGTCTGCCAGGAAGCCGCAAACACTCTAGGAGAGTGGCAAGAACCTGGTTTCACAATTTGGTCTAGGACCAAATTAATAGTGTCAAAACACATGTGTACTAATGTAACGAAGGGACCTCAGGAACTGAAGGAGTCGGAGGTAAAGTCTACTGGTTCAGGGTAGACCGGAAAGTGCAGATGGAAACCCCACTATCAAGTATGGCTGACCTGTAAACAACAGGTCCAAGAGCACTTGAACCCCTTAGTTGGTGAGCAAGGGGTCCAGGTGGGTTTAGCCCATCAAGGAGAATAGTCTCCACTTAGTCACAGGAACCTTCCTGATGGAAGGCCAAGCCGACTTAGAAGCCTCTTGTGGTGGTCTAGCAGAACCAGATCCTGATCCTACCCACTGCATATTCCAAAGGAACCATCCTGCCCTCTGTGTACAACGCAGTAGCAGTCTCTGAAGTCAGGGAAGAAAGGAAAAGTGTACAGGAGGACATGTCCACTGTGGAAAAAACATTCCGACAGAAAAAACAGGGCTGGATTTCTAAGGCAAATGAGGCAGATGTGCATCGAGGAGGGAACAGCAGGACCAAGTTAGGGCTAACCTATTTGTTGAAGTAACTGAAAGAGGCAGTGACTCAATGCAGTGAGGCACTACCCACTCTGGCCTCCCTGAAGGGAGTAGGAAAGGATTCTAGTTTGTCTGCTGAAAACAAACATCATAACTCCATCAAGCACTTGAAGAGGATAGCTTCGTGAGCGACTGGCATGGACCAGGGCAGGAACCGAAGGTGTGAATATTTGAGAAGCTACCTCAGAAAAAGACCAACTTGACCTTCTGTCAAGAAGGAGAAAATCGTCTGTTAAGATAAGCAGTAAGCAAGCAAGTAGGAACCTGAGTTCTGACTTGGTGGAGAGTTGCTCTGCTGCTGCAAAGCTCTGCTCAAGAGAAGAAAGCCTGATAAAAAGAACGGGAATTAACAGACTGGGCAGTCGCCACGTCTAGGAAATGTCTCCGAATGAGAGAAATCTCTCAGAGAAAGAGATGACCCATACTGCCGCTGGATCGGACTCCCCTAGGGAAGAAGTCAGGTACTCCTTACTGTACTCTGGAGACGAGTGCCTCAGGGGCTGATGCGGAACTTGACCAGATCCAAAAAGGGGGGTACCGGGTACTTGCTAGGCCCTGTGCTGTGATAAAAAATTTTTTAGTCCGAACCTAACAAGGCTTTCAGGCTGCTATTTCGCAAGGATTGTCTTGATACAAAATGACAAAGATGTTCTCCATCTGAGTGCAGGAGGAGTCTGAGTGTCCATACTGAAATCATGACTAATAATCACAGCTGGAGAGATGTTAACCATCTGTGCCAAAGAAGCCACCGAGGAAATATCACAAAGGTTATATACCCTATCAAAGGAAGCGGAAGAGCCAGAGCAGCTCCGACCATTAAATTAGAATGTTCCACAGAGTGTAACTGTCTTGATGATTGAAAAACTCTAGACGAGAAGTGTATGGCCCACAGACGCAGTGTAAAATACTATAGTGGACCCCATTACTGAGGAACTACTTAAAAGATTTTCCATCACGAACTCTGATGACAGAGAGGACGTGCCTTCAGTATATAAAATGAGTCGTCGCTGTATTACTGACCAGAAGGACAGGGAAAGACCCATCTAGATGCACTTACTCTAGAAGGACCTCCAAGAGAGGTCTAGGTCAGAGCTACTAGAGACTCCGTCCATCAGGAAGGATGTCAAGGAGCTTGGTACCACGTAGGGAGCCGAGAAAGTGCTGAGCAGAATGAGATTCCGCTAGCAGAGCAGTACAGCAGAGTTCCATCAGCAGAAAACCACTGGATGACACAAGATCCCACATAGACCGCCACTCACTAAGATGTGCGGAAAAATAATCCGCAGAACAGGAGTTCATTCTATGATAAAACATCCCGCCACAAGTTCTGTGGAAAGGAAGTCCAAAAGGAAAATGTGTCACTAATTCTGCTATACAGCACCCACTAGCACCCGTATGCGGCACCAGCATCACGCATAGCACAGGAGGGAACAAATACAGGTTACTCACCTGTAATAGGAGTTCTAGGAATGGTATCTGTTGTTCATCCACACTGTCTGTCAGGTTCCTTGCCGCTTTAAATCTTGCCAGAAGGTCTTCAAGCTGGCTCCTCCCACCCACCGGTGGTAAAACTCTGCTCTGCCCCATGATGCCAGATCTAGCCCGCTGGAAACAAGGTTGTGCGTCAGGCCGGAAGGTTGGGTGGGTCGTGTGATGAACAACATATACCATTCCTGCCTTGGGCCAGATGGGTGCACCCCAGGGTCCTTAAAGAACTAAGAGAGGTGGTGGCTGAACCTCTGGCTATCCTGTTCAGCCAATCACTGGAAACAGGGAGGTACCCAAAGACTGAGGACAGCAGATGTAGTCCCTTATACAAAAGTGGGAACAAAGAGGAAGCAGGGAACTACAGACCAGTCAGCCTCACCTCGGTAGTGGGAAAGATCATGGAAGCACTACTGAAGGAGAGATTGGTGGAACATCTGGTTGTCAATGGACTACAGGACCCAAGGCAGCATGGTTTCACCAGGGGAGGTCATGTCAGACCAACCTCATTGAATTTTTGACTGGGTGACTAGGAGGTGGATCAGGGGAGGGCAGTGGACATGGCCTATCTGGACTTCCTTGAATGAGGCATGTGGTTCTGTTCCTGGACCTCCAGGCCGCGTTCTTTCACGTCCCAATCTGTCCATCTCATCAGAGATCTTCCGCTTCAGAGCGGAGAGATCTCTTTACGAGTTCTGGGCCATGCCCTTCGGCCTCCCTAACTCCCAGGGTCTTCACCAAATGCATGGCGGTGGTGACAGCATTCCTGTGGCGCCGAAGGGTCCGGTGTACTCTACCTGGACAACTGGTTGATTGCAGCCCCTCCAGAGAGGAGGTGGAGCGTCCAGAGATCTGGCCTCCAGGTTTGCTCTCAGATTGACCTCCTCATCAACGAGGCCAAGTTGGAACTCTTGCCAAAGCAGGTGATGCATTTCATCGGGCAGAGCTCGACTCTCTTCCAGCCAGAACACGGCTCCCAGCGGACAGGGCCGGGTGCTTTCCTCCTTTGCCCAATCATTTCTGGTTGGGCAATGGTACTGCTGCCGTGACTTCCTGCGCCTCCTGGGCCTCATGGCGGCTGCACACAGCGTGGTCCGTTGGGCCCACTGGTGCATCGTCCCCTTCAATGGGACTGGCCAGCCAGTGGTCACAGCACTCGATCCGCTGGATCAGCTAGTGGCAGTGACCCAGAGGGTATGGAACGCCTCCAGTGGTGGACTGTTCCAGCACATCTGCAGGAGGGCATCCTGTTTGTCCGCCTCGAGCCGACGGGTCTCTATCAACCGATGCCTCTGATGGGTTGGGGTGCCCATCTGGGAGAGCACAGAACGCACGGCCTCTGGTCCCTCGGGAGTCCCTATGCCACATCACCTGCTGGAGCTTGAGCAGTTCGGCTCAGCCCTCACCGCCTCGCTCTGTTTCTACGGGGTCAAGTGGTTCAGGTCCAGATGGACAATACCACCACTATGTACTATCTAAACCGCCAGGCTGGGACGCACTCCATGCCTCTGTGCAGGGAAGCTCTCTGCATTTGGTCACTGCATAGCCTGGGCGGATCTCCTTGCCATTCACGTGGCAGGAGCCTCCAACACCCTGGCCGATGCCCTAAGCCAGATAGGGCTCGTCTACAAGTGGTCTCTCCTGCGGAGGTAGTACAAAATCTCTTCTTCCTCTGGGGCGCGCCTCAGGCGGATCTGTTTGCCTCCAGGGAGAATGCTAAGCTGAGACCGCTTCATGCCCACCCTCAGCAGGGCTCGCTGCAGGAGATGCCTCTCGAGGCCGTGGACCTCGGGTCTCTTCTACTTTTCCCCCATTTCCCTGATCCACAAGGTGCTTCTCAAGGCAAGGAGGGACAAGGCGAGGTGATTGTGGTAGCCACAGACTGCCCCGTCAGTTCTGGTATCCAGATCTCCTCAGTCTCAGCTCCAGACTGCCGAGGCAGCTTCCAGCCTGGCCAGACCTGATCTCAGTCAATCAGGGAAGGTATTCCATCCGGACCTTCAGTCCTGCACCTGACGGCCTGGTTCCTGAGTGGCTAGAGTTCCAGGCCTTGGGTCTTTCCAAAGAGGTCCTAAACGTCATCGAGGCGCCCTGTGGAGTCGACCAGAAAATGCTACGCCTCAAATGGAAGAGATTTTCCATTTGGCGCAGGGCAAGGGCCTGACCCTTCCTCCTGTTCCTTGGCAAGCATTCTGGACTACCTGTGGTCCCATTCTCATAAGGGCTTGAGGCCGCGACCCTTGGGGTGCCTGGCAGCCATCTCTGCTTACGGTGGCGGCCAGGAGGCGGGTCGGTGGCGCAGGAGAAGTGGTAGGCGCTTTTTCAAAGGCCTTGATCACATATTCCTCGGTGCGAGAACCTCCACCTGCGGGGATCTACTGCTGGTATTGGCTAAGCTCCATCGGCAGGCCATTGAACTGATGCACAGGTGTGACATCTCTCACCTGTCGGAAGACCACCTTCTTGGTGGCTATCACGCCAGCCAGAAGGATGGGAGAGCTCCAGGAGCTTTCTTCAGTCTCCTTATCTGGTCTTCCACAGGGACAAGGTTGTCTCATGCCCACCCGAAATTCCTTCCAAGGTGGTGTCGGAGTTTCACCTTAACCAGGTGTTGACTCTGCTGGTGTTCTCCCCAGTCACACCTGAGGTCGAATATAGGCTCCATACTTTGGACCCTAGAAGAGCACTCCGCTATTATAGGAGCGATGGCTGAAGTTCGGGAACTCTGCTGTACTGCTCTGCCAGCGGAATTTCATTCTGCTCAGCACTTTCGTGCATCTAGATGGGTCTTTCCTGTCCTTCTGGTCAGTAATACAGCGGACTACTCATTTTATATACTGAAGGGCACGCCCTCTCTGTCATCAGAGTTCGTGATGGAAAAATCTTTTAAGTAGTTCCTCAGTAATGGGGTCCACTATAGTATTTTACACTGCGTCTGTGGGCCATACACTTCTGCGTCTAGAGTTTTTCAATCATCAAGACAGTTACACTCTGTGGAACATTCTAATTAATGGTCGGAGCTGCTCTGGCTCTTCCGCTTCCTTTGATAGGGTATATAACTCTTGTGATATTTCCTTCGGTGGCTTCTTTGGCACAGATGGTTAACATCTCTCCAGCTGTGATTATTAGTCCAGTCATGATTTCAGTATGGACACTCAGACTCCTCCTGCACTCAGAGGAGAACATCTTTGTCATTTTGTATCAAGACAATCCTTGTAAATAGCAGCCTGAAAGCCTTGTTAGGTTCGGACTAAAAAATTTTTTATCACAGCACAGGGCCTAGCAGAAATTACCGCCCCTTTTGGATCTGGTCAAGTTCTGTATCAGCCCCTGAGGCACTCGCCTCCAGAGTACAGTAAGGAGTACCTGACTTCTTCCCTAGGGGAGTCCGATCCAGCGGCAGTATGGGTCATCTCTTTCTGAGAGATTTCTCTCATTCGAGACATTTCTAGACGTAGGCGACTGCCCAGTCTGTTAATTCCTCGCTTTTTTATCAGGCTTTCTTCTCTGAGCAGAGCTTTAGCAGCAGAAGTAACTCTCCACCAAGTCAGAACTCAGGTTCCTACTTGCTTGCTTACTTGCTTATCTTAACAGACGATTTTCCTTCTTGACAGAAGGTCAAGTTGGTCTTTTTCTGAGGTAGCTTCAAATATTCACACCTTCGGTTCCTAGCCCTGGTCCATGCCAGTCGCCACGGCTATCCTCTTCAAGTGCTTGATGGAGTTATGATGTTTGTTTTTCAGCAGACAAACTAGAATCCTTTCCTACTCCCTTCAGGGAGGCCAGAGGGGTAGTGCCTCACTGCATTGAGTCACTGCCTCTTTCAGTTACTTCAACAAATAGGTTAGCCCTAACTTGGTCCTGCTGTGTCCCTCCTCGATGCACATCTGCCTCTATTTGCCTTAGAAATCCAGCCCCTGTTTTTCTGTCGGAATGTTTTTCCACAGTGGACATGTCCTCCTGTACACTTTTTCCTTTCTTCCCTGACTTCAGAGACTGCTACTGCAGTTGTACACACAGGGGCAGGATGGTTCCTTTGAATATGCAGTGGTAGGATCAGGATCTGGTTCTGCTAGACCACCACAAGAGGCTTCTAAGTCGTGCTTGGCCTTCCATCAGGAAGGTTCCTGTGACTAAGTGAGACTATTCTCCTTGATGGGCTAAACCCACCTGGACCCCTTGCTCACCAACTAAGGGGTTCAAGTGCTCTTGGACCTGTTGTTTACAGGTCAGCCATACTTGATAGTGGGGTTTCATCTGCACTTTCCGGCTCACCCTGAACCAGTAGACTTTACCCGACTCCTTCAGTTCCTGAGGTCCCTTACGTTACATTAGTACATGTGTTTTGACACTATTAATTTTGGTCCTAGACCAAATTGTGAGGCCAGGTTCTTGCCACTCTCCTAGAGTGTTTGCGGCTCCTGGCACAGATTTCATTTGTGTCCATTGCAGTCGATCGCAAGTCGTGAGTTACAACTTGAGCACTTATCTTGTAGGCACTATGTTCTAGTTGCTCTTTACAAGACAGCTCTTTTTATTAGCAGGACAGTCCTTGGCTGCCCTTTCTGAGTGAATCCTATCTCCTACCACCCTACTCAGGATTGTTGGTTTTAGCTAGATACTCTTCACTAGTGTGAATGAGTGATGGAGACTTAGTCCAGGAAGATATGGAAATTACGTATTTCACGTAATTATTGATCTTCTTGGACAGTCTCCATCACTCATTCACACGCCCACCACCATTCCCTGGGTTCACCTGCTTTCTTTCCTGGTCCTATGTTTCAGACTGTGAGGACATTATTCTTGACTTTTCTTTAAAGGCCATCTGGGCCCTCTCAGGCCCAGAATCTCAGAATGAGTTATTCTCATTAGTTATGCTGCACCTCCTTGGTTGAAAGGTACTGAGGCAGTTGGAGGGTCGACGGCAAGATAGCCTACACAGGCGCAAATGTCTCATGGTGCCATGCATGCGTGGTCCTACTCGCGCCAACCCTTCAGAAAATTTTAGGCTCCCTGCTGGTCCTAGCACCTCCGCGCTATCCCACTAGTGTGAATGAGTGATGGAGACTGTCCAAGAAGATCAATAATTATGGTAAGTACATAATTCCATTTCTGCAGTGCACCTCAGAAAGATCAAGGCAAATGTTTCCATATCTGGACGACTGACTTCTAGCAAGCCCTTCCAGGCAAGGAACTCTGACGCCAGAGCCACGGCCTCAGACTTTCTCACATCCATGGAGTCCTGCTAAATCTCAAGAAATCGCAGAGCTGTCAGGCCCCAGAAGCTCTTATTTATAGGAACTCTTCTGGACACCTCCTGTGTGAAAGCTTCAAACAACATGGAGTCTTGCTGTATTCAGACATAATGCAGTTAGCCCCAGCACTTGAACTGCCCCAGAGAGGAAAGAGTTAACTCTATGCAGAAGCATAGACCGTTGACCTCGAGCTCGGTTTTCAAACCTCTGTCTGTGGTACTTCCCAGTGTAAATGTCAGATTTTTACCCCGCCTAACAGTGAAGTCGCTCTGGAGATTTCCTTTGCTCGGTTCGGTAAAAAGAAAAATAAAGCTTCTAACCCCAGTAATGCTCAGACCATTCATAACTTTGTGCAGCCATCCTGATGGGTTGGACTGCCCAGAGAGATGGAACACATGCAAATGATGGAATTCTTTGCACGTGAGCATCTTTCAAATACTGCCTCTACCAACTGTAGTGTTCTAAGCCCTTCAGATTTTTCTCTCCACCTGAAAGTCTGGTCGCCGGAGTCTCTGTTGCCCTTTCGCGTGAAGAAGAAAGAAAAGCTTAAAAACATAAGTATTTTAGTTTATTTTACTGCCTCTACTAATTTGTTAGTTATATTGGTTATTATTGTTTAAATTGTTGTTTTCTCGTTCCTCATGTTCGGTATAACCGTGGGGATCCGAGCTAATTGTAACTCTGTTTCGGTTCTCTAACTAAAGAACCTATTCATTTTCATTTAAATCTGGTCCTTAAAGTTTTACTTGTAACCGCTTTCATTGGTTACAGAACCGCTGAACCGTTCATATTTCACCTCCTTTCTCGGTTCCATCGGTTCTCTATCGGTTCCTAAACCGACCAAAAAAAAAAAAAAAGTAAAACTTTTAGTTGTTTTAATAACCGCTTAGCTTTGAGTATTAGCGGTTGAGGTTTTTCATTTTATATTTTCACCATGGCAGAGAAACCTAAAAGAGAACTGGTGAACCTGGTTTTAAAAACTGTTTGAAGTGTGGAGATGTGTTTGTAAGGCAGATAAGCACACCTTAGGTGTAGCTTGTCTGGTTTTGAACATTTGGACCAGGAATGTGAAATATGCAAAACATTCCCAGAAAAACTGTTGAAAAACGCCTTGAAAGGCTTCACAAAAGTTTCCAAGGGTCCTCAAGCTCTGACCAGCTGACACCCCAGTCTGTTGCAGTTGAATTGACAAGTGTTTCTACCCCTGCCCTGATACGGGCTAAAAAGGGCAAAAGAGGAAAGAACCGCTGACTCCCCGGTTCCCTCAAAGAAATTAAAAAGCTCAAACATGCAGAACCCTCTCCTGCTAAACCAGGGATTTTCAAGCAGTAGCCTGTCATGCCTTCAGCTCAAGACATAGCCCAGGCGCTCAAAATTATCTAGGTTCTGCAAAACATCATCCTCAGCCTCCTGCCCCTCCCAGGGTCCCCAGGTTGTTGCTTCTGTGTTGCCTCCTGCCCGAGCAACAATATTTCAAGGGGATGATGACATTTATGAGGAGGACGTAACCTATTCCCCAGAGGTTTCCTGAGCAGGAATTTGGCTCTCTCCCAGAGTGTCTGAGGATTTTTCCTCCTATTTTTCTTTGTAAGAAGAATGGCAGATGCCTGGATATCAACACAACAGAGCAAGTGGAAGATGAGGAGGAGATTGAGTACTCACTATGATGGGTTTAACACCCACAAAAGCCCTCCTCCTTCCAGTATATAAATTTTTAAGAAGGATGCTATGAAGCTCCTCCAGACCCCAAACTCTATTCCTCCTATTGATAAGAGAATAGATAAAAATATCAGCTGAACAGGGAGGGAGCTGAATTCCTTTCTCCCACCATGATCATCAGGGGTTATACAGCAAGCTGCCTGTGATAAGGCTAAGGTCCCTCTGTCCTCACACCTCCGGACAAGGACTCCAGAAACTGGACAGTATGGCCAAAAGGGTTATCTGTCAGTCTCATTGGGCATGAGACAGGCCACTTTTCAATGTTATGCTGCCCAGTATCAGAAATCTCTGTGGCAGTCGGTACTGGCAATGTCCATGAAGGCCTACCCACCCTTGTCAGATGACCTGGCAGAAACTGCCAGGTTTGGGCTAGAGCGCCAAGTACCAGTTCCAAATGGCTGCTGATTTGAATGACACTGCAGCCAGATGGATGGCTAATACAGTGGCTCAGAGGAGGTTTGCTTGGCTAGGGCCACAAACCTCACCAGGATACTCAGTCAAAGGCCCTGGATTTCCCACTGGAAGGAAACCTGCTGTTTGGAGAGCCCACAGTGGCCTATATGAAAAAGTGGATGAATATAAGGCTACTTATAGAAGTAACTCTGCTAGGGACAGAGCTTCCTCATCCACTAGGCCCTATGGAAGGGGGCTAGGGTCGTCCCTTTTATCACGACCTTTCTTCCAGCCAGTAGCCATGCCCCAATACCAGCAGTACCCCTCAGGGCTACTCAAGGGTAGGGTAGAAGGGGCTCTAGGCGAGGGACTCAGCCACAACCTCAGTCCCAGCCTAAGCAGAACCCTGAGATGCAAGTCGCCTCCCTACCTGTCGGAGGCAGACTGTCCCATTTCTCCCCTCTGGTCAACCATCACCACAGACAAGTGGGTGCTGGGGTGTGGGCAAAGGTCTGTCTCTGCAGTTCAAATTTCTTCCTCTAAAAACCCCAGGGTTTCTACCTCCCACCTCTAGCACAAATCTCATTGCTAGAGGCAGAGGTCCAGAAGCTGCTTCAGCTCAAAGCAGTGGAATTAGTCCCTGCAACCCTGAGAGGAAGAGGTTTTACTCCAGATACTTCCTAACAACAAAGAAAATGGGAGGGCGCTAATTTTGGATCTCAGAGCTTTAAACAAGCACTTGAAAAGCCAGAGTTCAAAATGGTCACTTTGGCTCGGATTCTACCAGTAATCCAGAAAGGGGACTGGCTGGCATCTCTGGATTTATAGGACGCTTATTTCCACATCCCATAAAGGAATCTTACAGAAAATATCTCAGATTCAGACTCCCATCAGGTCATTATCAGTTTGCAACTCTACCCTTCATCCTTTCCCCGCACCAAGGGTGTTTACAAAATGCCTAGCAGTTGTTGTGGCATTTCTTTGAAGACAGGAAGTGGCTGTCTTTCCATACCTGGACGACTGGCTGATAGGCAAATCACCAGAGCAGGTCACAACCTCTAAAGCTTACACAGGATCTTCTGGAATCTCTGGGTTTCATAAAACCAGAAAATCTGCCTTTGCCCCTACACAGACTTTACAGTTCATAGTGGCAGAGATCAGCACCCTGCAGGCCAGGGCCTTTTACCACTAGACAGGGTGCAAAGCCTTCAGGCCACAGCAAACTCCTTCAAATTGCATGGTCAAAAACAGCCAGGCAATTTCTGCATCTCTTGGGTCATATGGCTGCATCCACAGTTAAAGTGCAGGGTTCCAGGTTTCACATGAGACACATCCAGTTTCACCTCAGGACTCAATGAAGTCAGAAAAGCCCTTCTCAAAGCTCATTCCAGTGACAAGGCCCTGTTACAAGCCCTCTTGTGGTGGAAAAGGAATCAACCTAAGACAAGGAGTCCCTTCCAGAAGGAGGATCCCTTACTAATCCTCACAACATATGCATCCCTGCTGGGCTGGGGTGCCCATTTAGGGAGCACACAACTCAGGGTACCTGGTCAGAAGCAGAGTCCCTCCAGCATATAAATCTACTGAACTCAGAGCAGTGCAGCTGGCACTAAAAGTTTTCTCTTCACTGGTAATGGGAAAGGTGGTACAGGTCAGAACAGACAATACCACCATGATGTATTACATAAACAAGCAGGGTGGCACCAGATCAGGTCCCCATGCACAGAAGCCATGGGAATTTGGGCTCTGGCATATTCCTTAAAGGTGTTCCTGCAAGCCATCCATCTGCCAGGAAAGGACAATATCTTGGCAGACACACTGAGTCGAATCAATCAGTCCCATCACAAATGGGCAATGAACAAACAGGTGGCAGGTAATTTTCAACAGGTGGGGCTCCAGAGATAGACTTGTTCGCATCCCACCAGAACCACCAGTTACCTCAGTACTGTTGCAGGCCACCAGCCCAGGGCACAATCCTCTGGATGCCTTGGTGCTGGATTGGTCGGCAAGTTTCGCTATGCATTCCCCCTTTCCTCTGGTTTTCAGGGTGCTACTGAAACTCAGATCCCTCTCAGCTTCTCTGATATTGATAGCTCCAGATTGGCCCAGGCAGCCATGGTACTCTCTTCTGCTCTCATGGCAGTGAGCAGGCCAATAAGTTTGCCTCTCAGGCACAATCTTCTAACCTCCAATCAGGGAACATTGTTATTCCCAAATCTCAAGTCTCTTCACCTAAAAGCATGGCTCTTGAGGAGTTAGAGTATGCAGGCTTGAACCTTTCTGACACTGTATTAAACATTTTGAAAGGTTACAGGAAGCCTTCAACTAAGAAAACTTATTCTGCTAAGTGGAAAAGATTCTCTTCAAACAACATGAAGTCTTGCTATATTATAGACATTAGCAGTTTGTTCCAGCTCTAGAACTGCCCGAGTGAAATGGTTAAAACCATTCCAAAATAGAATTTTGGCACGGAGCAGCTCTATCTGTGTCATTTCAAACTTGAACTATCAGATTCTTTACTCCGCCTCAGTGAACAGTCGCCCGGAGATTTCTCCTATGCTCGGTTCATTTCTCAGTTTAAAAGTGTTTTCTCGGTTGATTTAACCGAGAATAGTTTTATTTAACCGCAAAACCTTCCGTTCAAGCTCTATCTTGTGGTAACCGTAAGTAAATGAAGGTTTTATCTGTGTGGAACTTGTAGTTATCGGTTCGGTTTTGAACCGATCAGTGGGTTTAAAACTCATTTAAAACTAAAAGTTACTATTTTAGAGTGCGGTTCTGTTCTTATCGGTTCTAAAAACGGATTTATTACGCTTTTTCCAATACCCGTGACACGGTTAGGAACTGATAAGGGTGTCTTGCCTGGCACTGCGCATTAGAGGGCAAGTTTTTGTTAGCTGGCATTATGTCTGAGAAACCCAAAAGAAAACTGGGCCCACTGGTTTCAACACTGTGATGTTTGTGGGAAGTCTTTCAAGGCTGACCCACACACCACATGTGTTTATTGTCTGGGGTTTGACCACCTCAGTCAGACTGCCAGGTATAAGAATTTCCTGCAGCCACCCTGGAAAAAGATTGGGCAGGCTCAGGAACGAGAGACCAAAAGTCCGCTGACCCGATGGCCAGCCCAGTTCGGTGCCAACCGAACCAGAGGGAGTGCCTCTGACCAGGGCCAGACTTCGGCAAAGAAAAGCTGGTTCTGAGGAACCAATTCCAGTAAAGAAAACAAGAAAATCAGCAGGTCTGAGTCCACAATTCCATCTCCAACTGCTGCAGAGATAGCAAAAGCCATACAAATTGTCCAGTCACTGTCTCAGGGTCCGTCCGAACCACCACTATCTGGTAAAAGGTCGGTTCGTCCGTCCCAGTGGTTCAGGATTATGATATTGAGGAATTTTATGAACCAGAGGAGGAGGAGGAGGATTATGAACAGTATGAATGTGGCTGGAAGGTCTGGGTGTGCACAATGAACCAGACATCTCCCAGACAGACCTTTAGAATCTCCCTATGCTGTCTGAGTCCCCATCTCATTTTATGTTTTATAAAAAGTTGCTGAAACCCTTCAGCTTCCTTTAGAAGAGGCTGTGGATGAGCAAGAGGAGCCTGATTTTGTAGAAATGATGGATATTCCAGAGTCTAGGAGATTGTCTATTCCTTTACATAAGTCTTTTAGGAAACAAACAAAATTTTAAAAGCTCCTAATTCAAACACCATGAAGTCTTGCTATATTATAACATTAGCAGTCAGCCACTGCAGCTGAACTGCCCGAGAGGAAGGAGTTAACTCCAGAGGATCTGAGTTCTACAGCACGAGGGCGCTGTGCCCAAAGTTTCATCTGGCAGTTTCAAATGAAACTGTCAGATTCTTTACTCCGCTTCACTGAACAGTCGCTCCGGAGATCAGCTCCTTCAGCTCGGTTCATTCTCGTTCAAGCGGTATTTTTCGGTTCATTTGAACCGCAAAAGTCATTATTTTTACCGCATTTCGGTTTTAAAGCTTCATCTGGTAACCGTAAGTACTAAATTTTAAGTCTGTGTGAAAATTAATTATCGGTTCGGTTTTGAACCAATCGGTTTGTTATTTCTGCATTTTAAAAGTGTACAGTGGGTTTTAGAGTCGGTTCCCTGTTCTTATCGGTTCTAAAAAACAGAATTATAACGCTTTTTTCAAATACCCGTGACACGTAGTTAGGAACCATAGGTGTCTTGCCTGGCACTGCCATCAAAAAGGGCAAGTTTTGTTAGGCTGGCGACATATGTCTGGAGAAACCCAAAAGAAAACCGGCCCACTGGTTTCAACACTGTGATGTCTGTGGGGAGGCCTTTGCCAAGGCTGACCCACGCACCACTTGTGTTTATTGTCTGGGGCTGACCACCTCCTGTCAGACTGCCAGGTGTGTAAAAATTTCCTGCAGCCACCCTGGAAAAGAGATTGGGCTGCTCAGGAACGAGAGGCAAAAGTCCGCTGACCTCGATGGCCAGCCTGGTCCAGTACCCACTGGACCAGAGGGAGTGCCTCTGACCAGGGCGAGACTTCCTCGGCAAAAGAAAGGCTGGTTCAGAGGAACCAGTCCCGAGTAAAAGACAAGAAAATCAGTAGGTTTGGGGTCCAAAATTGTGTCTCCAACTGCTGCAGAGATAGCTAAAGCCATTCAGATTGTCCAGTCACTGTCTCAGGGATCTGTAGAACCACCAACAGTTGGTAAAGGTTGTCTGTTCAGTCCCAGTGGTTCAGAGATTTTGAAGTTGAGATTTTTATGAACCACAGGAGGGGAGGAGGAATTTGATCAATATATGTGTGGCTGGGGGGTCTGGACGTGCCATTGAACCGACACTTCTCCAGACAGACCTTTAGAATCTCCTCCTATTCTGTCTGAGTCCCCTTTCTTTATTTTTACAAAAGGTTGTAGAAACCCTCCAGCTTCCTTTAGAGGAGGCTGTGGATGAGCAAGAGGAGCCTGATTTTGTGGAAATGATGGATATTCCAGAGTCTAGGAGGTTGTCTATTCCTTTGCATAAGTCATTTAGAAGCAAACAACAAAGATTTTAAAAACTCTCATTCTGTCCCTCCTGTAGATAAAAAATGGACAGAAGGTATACTTTGTCAGGCTCGGATACAGACTTCCTTACTGAACAGTGTAGTCATGTAGGTGTGGTACAAGCTGCAGCCTGTGACAAGGCTAATATTCCTCTGGCCTCACATCCTCCTGATAAGGATTCCAGGAAGATTGATGCCATGGCAAAGAAACAGTATATGGCAGCTTTTGGGACTCAGGCAGGCAAATTATATGGCTTATGTGGCTAGATATCAGAAATCTAGGTGGGACACAGTATTGCAGTTAGCCAAGCAGGCCCATGGGTCAGCTGGCTAGTGAGTTGGAACAGGTGGCTGCTGATGGCATTGAAGCCTCTAAAGTTCAATTTCATACTGCTGTTGATGTTAATGATGTTTCCTCTAGGTCATGGCCACTTCTGTAGCTTCTCCAGAGGTTGGCATGGCTCAGATGCACTAATCTGTCCCAAGATACCCAGTCAAAGGCTATGGATTTTCCTAGGGAAATTCTCTGTTTGGGGAGCAAACAGAAAACTATATGAAAAGATGGATGAATACAGAACTACCTACAAAAGTGCCCAGGCTAAGGAGAAGCATGCCATGCCACAAGGCATGCTCCCAGAGGTAGGGGCAGCCTTTTCCAGGCCTTTACCACTTCAAGCCTCCTCTGCTGTCTCGCAGAGGGGTTTCTTCAGAGGCAGGGGGAGACGAGGCACAAGTAGATTCCGCCCCTCCCTCAGCCTAAGGCTGCTGCTAAGCAGGCACCCTGATGGGGTGCCCAGGGCCAATTCTCCTGTACCAGTGGGGCAGGTTGGCCTATTTCAGCTGGAACTGGCTGTCCCAACTCACGGACAGATGGGTTCTTGGAGGTACAGGCCAGGGTCTGGTTCTCTGCTTAAACACTTTCCAAAGATGAGAGCCAGACATTTTCCACCTGGCAAATTCTTCAGAAGCCCTTGCTTTGGAAGCAGAGGTTTCTTCTCTTCTGACTGCAAAGCAGTGGAAAGGGTTCCTCCTTGCCATCAGGGCAAGGGGCTTTATTCAAGATACTTTCTTACCCCAAAGACAGGAGAATGGCGCCCATTCTAGATTTAAGGTACCTGAACAAGCATCTTTTGAAACCAAAGTTCAAAATGTTGACTCTGGCAATGATATTGCTTTCCCTAAGGCCAGGGACTGGCTAGCTTCCTGGACCTCAAGGATGCCTATTTTCATGTTCTGATCAGGCCTTCTCACCAAAGTACCTCAGGTTCGAACTGCCCTCAGGCCACTACCAGTTCAGGCAATGCTCTTGGCCTGACCTCGTGCCAAGGGTATTCACAAATGTCTCGCTGTAGTAGTGGCTCACTTAAGAAGGCAGGTTGTTGCGTTTCCCTACCTGGACGACTGGCTCATTGTGGGTCAGTCTCCAGGTCAGGTGGAAACCCATTTGCAAGTCACCCAGCAGCTTCTCACTTCCTTGGATTTCTGCTAAACTTACCAGTCAGTTCTGGAACCGGTTCAGGTCCCAACTTCTCATAGGCGCAGAACTGAACACAAGGTTAGCCAGGGCTTTTTCTTCCTCGGAAAGGGTGGACAGACTCATCTCCTGGCATCCTCCTTTACCCTGCGGGTCTCTCGACCAGCAAGGCATTTTCTGCAACTCCTTGGGCACATGGCTGCTTCCACAGCTGTCGGCAGGGAGCAAGATTCCAGATGAGGGACATTCAGTTCCATTTGAGGGCCTATTGGTCTCAAAGGAAGGACCCCCTACCAAGTTGGTTCCAGTTACTCAAACTCTGATCCTAGCCTCCACTGGTGGCAGGTCCAGAGCAATTTAAGACAGGGGTTCCTTCATTTCCATTTCTCACTCCCTCACCCTCACCACGGATGCCTCCCTGTTAGGGTGGGGGCTCACCTGGTGATCTTGCCACCCAGGGAGTGTGGTCTCTCAGGAATCTCTGCTCCACATCAATCTGTTGGAACTCAGAGCTGTCTTTTTAGTTCTTCGGTGTTTCAGATTCTGTCCAGAACAAAGTGGTTCAAGTCAGGACAGACAATACCACCACAATGTGGTACATCAACAAGCAAGGGGCACTCGGTCTTCAGCCTTGTGCACGAGAAGCAATGAAGTTGTGGTCTCTGGCGTACTCCTGAACACCTCCCTGATAGCAGTTCACCTCCCAGGGAAGGACAATGTCCTGGCGGACGCCCTCGCAGAATTTCTGGGGCCATCACGAATGGGCTCTGAATCCACAAGTGCTGGGGTCCGTTTTGCCAGATGGGGCACTCCTCAGATAGATCTTTTCGCAGCCCCAGACAACCATCAACTTCCTCTTTTCTGTTTCAGGCCCAGTACTGGGCCAGTCCTCTGGACGCCTTTCTGTTGGACTGGAAAGGGAAGTTCCTGTATGCCTTCCTCCCTTTCCTCTTCTTTTCAGGGTACTAGTAAAATCAGATCTCAACCTTGCAGAGTGATTCTGATTGCCCCAGATTGGGCCAGACAGCCCTGGTACCCTCTGCTTCTGTCCTGGCAGTCCACCCTGCCCTGAGCCTGCAGAGTCCACGACTTACTGGCCTGTGCACAGGAGAGGTGTGTATCGGACCTCAAATCCTCCACCTCGGCTTGGCTCTTGAGGAGCTAGAATTTGCTGACTTACACCTTTCTCAAGGTGTCATGGATATTTTAAAGGCTTCTAGGAAGCCTTCCACTAGGGCCACTTATAATTCTAAGTGGAAGAGGTTTTCCATCTGGTGCTCTGAGAGGCAGATTATCCCAGAATCTGCTGATCTTCCCATACTTCTGGAATATTTGGTCCATCTGGATTCCTAGGCCTTAGACCAGCTACCCTGAAGGTTCATCTGGCAGCTGTCTCTGCTTTTGTGTCAGCAGGAAGCCTGCCTCCTTTCTTCTCACCCTGTGTTCTCCAAGTTTTTTAAAGGGTTACTTCACTAACCTCCTTTTCGGGAACCAGCCTCGGCTGGGACCTGAATATTTGCATTGCTCAGTTAATGCAACCCCCTTTGAGCCTCTGTCTTCAGCAGAGCTCAAGTATTTAACTTGAAAACCGCTTTTCCTAGTAGCTATCACCTCTGCCAGACGATAAGTGAGTTACAGGCCCTGTCAGTGGAAGAAGATTTTATCTCTTTCCACAGAGATAAGGTAGTCCTTAGGACTAGTAGAAAGTTTTGCCTAAGGTGGTTTCTGATTTCCACCTGAATCAATCTATCTCTCCCAGTATTTTTCACTGAGCATTCTTCCTCAGGTGAGAGGAGACTGCACAGCTTGATGTCAAAAGAGCCTTAAGCTACTATTTAGGAGCGCACTAGAGGTCATAGGTTCAATCCTCCAACTGTTTCTTACCTATGGCGAGGTTGGCAAAGGAAAACCCGCCACTCAAGAGAACAATTGCAAGGTGGATTGTTTCTTGTATCCAATTCTGTTATCAGAAACTAGGTAGAGTACCCCTCAGGATTGAGGGCCCACCCACCAGGGTACAGCTTGCCTCCAGCGGCTGCTAGGACATTCCATTCTGAGATTTGTCAGTTGCTACCTGGAAGACAGTTCACACCTTTACCAAGCATTATTCCCTGGATGTCCAGTCCAGGAGAGATGCTAGTTTGGCACAGCTGTGCTTCAGAGCCTATTTCTAAGTAGGTTCTGACCCTCCTCCATGGAGGTACTGCTGTGTATTCTGATAATGTTATAATATAGCAAGACTTCATGGTGTTTGAAGAAAAAATTACTCACCTTAGTAATTGCTTTTCTTCTCATGGAGTCTTGCTATATTATAACCACCTCCCTCCTGCCCCTCTCAGAACCTCTACTTGGGTAGGTGGCGAATTGGTGCAAGCACTGTGTCATGCCATTGTAGTTATCCCTTTACCCTCTTTCCTTTGGGTTGGGATCTGGTTGCTTTCATTTAGGTTATTTATATTGCCCTTCCTGGACTTGAGTCTTGGGGGAAGGGGGTTCATAATGTGCTTGTCACAGGAGAAACGAACCATAATACCATCAATTTTTGTTATTATGGTTCTGGGTGTTTCTTTGTTGTTTATATTGTTGTTACTACTACTAGTAGGTAGCCATGGGCTAGTGTAGTTTTTCCACACAGACTTTCTGTTCTTTGATGTTAGCTTTTGAAGATCTGACAGTTTCATTTGAAACTGCCAGATGGAGCTTTAGGCACAGGCGCCCTCGGCTGTAGAACTCAGATCCTCTGGAGTTAACTCCTTCCTCTCCGGGGCAGTTCAGCTGCGGTGGCTGACTGCTAATGTTATAATATAGCAAGACTCTATGAGAAGAAAAGCAATTACTAAGGTGAGTAATTTTTTCTTCTGTGTCTCCTGTAGATAAAAAGATGGACAGAAGGTATACATTGTCAGGCCCTGATACAGGAATTCCTTTCTCAGCAATGCAGTCATGTTGGGGTAGTTCAGGCTGCTGCCTATGATAAAGCTAATATTCCTTGGCTTCACATCCTCCTGACAAGGATTCCTGTAAGATTGATGTGCAAAAAAAAACAGTATATGGCAGCATCTCTGGGACTCAGGCAAGCAAATTATAATGGCTTATGTAGCTAGGTATCAGAAATCTAGATGGGATACTGTTATGCAGTGGCTAGCAGGCCCATAGCCAGCTTTGGCTAGTGAACTAGAACAGGTGGCTGCTGATGGCATTGAAGCTCTCTAGGTTCAGTTTCATGTTGCTGTGGATGTTAAATGATGTTTCCTCAAGGGTCATGGCCACATCTGTAGCTTTCATAGGTTGGCCTGGCTCAGGTGTACTAGTTTGTCACAGGATACCCAGACTAAGGCTATGGATTTTCCTGTGGTGGGAAATTCTCTGTTTGGAGAGCAGACAGAGAATTACATGAGGAAGATGGATGAATATAGGACTACTTACAAGAGTGCCCAGGCTAAGGAGCGGCAAGCCACTCCCTCAAAGGCATGCCCCAGGGTAGGGGTAGGCCTTTTCATAGGCCTTTCTACCAGACTCAGGCCCTCCTCTGCCTATGCTCAGAGGGCTTCTTTCAGAGGCAGGGCAGATGAGGTGTGGGCAGACCTGCTCCCACCCCCAGCCCAAAGCTCCTGGTGAAACAGCCACCCTGATGGGATGCCCAGGGCCGATTCTCCTGTACCAGTGGGGGCAGGCTGGTTACTTCAGTCAGAATTGGGCTTTAACTCTAGACAAGTGGGTTCTGGAAGTAGAAGCCAGGGTCTGGTCTCAGCTTCAAAAAGTTTTCCAAGTTGGAGAAGCAGACTTTTCCTACCTGCAAGTGCTTCCAGAGACCCGCTCTGGAAACAGAGTGTCTCATCCCTGTTAGCTCTCAGAGCAGTAGAAAGGGTCTCCCCTGCATCAGGGCAGGGGTCTGTATTCCAGATGCCTCTACCCCAAAAAGACAGGAGAATGGTGGCTCATTTTAGATCTCAGATATCTGAACAAGCATCTTTGAAACCAAAGTTCAAAATGGTAACTCTGTAATGATTTTACTTTTCCCTAAGGCCAGGAACTGGCTAGCCTCCTGGGACCTCAAGGATGCCTATTTCCATGTCCTAATTAAGAAGATCCGCCATCAAGTACCTCAGATCTGAACTGCCCTCAGGTCATTACCAGTTCAGAGCAATGACCTTCGGCCTACCTCTCTGCTCCAAGGGTATTCACAAAGTGTCTAAGAGTGGCAGTGGCCCACTTAAGGAGGCAGAGGATTGCTGTTTTCCTCATCTAGATGACTGGCTCATTGTAGGCCAGTCCTCAGAACAGGTAAATCTCACCTGCAGGTCACCCAGCAGCTTCCTCACCTCCCTGGGTTTTCGCTAAACCTACCAAAGTCGGTTCTGGAACCAATCCAGGTACTCACCTTTATAGGGGCAGAATTGGACACAGTAGCTATGGAGCCTTTCTTCCCCAGAAAGGGTAAGGAATTTAGTGGTTTGGCCTCTTCCTTCACTCTGCAGGTCTCGACCAGCAGAGACTTCTCTTGAGCTCCTGGGGTACATGGCTGCATCCACAGCTGTTGTGCAGGAGCCAGATTTCAGATGGAGACATTCAGTTTCACTTGAGAACCTTTTTGGTCTCAGAGAAGAGACCCTTTCCAAGTTGGTCCCGATGACTCAGCCTTGATCCTAGCTCTCAGTGGTGGCAGGATCAGAGCAATTTAAGAGCCGGGGTCCCCTTCATTTCCCCTTCTCGCACTTGACTCTCACTACAGATGCTTCCCTTCTGGGTTGGGGGAGCTCACATGAGCACTTTCCACTCAGGGAGTTTGGTCCCCCAGGAATTCTCTGCTCCACATCAATTTGCTGGAACTCAGAGCTGTCTTTTTAGCTCTTCGCTTTTTCTGCATCTGTCCACGACAAGGTGATACAAGTCAGAACAGACAACACCACAACAATGTGGTACATCAACAAACAGGGGGCACTGGTCTTCGGCCTTGTGCACTTATACAATGAAGTTGTGGTCTCTGGCCTATTCCCCGAACACTTCCTCATAGCAGTTCATATTCCAGGAAGGACAATGTCCTAGCGGATGCCCTCAGCAGGATTTCCAGGCCATCCTAATGGTCCCTGGATCCTCAAGTGCTGGGGATAGTTTTTGCCAGGTGGGCATCCTCAGATAGATCTTTTGCAGCCCCAGACAATCACAAAATTCCTCTGTTCTGTTGCAGGCCTCCAGTGCTGGGCCCAGTTCCTGGATGCCCTTCTCTTCTGATTGGGAGGAAGTCCTCTATGCTTTCCCCTTTCTCTCCTATTCAAAGTACTTCAGTCAAAATCAGATATCAGCCTTGGGGGTGATTCTGATTGCCCTAGATTGGGCCAGGCAGCCCTGGTACCCACTCCTTCTGTCTCCTGACAGTCCATCTTCCTGTGCCTCTCCAGGAATCACAATCTGTTGACTTCCTGCCCAGGAAGGGTTTGGTATCTGGACCTCAATCCTCAACCTCAAGGCCTGGCTCTTGAGGAGTTAGAGTTTGCTGATTTACACCTCTCAGGGTGTTCTTGAGATCCTAAAGGCTTCCAGAAAGCCTTCCACTAGGGCTACTTATAGTTCTAAATGGAAAAGGTTTTCCATTTGGTGTCTGGGAAAAATATTTCCCAGAATCTGTTGAATTGCCCATTTTGTTAGATTACATGGTACATCTTAATTCCTTGGGTCTCAGACCAGCTACCCTGAGAGTTCATTTGGCAGGCTGTGTCTGCTTTTGTGTCAGCAGGAAAGTCATCCCTCTTTCCTCTCATCCTGTGTTTTCCAAGTTTTTAAGGATTACTTCATACTAATCCTCCTTTCGGGAACCGGCCCTGCTTGGGACCTTAATGTTTGCATTGCCCAGTTAATGCAACCCCTTTGAACCTCTGTCTTCTGCAGAGCTTAAGTACCTAACTTGGAAAACTGTTTTTCTAGTGGCTATCACTTCTGCCAGACGACAAGTGAATTGCAAACCTTGTCATGTGGAGACTGACTTTATTTCTTTCCACAGGGATAAGGTAGTCCTTAGGACTAATAGGAAGTTTTGCCTAAGGTGGTTTCAGATTTCCATCTTAATCAATCCATCTCCTTCCAGTATTTTTCACTGATCACTCCTCTCTTCGGGTGAGAGGAGGTTGCACAGCCTGGATGTTAAGAGAGCTCTTGAGTTATTATATAGAGCATACCAAAGGTCACAGAGTTCAAATCCTCCAAGTTTTCCTTATCTATGGTGAAGTTGGGAAGGCAAACCTGCCACTAAGAGATCAATAGCCAGGTGGATTGTCTCTTGTATCCAATTTGTTATCAGAAAGTGGGCAGATCTCCCGGGTTTGAGGGGCTCATTCTCACCAGGGGTACAGCTGCTGTCTCTAGCTGCTGCCAGAGACATAACTTTATTAGAGATTTGCCAGGCTGCTACTTGAAAAGCAGTGACACACTTTTACCAAGCATTACTCTGGATGTCGAGGCCAGGAGAGATGCTCGGTTTAGCACAGCTGTTCTTCAGAGCCTATTCCCTAAGTAGGTTCCCCCTCCTCCATGGAGGTACTGCTGTGTATTCTGCTCAATGTCTTAATATAGCAAGACTTCATGTTGTTTGAAGAAAATTACTCACCTTAGTAATGTTGTTTCTTCTATTGAGTCTTCTATATTATATCTCCTCCCCAACCTGCCCTCTCAGAACCTCTCACTTGGTGGGGTGACGGGCAACTAGTGTGGGCACTACTTATGTCCTGTTAGCATTTGTCCCCTTTGGGAGTGTGTAGTATGCATGTCGTGTGTGTTTTATTATACTTATGTTCCATTTTCATATTATTAGAATGGTGTTAGTATTTCTGGTCCCTGACTTGAGTCTTGGGTGTTGGGACCATCAATGGTTGATATTATTTAGGTAGCCATTTGGCTAGTGTAGGTTACAGCTTCCACACAGACCTTAGTGAGTTTGGCTCTGTAAAAGATCTGACAGTTCAAGTTTGAAATGACACAGAGCTGCTCTCGTGCCAAATTCTATTTTGGAATGGTTTTAACCATTTCACTCCGGAGCAGTTCTAGAGCTGGAACAAACTGCTAATGTCTATAATATAGCAAGACTCCATTAGAAGAAACAACATTACTAAGGTGAGTAATTTTTCTTTCTGGTGCTCTACATTAGGAACTTCACCCCAAAATGATGCAGGGGTCTCAGTGGTGTTGGATTATCTAACTCATTTGGCATTCACAAGGTTCTAAACCCAGTTCCTTGAGGGTCCACCTTGCAGCAGTATCTGCATACCTTTCGTCTGCTCGGGACAAGGTATCTGTAGCATCAAATCCCATTTTCAAAGATTTTCAAAGGCCTATGCATTTGTACCCCCACAGGGCACCAGTGCACACCTGGGATCTTAATGTATGTATAGCAAGGTTGATGCGGGCTCCTTTGAGCCCATGTCTACAACCCATTTGAAGTATGTTACCTGGAAAACAGTTTTCCTGGTAGCACTTACTTCAGCAAGAAGAATCAGTGAGCTTCAGGCTCTCTGTATACGACCAGGACTATATTTCCTTCCACAGGATAAAAGTAGTCCTCAGAGCAGAACAGTACAATTCCTTCCCAAGGTGGTTTCAGATTTCATCTGAACCAATCAATCACTCTGCCTGTCTTCTTCACAGACCATGCAAGCTCTGGTGAAAGAAGCTACAGTCTGGATGTGAAAAAAGCTCTCATCTACTACATGACAGCTACTAAAGGCCATAGGCAAAGACAAAAAACAACTTTTCCTTACATATGGGGATGTTGGAATGGGCAAACCAGCCTCAAAAGATCCATTTCTCGGTGGATTGTCCAGTGCATTCAATTCTGCTATAATAAAACAGTTAAAGTCCCAGCTGGGCTGAGGGCTCATTCAACACGAGGAACAGCTGCCACTATTGCAGCTGCTGAGGGAGGTGCCATTGTTGGACATTTGTAAAGCAGCTACTTGGAAATCAGTACACACCTTTACAAAGCATTATAATCTGGATATTTTGTCCAGAAGTGGCGTGAAGTTTGGCACAGCAGTCCTGCAAAGTCTGTTTCAAAATAAGTTCTGTGCCCACCACTTGGGTGTACTTCTTGGTAGTCTGCACATAAAGTTATGAATGGTCTGCATTATTGGGTTAGAAGAAAAAATTACTTACCATAGTAATCTTCTTTCTTCCCAGTGATGCTCAGACATTCATCTCCCTCCTCCCCTTCCAGAACTTAAGCCTCTGCATTCCGCATGCTAATGGCACACAACCTATATCCTTCCGGTACATTTTCTATGCTAGACAGAGTTTTACCAGAGTTTCTCTCTCTCAGAATAGTTTCTCAATCTATGGTGAACACCATTATTATATTTAGATATAGCTCCTCCTTGGAGTTTTTTCAAACAGGTTGTTTATTAGGCTAATCCTAAAATGTTTTATTAAAATGATTATTAATTAGTTAATAATTTATAGAAAGTTTTTCCATGTTGCGTGACTTCGAGGTTCTTACCAAATCTGAAGGGCTTAGAACACTACAGTTGGTAGAGGCAGTATTTGAAAGATGCTCACGTGCAAGAATTCCATCATTTGCATGTGTTCCATCTCTCCAGGCAGTCCAACCCATCAGGATGACTGCACAAAGTTATGAATGTCTGAGCATCACTGAAAGAAAGAAGATTACTATGGGTAAGTAATTTTTCATTCGGTTTAAACTGTATATTTTTGTTATTTTCGGATTTCCAGCCTCTGTCAACGGTACAGGTAGTATATAGATAGGTAGTGACTGCATTTTATTTTGCTAAAAAGAGTGGAAATTGTCTTTTCGGTTTTCTTTTTCGATTTGGTCTGGTTTTGGAACCGACTTTGTACGATGTTTTCTCTTTCTAGGATTAGTGTGGTGTTCCAGTACCGATCGGTTTCAAAAGAACAGGACTTTGCTGGTTCTTTTAAAAGCCTGTGACATGGTTTGTAACCGATCGGTTGACTTTATTACCTGGCTTGAAAGCTTCTATAGGGTAATTTGCTAGGTTGGCCATGTCTGTGAGCAAAAGAAATTGGTGCACTGGGTTTCAGCACACTGTACTGAGTGGGGGAGGCCTTTGCTGGAGCGGCCCACCATCATGTGTGTTTATTGTCTGGGGTTTGACCACCTCGATCAGACTGCCAAATCTGTGAGAACTTTCCTAAAACCACTCTAGATAAAAGACTGAGTAGGCTGAAGGAAGGGAGGCTGAGAAGTCCGTGAATCGGATGGCCAGCCCAGTTCAGTTGCGGGCCGAACCTGAGGAGAGTGCCTACTGACCTAGGTGATACCTCCTCGGCCAGAAGGAGCCGACCCCAAGGGTCGGTTCGATCAAGAAAAGCGCCAAAGTCTGCTGGAGTCGGTTCCTGTATCCCACTCTCCAACCGCTGACAAAATAGCCAAAGCGATTTGTATTGTTCAGTCGCTAGACCGTTTCGGCTTGAACCAATCACCGGGTTCGTACTCTGTTCAGTCGGATCCGCTCTCCTCCGGATTATGACCCAGATGCTTATTATGAGGAGTGGAGGGAGAAGACTACCCCGATGATGATGATGATGAAAGGTGTCTGATGTGCCCATTGAACTAGACATCTCCCAGAGAGCCCTCAGGGGTGTCTCCTACCAGGCTCTCTGAGTCCCCTTCACACTTTTTGTTCTACAAAAGGTGGCACAAACCCTGCAGCTTCCTTGGTTGAAGCAGCAGAGGAGGATGAAGAGCCTGATTTTGTGGAAATGATGGACATCCCAGAGTCCAAAAAGCTGTCTATCCCTCTTCATAAATCTTTGGGAAACAGACACACAACATTTTACAAACCCTAATTCAATACCTCCTGTGGATAAGAGAATGGACAGGAGGTATTATTATCAGGCTCAGCTGTGGAGTTCCTTTATAGTCATTGCAGCCATGTTGGGGTAGTGCAGGCTGCAGCCTGTAACAGGGCTAACAATCCTTTGGCTTCACACCCCTGGATAAGGACTCCAGCAAAGTGGATGCCATGGCCAAAAACAGTATTTGGCATCCTCTGTGGGACTCAGGCAGGCTACTTATATGGCCTACATGGCCAGGTACCAGAAATCCAGATGGAACACGGTTCTGGAACTGGCTAAACAGGCCTCTCCCCAACTAGCCAAGGAGCTGGAGGTGGTGGCTGCTGATGGAATTGAGACATCCAAAATGCAATTTCATGTTGCTGTGGACTCCAATGATGTGGCATCTAGAGTCATGGCTACATCTGTGTCTTTCAGAAGATCTGCTTAGCTCAGATGTACTAGCCTTTCACAGGATACCCAGACTAAGGCCATGGATTTTCCTGTAGTAGGTAACTGTCTGTTTGGGGAGCAGACAGAGGCTTACATGAAGAAAATGGATGAATATAGGACCAGTGCACAGGAGTGCACAGGCCAAGGAAAGGCAGGCCACTCTGTACAAGCAGCAGTCTAGGGGCAGGGGCAGGCCCTTTCAAAGGCCTTTTCACCAAGCCCAGGCCTCCTCCCTTCCCACAGAGGGGTTCTTCAGAGGAAGGGGTAGGAGGGGATGAGCAGGGCTGCTCTCCTCCTCCTCCTCCTCCTCCTCTCAGTCTGAGGCTTCTGCCAAGCAGACACCCTGATGTGTCAACCCTGGTCGACTCCCATTTCCAGTAGGAGGCAGGCTGGCTTACTACTTCCAGGCCTGGAAGTCCGTGACCTCAGACAAGTGGGTCCTGGAAGTAGCAAGCCAGGGACTGGTCCTCAACTTAAAAAATTCCAAAAGAAGGGCCAAGTCTTTTCCACCTGCATCAATCTCATAAACCCTTGTCCTAGAGGCAGAGGTTTCCTCTCTTCTAGCTCTCAGAGCTATAGAGAAGGTTCCTATTCAGCATAAGGGGAAAGGACTGTATTCCAGGTACTTTCTTACTCCCAAAGAAAACAGGGAGTGGCAACCCATCCTAGACCTAAGGTATCTGAATAAACACATTTCAAAGCCCAAATTCAGAATGGTAACTTGGGAATAATCCTGCCCTGTCTAAACCGGGATTGGCTAGCATCTGGACCTCAAATATGCCTACTTCCATATTCCTATCAGGTGCTCCCACAGAAAATACCTCAGGTTCGAGTTGCCTTCAGGCCATTACCAATTCAGAGCCATGCCATTTGGTCTAACATCAGCTCCAAGGGTGTTCACAGAGTGCCTTGCAGTAGTGGTGGCTTACCTCAGAAGGCAGGGTATCACCATCTTTCTGTATCTGGATGACTGGCTGTTAGTGGGTCAGTCTCATTTACAGGTCAAGTCAGCTCTTCAAACTACCCAGGACCTATTCAGCTCCTTGAGTTTTCTTCTCAATCTTCCAAAGTCTGTACTCGAACCAGTTCAACTTCTCACCTTTATGGGCATAGAATTGGACACTGTACAAGCAAAGCCTTCCTTCCCTGGCAAGGGTAAAGGCCCTAGTGGATCTCGCTTCCTCCTTTCGACCTCAGGTCTCCGCCTAGCAAGACAGTTCCTCCAGCTTCTGGGCCACATGGCAGCTTCCACTGCTGTGGTGCAGGGAGCATGGTTCCAGATGAGGGACATTCAGTTTCATCTGAGATCTTTCAAACAACATGAAGTCTTGCTGTATTCTGACAAATTGCAGTGAGGTCCAACCTTCGAACTGCCCCGGAGATGAAAGAGTTAACTTTCCATGCCAGGCATGGAACGCTGAGCTCGAGCTCGGTTGAGACTCTGTCTGTTGCTGTTTGAACTCAAACCGTCAGATTCTTACTCCGCCTCACTGAACAGTTGCTCGGAGATTTATCCTTTGCTCGGTTCAATTTGTCGGTTAAAGTTACCGCTTTTCTCGGTTTTCAACCAAATGTAAACCGCAACCTATCGGTTCAGTCTCTGTCTGTGGTATTCATGAGTACTAGATAGGTTTATTTTTGTTGTTATTCTGTGTGGAACTTGTAAGCGTGGGATCGGTTCGGTTTGAACCAATCAGGTTGTTTAAAATCTATATTTCTACTTTTAGAGTGTGGTTACCGGTTCTTATCGGTTCTAAAAAAATGGATTTTATTATGCTTTTTCCACGACCTGTAACACGGTCAGGAACCGATAAGGTGTCTTGCCTGCGGATTGCCGAAAAAGGGTAAGTTTTGGTTAGGGCTGGCCATGTCTGAGAAACCCAAAAGAAAAACGGCCCACTGGGTTTCAACACTGTAGTGTGTGGGAAAGTCTTTGCTAAGGCTGATCCCCACACCACCTGTGTTTATTGTCTGGGGTTTGACCACCTCGATTCAGACTGCCAGATTTGTAAAAATTTTCCCTGCAGCTACCCTGGAAAAAGAGTTGGTAGGCTCAGGAAAGGGAGGCCAAAAGTCCGTTGACCTGGATGGCCAGCCCGGTTCGGTTCCAACCGAACCAGGAGGAGTGCCCTCTGACCAGGGCAAACTTTGGGAAAAGAGAACCGATTCCGAGGAGTCGGTTCTGGTTAAGAGATCAAGAAGGGATAAATCAGCGGTGTGGATCCAAAGTTCTTTCTCCGACCGCTGATGAAATAGCCAAAGCGATAAAAATCGTCCAGTCGCTATCCCGGATCTTATTTGAGATAGAGCTCTTGCAGCAGGCTATAACAATTAGGACTATGCCGCAGGTACTAAGACCACACGGAAAACTTCTGCCAGCAATACCACGGGGACCGCCTCGACGCTGGCCCTGCCCCACGTCGGTCAGGGTACAAGAGGGGCGGACCCAGCTCCACCTCAGTTCTTTTCCTGCTGCGTACTCAAGCACGTGAATAGCTGCTGCCTGCGATTCACCGCGAGAAGGATACTTCAAGCAAGTTTTTCGATGGTTTTACCATTGTTCTTCCTCGCGCCGGCGGCTCTGTGCGGTTACCGCTGTTAACTCAGTTTTCCCATCCGGCATACTTGCCTTGGTGTTTACCGCCGCCGTGGGTACCGACATCAGTCAATTTTTCCTACCCAGCAGGTTCGATGTCTTCGGGCGTCTGTTTCCTCCGAGCACCTTTAATATGCGAGGCCGCAATTCCCACCAAGGACGGTCACCCGGCGGTGCTGCTTTTCTGCCCAGGGCCCAGACCACGATACCGCTTAATTGTGCCGACTGCCAGGCTTTTTACAAGCCGGACTCGCATCCGACGCCTGAAGGCCTACCTCTTAGAGAAGAAGATGGACCTGCACTCGTCCGGGAGAAGAAGGAGGAGAAAAGAGGCATAGGCAGAGCATAGTCAGTCCCGCACTGTCCTGGTCCACGGTCGCGACCTTCCCAGATGAAGGTCCGCCCTGGCCCGCCGGGTGAGTCGCCACACTGCCTCAGGCTAAGGCCGCCTGTCGGGGAGCCGCCGGCCAGGGCCAAGGTGACTCCGCTTAGAGTCATCGCAAGTCCGTGGTGGTACCTCCTTCGGCCCTACTGTCCATGGCACCGGTGCTGCCTGCTAAAGGTGTGCCGCTGGAGCAGGACTCTCCGGCCCTGTCCTTAAGCCCGTTGCGGTCCCGGTACCAGCGCCCGGTTTATGAGGGGCTAAGGACCCGGGTCGGTCATTGTCCTGCCGACGCCCCGCCGCCCAAGTCCTCCTCCCCGGCCCCTCGGGAGAGCTCTCCCACGACTCACCACTCAGGAGACTTCTTTTCTGCAGCGGGCGGCTGAAATATTCTCCCAGATGAGCTCAAACAGCTTTTTTGTTTTGGTGGGGCAGGTTCACAAGCCGTACCACCCGTTGCGGCCCAGACACCGGTACAGGATCCTGCGGGTGAACAACAACCAGCAGGCGAGACCTCTCCGTTGAGGTCCCAGGCGCCATTTTTCACCCCGTCCAGGCCTGGTTCTCGTTCTCGATCCGAGGACCACCGGCGTCGCTCTATGGTTTCGACTGACCAACGCTCGGTCCCAGTCTCATTCCGGAGCCCTCTTCACGCTCAGCGGACGGGTTCCCGGCATCGGTCTCCTGACCGAGCGCCGGTCATCGCTCCGTTGTCGG
The DNA here is from genome assembly GCA_016271365.2 of Neoceratodus forsteri. Lineage (NCBI taxonomy): Eukaryota > Metazoa > Chordata > Ceratodontiformes > Ceratodontidae > Neoceratodus > Neoceratodus forsteri. Next base: position 623,237,336 of record CM028133.1, read on the forward strand.
TCCAGGGACCGCTAGTCTGTCTTTGGACCGCCATTGGTCCCTGCATACCGACGCCAGTATAGATGGGACATGGGTAGAACCAGACTATTCTAAGTCGGATAGTCTGTCCTCCCTTCTCGTCATCCTCTTCATCTTCCTTCAGCCTCAAGCGCTTCCCTGAGGAGAAGGACATGCTTCTCTCGCCTCCTGACGATCCCACTTTAATGGACGCCATGAGGCATATCCAGGCTTCCAACGAGGGACACGAAGACCTGGACCCGGAACGCGGAGATTGGCCAAATACCTGAGTCAGAAGGAGCCAAATCCTTTGGTCATTCCTCCTTGGTGGATACTTTCAGGACCTGATTCAACCATCTCGGCTGCGCCCAGCCTTCATCCCGGCGGTTCCCAAAAAGTCGGACAGGCTCTACAGGCTCCGAGGGCTGAACCCTTCTTGGCGGAACACCCTCAGGCAGACTCCACTGTGATCACGGCTGCTGGCAGACAAGTCTTCGTCAGCCAGCGACACCTCAGCTCCCAGCCTCCCGACTTAGGAGTCCTGCTATCTGGACTCAGGTGGGCAAGAAGTTTATGCTGCTTCCACCTGCTCCATTCAATCTCTTGAATTCTCATGCATATGGTGCTGTAACAGAATGCGCTGTAGGAACGGGGTCTTGAGCTGGTACAGGCCATGCCCGACTCTGACAAGAAGACGGAGCTCCTGGCCCTTTTACTTTTAGCTTGTGACATAGGCTCTCATGTTCTGAGAGCCTCTTGTATGACATCTGGGATACGGGCAGCCAGGCAGCTGCCTCTGGGTTTATCTCCGCGCCATGCCTGATTGAGGCTTTCGGGCTTTCACCAGGATCTGCAGTCCGTATCCGGGACCTGCTGTTCCAGGATGCCGCTTTGTTTGGGCAGGAGACGGAGGCCTTGATCTCCCATCTCCAAGAATCGGGTAAGTCGATCTGGTCGGTCCACCAGTTGTACTGCAGTGACCAGCGACGCTCCCATCACCATCAGCTTCTTTTCAAGAAGTCATCAGGCTTCAGCCCGGTTCACAAGCAGAGAGAGAGGTGGCTTCCGCAGGAGATCCGGAAACCAGCAGTCTGGTGGACCTTCTGCCCGGGGCCCAAGTCCTCCCAGGCCTCTCTCCCTACCCCGGTTCTGCCCAATGACTTCCTTCCGCCTGGTCAGACGTCCAGGAGAGCTGTCGGGGTGCTTCTCCCTTCATCTCAAGGGTGGAGCTCTATTACCGCAGATCACTGGGTCTTGGACGTTATCTCGGAGAGGACACATTGGAGTTCAGAATTCCTCCACGATTCCAGCCAAAGCTCTTCGTTATCCTCCTTCTCATTCCACTTTGGAAGGAGAAATTGTCCCTCCTGCAAAAGAGAGCAATAGAGAGGGTCTCCTATGGAGCAGTGGGGTCAGGGGTTCTCTACCCACCTTTTCTGATCCACAAAGACGGGGACCTTCTCGTCCCATTCTGGATCCTCAGTCCTTTAAATCTCTCTAGAGTACAAAAGTTCAGGATGGTGACTCTTCAGGGTCTCCTCCTGCAGCACCAAGGGATTGGCTCTGTTCTCTCGACATGCAGGATGCATACATGCATATCGGGGTCTTTCCTCCCCACAGAAGTTTTTGAGGTTCCACTTCCAAGGGGAGCATTATCAGTTCTGGTGCTCGCTGGCCATCTCTTCCACTCACGAGTCTCCACCACAATGCCTAGCAGTGGTGGCTGTGCTCTGAGGTGATTAGGCCATTATGTTTTCCTTACCTCGACGACTGGCTTTTCACGGCCCCGCTAAGAGACGCCTCTTACGCCTCTCTCGGAGATGCCTATACTCTATTCCGAGAGCTGGGATCACCCTGAACTTGAAGAAGTCATCCCAGAGCCCAGCCAAAACCGCCTTCATTGGAGCGATCCTGACTCAGTCCAGGGCATGGCTTTTCTCCCACAGGACAGGGGAGTCGCCTCATAAGTTTGGCGGAACAGATATCCATAGCGCCGAGTTCGCTCGGAACTTCCTCAGTCTATTATTGGGGCATATAGGCGGCGCCATCCTATAACAACCTTGGCCTGCCTCCACTGAGGATCCCACAATGGATGCTCAGGGTGCAGTGGGGATCAACTGCTACCACGCACCTGGACGCTTTAGTCAGGATCTCTGGAGATTGTTGCTTTGGTGGTTGGACCCCAGCATCTGAGAAAGGGGTCAGCTTGGTCCGAGCCTCCAGGTCAGACTCCAACCATTGGATGCATCGGACCTGGGTTGGGGGCTCATCTGGGTGTTCATCAAACGCAAGGGGTTTGGTCACCTGAGGAACGTCTCCTCCACATCAGTGTACTTGAAATGTGTGTCCTCACGCTCTTCAGGCGTTCAAGAGGACCTGGTACCGGGTCTCTCTTTCAGGGCTTGGCAAATCCCGTAGCCCGGTGTCCTGGACAATTATTTTAACTAGGGACAAGTAGTCTGTTGTGCACTGCTTGTCCCGCCGGACTACCAAATCTTTATTATTTATTTATTTTTATTGGTTTTATTTTTCCCAGCCACTAGGTGGCAGCAGCGCAGCGGCGACATTCTCAGCAGCACAACAAACCCCCTCAGAGGCTCCAGTCACTGATGGCCACAACTGTAGTCATGTGCACTTGGTTGAATGCGCGCCTGTTGCAGGCGCTGGCGTCCTCTCTATCTCAGGGGTGAGAGTGGGGTGGAGCATGAGACAGGTTGGGCAGGACTAGGAGTGGCAGGCTTGCTGTGTGACCATCCCTGCTATTGGAGGAGGCGATCTTGAGGTGAGCTGGGAGTGTGTGGCTGGCACGGGATGGAAAATGCCATTTCCTTCGACACTTACCGAAACGAGGCATTTTGCTGCTAGCTTGTGGTAGGTGGTTAAGTAGTGGGAGTGGGGACAGAGAAACGATGCCTGAGGGGCTGCATACTAAATACTACACTACAAAATCTGAGGGCACTGAGGCCTGGGGGTGGCGGATCATGAAGCTGGGCGGGGAGAGACAAGCGTGGACTCTGGAGGGGAGACTCAGGAGTGCTAGTTAAGAACTTTAACTTGGAGAGAAGGCTAAAATAGCCCCGGGCAGAAGCAGGCAGCAGCACTGCAATATGAATCGAGGGCTGTATGTGTATGTTTGTGTCTGAGAGTCAACTCAACTTACTCTGCTGATTGGGGTGCGACTAATATTAGTACTCTTGGTACCTGAATCTAGTAGTGTTTGTGTAGCTGGGGCTGTGAGACCTAATAATACCCTCAGGCTGAGGTAGAGGAACTTGGGAACTTTTTGCCAGCTGCAGAAACCAGCCCAACTGCCTGCTACTGCTGCTGGTCTGTCGTCATCTGCTACCATACTCCAACCTACTCCACTTACTTTTGTGGTGGGGTTCTAACCTCTGCCTGAGAGCCAGGGTGGGGAGGGACTTGGGGATTAACAGAAATAAACTATGGGAACACAAAAAATAAACCCAATGTGGTTACCTACCTATTATTATTACTTTGGTGAAGGTATGCGAGACACTATGTGGCTGTGAGACCCTATAATACCCTGTGCTGTGGTCGCACCAGGCTGAGAAGATGGGAACTTGGGGATTGGGGAACAGCTTCGCCTGCTCTATACTGAAGGAAACATTTTGTGATACACAGAAACCTAAATAAACCACCTACCTAGTCCATATATTACTATGCTTTTTTGAAATGTGTCGAGACACTTTGCAGCGTGAGACCCTGACCCTCCTTCCTTGGCTGAGAGGTGGGGAACTTGGGGAACTGTGCCCGCCATGGACTTTATTAGATATAAACTATACTGAAGGGGAAACATTTTTGTGATACAGAGCCTAAATAAACTATCTTTGGCCTAGCTACCTACCTATATATTACCTACTTTGCTGAAGGACGTGAGAGACATTGTGTGGCTGTGTGTGTGAGACCTAACCAACCTGAGTGCTGGGTTACCTGGGAGGGTAGAGCCTCGAGGATTTCAACAACTAGGCTATGACTTTGGTCCATTTGTGCCACACAGAAAAAACAAATAGCCACCTAGTGTTTACCTGTCCTGTACAGTATATTACTATTACTTTGTGAAGGTGTGAGACACTGTGGCTGTGGGATCTATTACCTCGCTCCCCCAGGCTGAGAGGTGGGAACTTGGGAACTGCCTCCTATGGTTTATTAGATATAAACTATGCTGAGGAAAACATTTTTGTACGGAACCTAAATAAACCTAGCCTAGCTAGCTACCTATATTACTACTTTGCTGAAGGATGGTGTGAGAGACATTGTGTGGTTGTGTATGTTAGACTAACCAGCCTGAGTGCTGCTGCCTGTGAGGGTGGGGCGCCTCGAGGGCTTCAACTAGCCGGGACTTGGTCCATTTTGTGCCACACAGAAAAACAAATAAACCACCTAGTGTTTACTGTTCCTGTACAGTATATATTATTATTACTTTGGTGAAGGTGTGCTAGACACTGTGGCTGTGAGACTTTACCTCAGCGCCCCTCCCCAGGCTGAGAGGTAGAGGAACTTAAATTGCTTCATGGACTTATTAGATATAACCATACTGAGGGAAAATATTTTTGTGATACACGAACCTAAATAAACCTAGCTTCAGCCTATTACCATATTACCATTTGCTGAAGGGCGGTGTGAGACATTGTGGCTGTGTGTGACCTAACCAGCCTGGTGCTGCTGCCTGGGAGGTAGAGCTGAGGCAAGACAGCCTAAGGGATAGATAAAAGGAAAAGAAGAATCAACAAAAGAAGAAATAAACAACTAAGGTCACAGAAGGAGATTTAAAAAGGAAATTGGGAGAGGGAGCCCCAATCTCTGGAAGGAGAGGAAAGAGAAGGAAAAGGAGGAAAGATAAGGGGAGAGTAGCACACCTCAGGAACGGAGCTGCACTTTATCCTTTTCAGGAGAGAAAGTCCAGACGTGACATAAAGTTCAGCTGCAAGACATGACTTGAAGGCAGCCTAGGTCTTAAGACCAACCAACTAGGGAGTGCAGACTGAGGGTGTGTCTCAACTTCCACCCTCCCAAATAAGGGGGAAACATTTTTAATAGCCAAAGGCTTAGAGGAGAAAGATGTGGGCTTGAATTTTGAGCTCACAACAATAAGAAAATGTTGAAGGGGGTAAGAGAAAAGAGGACACCCCCACTCCTACGACTCCCTGATAAGGGAGAAGAGAAGGGAGGCCCTCCAATCTCTATAAGCCCTCAAAGACTCCACCCTTGTGTTCCCACAGTCCTCCCCGCCAACACGCAAGGAGAGGAAAGGAAAGACACACAGGGGAGGGGTGGAGTCCAGAGACTGAGGCCCCAGGGGAAGGAGGGTGGGATTTAGTGATGAATGGTGAAGATACACAGAAAGATCAACAATTCCGGTGGAGTGCGTAATTTTTCTATCTTATCTGTCAATCTTCACCATTCATCACTATTTGGGTGAGTATCGAGCCCCCCCCCACACCGAGGGGGCCTGAAGCACCCTAAGGGACTATGCCCTTAGCCCACGGTGGGTGAGACACTGCAGAAGAGAACCCTTACAGACCTGGAGAGGTCTGAGTGAGACGGGGTGCCCAAGTGCCGCTGTCTCACCCGTGGGGAGAAGAGATGGGTTCTCCAGGGAGGAGTAAATCACTCCTACGCGGGCCAGGGGTGACAACTGGGATAGGGTAGCCATGCCGTCCGCCGAAGGCAGATCGCTGTCCCTACCACTCTGGAAGCTACCTCATTGGCGTCATAAGATGCCCTTGCTTGGTGCCTTTCTAGCTCCAGGCCCTACGCAGAGAGGGCAATGGCTTACCTGGTTTCCTCCGAATCAGGCATTTAGGTTAGGAGTTGTCCTAGCCTGGACCACAAGAACCTGTCATAGGCTGTATAGTGGGCCTGATGTGCTGAAATGGACAGAGAGATCCGTACTGAGCAGAACACTTGCCTCCTCCAGAAGTCGAAATCCGCACAGTCCGAATCCAGAGGGCAGTCACAGTAAGGGGAGCGAGGCCCCGAGGGGGTGTCCAGGGAGGTCAATTCCGAAGGGGGATGAGGCAGAGAACCTGGAGACCCAGGGGGAGCACAATACCGCTGGCGTAGGTCCCTTGGGGCTGACACTGTGGAAAAGGGACGTAGCCAGAGCTGATATGATGCCTCCTGAAAAGGAGTAGGCCAGGTGGAAGCCACCAGGTGGGACGCACTGTATTCACCTAAAAATGCATGTGTCACATGCTCGGCATTGCTGATTGGGACCGGGGTCAGGTGAAGCTCGTCCAGCATCCTCACAAAGAAGCACTGATATGAAAAAATTACTCACCTTAGTAATTGTGTTTCTTCTAATGCAGTCTTGCTGCATTCTGACTATATGCAGTTAGCCCCAGCACTTGAACGCTCCGGAGAGGAAAGTTAACTCTATGCCAAGGCATAGAACATTGAGCTTGAGCTCGGTCTTCAAACCTCTGTCCCAGGTATGCTTCAGTGTAACAGTCAGATTCTTACGAGCCCTATACTAACTAACAATCCAGAAATTGTTTTTAAAACGTTTGTGCTAAAATGCAAAAGACATAAATTTAGGGTCCAAAGACTCAAGTCGAGAACCCCAAAAAGAATCCAAGTAGGTAATAAACAAACTATAATAAAACATAGGAACAAGAAAAAAACTCAATTAAGAAGAGGCACCCAGGTACACCCCTGGGGTGCAACACTGCACCTGCCCACTGACATCCCAAAACAACTAGGTTCCAGGAGGGGAGGTCAGAATACAGAAAGACTCCATTATAAGAAACACAATTACTAAGGTGAGTAATTTTTTTCTTCAAACAACATAAAGTCTTACTGTATTCTGACTATATGCAGATTACCTAGCAGTACCCCCAAGGAGGAGGGGACTACAGAACCTATTTTGGGAACAAGCTCTGCAGTACTGCAGTACCAAACCTAGCATCACTTCTTATCTGAATGTCCAGGGAGCAATGCTTGGTAAATGTGTGAACAGTCTTCCAGGTGACTGCTTTACAGAGTTCCACTAGGGGTATGTCTCTAGCTGCTGCGACTGAAGCAGCTGTACCTCTGGTAGAATGAGCCCTCAGGCCTGAGGGTGGCTCTTTCCCCAACTTTGAGTAGCAGAACTGAATGCAAGAGACAATCCACCTAGCAATAGTTCTCTTGGTGGCAGGCTTACCTTTACCCACCTCCTCATAAGTGAGAAACAGCTGGGAGCAGTCGTTTCTATGGGGCTTAGTGGATTTTAAGTAGCAACTCAGAACCCTCTTTACATCAAGACTGTGCAGTCTCCTCTCTCCAGAAGAGGAGTGCTCAGTGGAAAATACAGGCAGTGTCAGACTGGTTCAGATGGAAGTCTCATACCACTTTAGGGAGGAATTTCCTATTTGTATGAAGGACCACCTTATCTCTATGGAATGAGATGAAATCAGGTTCCACTGATAGAGCCTGTAACTCACCGATTCTCCTGGCAGAAGTAATAGCAACTGGGAATACAGTTTTCAAGTCAGGTATTTGAGCTCAGCTGAGCAAAGGGGTTCAAAGGAAGGCTGCATCAGCTGTGCAATACAGACATTCAGGTCCCATAGAGGAGTAGGATCCCTGAAGGGGGGATTGATGTGGCCCAAACCTTTAAAGAATTTCTTGAAAACTGGATGGGAGGCTAGAGAAGAGCCCTTCCCAGATGAAAGAAGAGCAGAAATAGCTGCCACATGCACCTCGAGAGTGGTAGCCTGAAGGCCTAAACTGTTAAAGATATACCAAATAATCAAGGGCAGTGGCAATATCAGCTGAATGTGGCTGGATGTGCCTCTGGGAACACCAGAACCCAAACCTCTTCCATTTAGAATCATAGGTTTTCCTAGTGGAAGGTTTCCTCAGATGCAGGTCTGCATATTCTAGCTCTTCAAGAACCAGGCCTTGATCCTGAGTGTGTGAAGATAGGGGTACAATATCCTCCCCTGAGATGAGGCGAGGAAGTTGAACTGTCTGGGAAGGCACAGGGGAATTCTCACTGATAGTGACAACAGTAGAAGATACCAAGGCTGTCTGGCCCAATCCAGGGCTATCAGAATCGCAGTGCAGGGTTGGGACCTGATCTTGACTAGAACTGTGAATATCAGAGGAAAGGGAGGAAAAGCATAGAGAAACCTGTTGGTCCAATCCAACAGGAGGGCATCTAGAGGATGAGACCCCCGCAGAGGGAGCCTGCAGCAGAACAGAGGGAGCTGATAGTTGTCTGGGGCTGCAAAGAGATCTATCTCTGGCGTGCCCCATCTCTTGAAAATGATCCGAAGAATGAGAAGATTCAAGGCCCATTTGTGGTAACCTTGAGAAATCCTGCCGAGAGCATCAGCAAGTACACTGTCCTTCTCTGGGAGATGCACAGCAATCAGGGAAGCCTGCAGGGAATAAGCTAGTGACCATATTTTCATGACCTCGTCACAATGCCGAGGACCAAGTCCCCCCGCTAGTTGATGTACCACATGGTTGTGGTGTTGTCTGTCCTGATCTGCACCACTTTCCCCTGAATTAAACTCGAAAATGTCTGAAGAGCCAAAAAGACAGCACTGAGTTCGAGAAGATTTATGTGTAGAAGAGACTCCTGATGGGACCAAGTCCCCTGAGCAGTATGCTGATCCAGGTGGGCTCCCCATCCCAGCAGAGAAGCATCTGTGGTGAGATTCACTGTGGGAACCTGACGAGGAAAGGAACCCCTTGCCTCAAGTTGTCCTCTTCCAGCCACCACTGGAGGGCCTGAACCAAAGTTAGAGACATTGGAACCAACTTGGAGAGGGGATCTTTTTTTCTGAGACCAAAAAGCTCTTAGGTGAAATTGAATATCCCTCATCTGAAACCTTGCCCCTTGCACTACTGCAGTGCAGGCTGTCATGCGGCCTAGCAACTGCAAGAAGTGTCTGGCTGGCCGAGACACAAGTGGACGAAAAGAGGAAGACAGAGAGATGAGGGACTGGACCCTTGAGAGAGGAAGGAAGGCCCTGGCCTGAACAGTGTCCAGCTCCATCCCTATAAATGTGAGAAGCTGAACTGGCTCCAGAACAGACTTTTCCAGATTTAGGATGAATCCTGGGGAGTGTAGAAGATTTTGAGTGACCCCTAGAGCTGACCTGACTTGGTCTGGGGACTGACCTACTATGAGCCAGTCATCCAGGTAAGGGAACAGTAAGATGCCTTGTCTTCTGAGGAAGGCCACCACTACTGCTAGGCATTTGGTGAATACTCTTGGGGCAGATGTTAGAGTAAAGGCATTGCTCTGAACTGGTAATGGCCTGAGGGCAGTTCGAACCGGAGGTGCTTTCTGTGGTACTGCCTGATAGGTATGTGGAAGAAGGCATCCTTGAAATCCAGGGAGGCTAGCCAGTCTCCTGGTCTCAGAGAGGGAAGAATAATTCCCAGAATCACCATCTTGAACTCTGGCTTTAGTATGTGTTTGTTTAAGTACCGTAGATCCAGGATAGGTTGCCACTCCCCTGTCTTTTTTAGGGTAAGGAAATACCTGGAGTACAATCCTTTTCTCCTGTGAATGAGAGGTACCCTCTTCACTGCCTGCAGAAGCATTAGAGAAGAAACCTCTTTTCTAAGGCCTGTGTTTCCTCTTCTGAGGAAGGACAGAAAGCCTTTGCTCTCAACTTTGGGAACCTGCTGAAGCTGAGAGCGAGACCCTGGCTCACTACTTCCAGGACCCATTTGACTGAAGTGACAGACTTCCAGGCCTGGAAAAAGTGAGCCAGTCTGCCCCCTACAGGAACTGGGGAGGTGACCCTGGCTGACACATCAGGGTGTCTGTTTGGCAGGGGGCTTAGACTGAGAGGAGGATACAGCTCTTGTCATCCCGCTTCTGCTTCTTCCCCTAAAGAACCCCCACTGCTGAAACGAGGAGGAGGCCTGGGCCTGGTAAAAAGGCCTGTGAAAAGGTCTGCCCCGCCAACCCTGGATTGCTGCCTCTGAGGAGTGGTCTGCTTTTCTTTGGCTGCAGCGCTCCTGTACGTGGTCCTGTACTTATCCATCTTTTTCATGTACATCTCTGTTTGCTCCCCAAATAGAGAGTTACCAGTGACAGGAAAATCCATGACCTTGGTCTGGGTATCCCGAGATAAACTGGTACACCTGAGCCAGGCAAATCTCCTCATGGAAACAGATATAGCCATGAACCTAGAATGAACATCATTCGAGTCCACAGCAGAATGAAATTGGACCTTTGAAGCCTCTATGCCATCCACAGCCACATGCTTCAGCTCCTTGGCCAGCTGGGAAGGGGTATTCTTAGACAGCTCCAGAACCGCATCCTACCTAGACTTCTGGCATCTGGCTGTATGTGCCATATAATTGGATTGCCTGAGTCCCAAAGAGGATGCCAAATACTGTTCATTTGCCATGGCATCCACTTTCCTGGAATCCGCATCTGGGGGATGAGATGTCAAGGGAATATTAGCCTTGTCACAGGCTGCAGCTTGCACTACCCCAACATGGTTGCAATGGTTAATAAGGAAATCCGTACCAGGGCCTGACAGAGCATACCTCCTGTCCATTTTCTTATCCACAGGAGGTATGGATGTTGGAAACTGTAATATTTTGGGGGTCTGTTTCTCCAGGGACTTGTGCAGAGGGATAGACACCGTTTTTGACTCTGGGACATCCATCATCTCAACATAGTCAGGCTTCTCCTGATCCTGTTCAGCTTCTTCCACTGGAAGCTGAAGAGTCTCAGCCACGTTCTTGTAAAACAAGAAGTGGGAGGGGGACTCAGAAAGCTTGGGAGGAGACACAATAGAAGGCCTGTCTGGGGAGATGTCGGGCTCAATAGGCTCATCTAGGTCTTCATAATCCTCATCTTCGTCTCCTTCCCACTCGCCCTCATAAAGTGCTTCGGGGTCATATTCAGAAGTAGACAAGTCTGACCGAACAGACTGTCTCTGTGTCAGTCGGGACCAGGCAAAGCGACTGCACAATAGCGATTGCTTTGGCTATCTCGTCAGCGATCGGACCATGGGAACCGGGATCCGAACTGGCTGACTTGCGCTTTCTTTTTGAAGAAACTGATTCTGTAGAATCAGCTCTCCTCTTGCCCAAGGGGGTATCGCCCAGGTCAGTGGGCACCCCCTCAGGTTCGGTCGGAACTGAACGGGGCTGCCTATCCGGGCCAGGGGATTTTTCGGCCTCCCTTTCCTTCAGCCTACTTAAACGTATATCCACAGTGGCCTTAGGGAATTTCCTGCAGATTTGGCAGTCTTCTTTAAGGTGATCAAACCCCAGACAATAAACACAGATGAGGTGGGGGTCAGCCTTGGCAAAAGCCTCCCCACACTCAGTGCAGTGTTGAAACCCAGTGGGCCCGGTTTGCTTTTTGGATTTCTCAGACATGCCTTTAAATACAGTCACCCTTACCAGCATTCAAGCCAGGCGACTACCAAACCTATCGGTTCCAACCGTGTCACGGGTCGGATGAAGAAACCAGAGAAATCAACGTTTTTTTTCAGAAACCGATAAGATAACAGAAAACTACACTAAAATACCTGTAAAAATAGAAACAACAAATCGCTTCGGTTGCCAACCGGACCGACCGGAAAGAAACTGAAAAACAAATACAATTTATTTCTAAACCACTCTACTACCTACTAATACACTTACTGTACCAGGACAGACATATAAAGACCGAAAAAATAAAGAAGCTGTTTACTAAACCGACTGATTTTACCACAACTGAACCGAAGTGAAGGAGAGGATCTCCGGAGCGACTTCACAGTAAGGCGGAGTAAAGAATCTGACGGTTACACTGAAGAGTACCTGGGACAGAGGTCTGAAAACCGAGCTCGAGCTCAACCTCAACGTTCTATGCCTTGGCATAGAGTTAACTCTTTCCTCTCTGGAGCAGCTCAAGTGCTGGGGCTAACTGCACATAGTCAGAATGAAAAAAAATACTTACCATAGTAAACTTCTTTCTTCCCAGTGAAGCTCAGATATTCATAACTTTGTGCAGTCAGCCTGATGGGTTGGACTGCCCAGAGAAATGGAACACATGCAAATGATGGAATTCTTTGCACGTCAGCATCTTTCAAATACTGCCTCTACCAACTGTAGTGTTCTAAACCCTTCAGATTTGTAAGAAGCCTGAAAGTCAGGCATTATGAAAAAATCCAACAGCTAATTAATTAAAACATTTTTTAGGATTAACCTAATAAAAACAATTTACCCAAAAAAACTCCTAAGGAGTAACTATATCAAATAACAATGGTGTTCACCAGACAGTGAGAAAACTATTAAGAGAGAAAGAAAACTATGTTAAAATCTATCTGGTATACAGAAGTGTACCCAGAAGGGAATGGCTATGTGGCACTAGCATGCGGAATGCAGAGGCTGAAGTTCTGGAAGGGGAGATGGGAGGGAGTTATGAATATCTGAGCATCACTGGGAAGAAAGATTATTACTACGGCAAGTATTTTTTTCTTCTAACCTCAGTAATGCTCACGATATTCATAACTTTGTGCAGACTACCAAGCAGTACTCCTGGAGGTGGGCACAGAACTTATTTTGGAAACAGACTTTGCAGGACTGCTGTGCTAAACCTGGCATCACTTCTGGACAAAACATCCAAGTTGTAATGCTTTGTAAAGGTGTGTATTGATTTCCAAGTAGCTGCTTTACACATATCCAATAATGGAACTTCCCTAGCAGCTGCAAAACTGGCAGCTGTTCCTCTTGTCAAGTGTGCCCTGAGGCCAGCTGGGGACCCCCTACTTGCTCTAGTGTAGCAGAATTTAATACACTAGACAATCCATCGAGAAACTGATCTTTTTGAGGCTGGTTTGCCCATTCCGACATCCCCATATGTAAGGAAAAGTTGTTTTTTGTCTTGCCTATGGCCCTTAGTAGCTGTCATGTAATAGCTGAGAGCTCTTTTCACATCCAGACTGTGGAGTCTTCTTTCACCAGAGCTTGTATGGTCTGTGAAAAAGACAGGCAGAGTGAATGACTGGTTCAGATGAAAGTCTGAAACGACCTTAGGAAGGAATTGTCCGTTTGTTCTGAGGACTACCTTAACTTTGTGAAAGGAGATGTAGTCCTGGTCAACACAGAGAGTCTGAAGCTCACAGATTCTTCTTGCTGAGGTAATTGCTACCAGAAAAACTGCTTTCCAGGTAACATACTTTAAATGGACTGTAGCCATGGGCTCAGAAGGAGCCCTCGTTAATCTAGCTATACATATATTAAGATCCCAAGCGGGCACTGGTGCCCTGTGAGGAGGATGCAAATGTATCAGGCCTTTCAAAAATCTTTTGAAAATGGGATCTGATGCTACTGACACCTTTGTCCTAGCCAAAAGGTATGCAGACACTGCTGCAAGATGAACCCTTAGAGAACTGGGTTGTAGACCTTGTGAATGTGAGTCAGATAATCCAACACCACTGAGACTCCTGAGTCATTTGGGGTGAAATTCCTAGCAGAGCACCAAAAAGAAAATCTTTTCCACTTAGCAGAATATGTTTTCTTAGTGGAGGGCTTCCTATAACCTTTCAAGATAGTTAATACAGCTTCAGAAAGGTTTACGTCTACATACTCTAATTCCTCAAGAGCCATGCCTTGAGATTTGAGTACAACAATGTTCCCTGATTGGAGGACAGGAGATTGTGCCTGAAAGGCAAACTTATTGATTTGTTCACTGACATGGAGAGCAGAAGAGAGTACCATGGCTGCCTGGGCCAATCTGGAGCTATCAAGATCAGAGAAGCTGAGAGGGATTTGAGCTTCAGTAGTACTCTGAAAACCAGAGAAAAGGGAAAGGCATAAAGAAACTTGCTGACTAGTCCAGTACCAGGCGCCCAGAGGATTGTCCTGGCCAGTAGTCTGCAGCAATACTGAGACAACTGGTGGTTCTGGTGGGATGCTAACAAGTCTATCTCTGGAATGCCCCACCTCCTGAAAATTACCTGCACCACCTCAGCTGTTCAGTGTCCATTCGTGATGGGACTGACTGATTCGACTTCAGTGTGTCTGCCAAGGTATTGTCCTTTCCTGGCAGATGGATGGCTTGCAGGGAGACCCTTTGAGAATATGCCACAGTCCAAATTTTCATGGCTTCTGTGCAAAGGGGACCTGATCTGGTGCCTCCCTGCTTGTTTATGTAGTACATGGTGGTGGTATTGTCTGTTCTGACCTGTACCGCCTGCCCATCACCAGTGTAGAGAAAACTTTTAGTGACAGCTGTACTGCTCTGAGTTCCAGCAAGTTTATATGCTGGAGGGACTCTGCTTCTGTCCACGTACCCTGAGTTGTGTGCTCCCCCAGATGGGCGCCCCAGCCCAGAAGGGATGCATCTGTCATGAGGGCTAGTGAAGAATCCTCCTTCTGAAAAGGGACTCTTTGCCTTAGGTTGGATTCCTTTTTCCACCACAAAAGGGCTTGTAACAGAGGCCTTGTCACTGGAATGAGTTTTGAAAAGGGATCTTTTTTCTGGCTCCAATGATTCCTGAGATGAAACCAGATGTCTCTCATGTGAAACCTGGAACCCTGCACTGTGCCTGTGGATGCAGCCATATGATCCAAGAGCTGCAGGAATTAACTGTTTTTTTGACTGTGCAACTTGAAGGAATTTGCTATGGCCTGAAGGCTTTGCACCCTGTCCAGTGGTAAAAAGGCCCTGGCCTGTAGCGTACTGACCTCAGCCCCTATGAACTGTAAAGTCTGTGTAGGGGTTAAGACAGATTTGTTCTGGTTTATTATGAAACCCAAGGACTTCAAAAGATCCTGTGTGAGCTTTAGAGAGGTTCTGACTGGTTCTGGTGATTTGCCTACCACCAGCCAGTCGTCTAGATATGGGAAAACAGTCACTCCCTGTCTTCGAAGAAATGCCTCCACAGCTACTAGGCATTTTGTAAACAACCTTGGTGCCGAGGAAAGGCCGAAGGGCAGGGTTGCAAACTGATAATTACCTGATGGGAGTCTGAATCTGAGATATTTCCTGAAAGATTCTTTTACGGGGATGTGAAAATAGGCATCTTGTAAGTCCAGAGATACCAGCCAGTCCCCTTTTTGGATTGTTGACAGAATCTGAGCCAAAGTTACTATTTTGAACTTTGGCTTTTTCAGGTGCTTGTTTAAAGCTCTGAGATCCAAAATTGGCCGCCACTCCCCATTTTTCTTTGTTATTAGGAAGTATCTGGAGTAAAAACCTCTTCCTCTCAGGGTCGTAGGAACTGGTTCCACTGCTCTGAGCTGTAGCAGCTTCTGAACCTCTGCCTCTAGCAATGAAGTCTGTGCTAGGGTAGGAGAGATGGAAACCCTGGAATTTTTTTGAGGAAGAAATTTGAAGTCCAGAGACAAACCTTTGCCCACTACCTCCAACACCCACTTGTCTGTGGTGATGGTTGACCAAAGGTGGAGGAAATGGGACAGTCTGCCTCCGACAGGTAGGCAGGAGGTGGCCTGCATCTCAGGGGTTCTGTTTAGGCTGAGGTTGTGCCTAAGACCCTCACCTACAGCCCCTTCTACCCCTACCCCTAGAGTAGTCCTGCTGGGGGTACTGCTGGTATTGGGGCATGGCTACTGGCTGGAAAAAAGGTCTTGTCATGAAAGAGTGACCTCTGCCCACCCTTCCATAGGGCCTGGTGGATGAAGATGCTCTGTCTCTGGCAGAGTTGCTTCTATAAGTAGCCTTATATTCATCCACCTTCTTCATACAGGCCACCGTGGATTCTCCAAAAAGAGAATTTCGTTCTAATGGAAAATCCAGGGCCTTCAATTTGGGTATCCTGACTGAGGTTTGTAGCCCTAAGCCAAGCAAACCTCCTCTGAGCCACTGTGTTAGCCATCCATCTGGCTGCAGTGTCATTCGAATCAGCAACCATCTGGAACTGGTACTTAGCTGCCTCTAGCCCAAACCTGGCAGTTTCAGCCAGGTCATCTGACAAGAGTGAGGGGGCTTTCATGGACATTGCCAGTACCAACTGCCACAGGGATTTCTGATACTGGGCAGCATAAGCTTGGAAAGTAGTTTGTCTCATGGCTAGTGAGGCTGACATACAGCCTTTTTGTCCATACTGTCCAATTTTCTGGAGTCCTGGTCTGGTGGATGTGAGGACAGAGGGACTTTAGCTTTATCACAGGCTGCCTGTTGTATTACCCCCGTGATGGTCAGGATGGGAGAAGAGCAAGTCAGCTCCCTCCCTATCCAACTGGTACTTTTTGTCTATTCTCCTGTCGATTGGAGGAATAGAATTAGGGGTCTGCAGGAGCTCCATAGCATCCTTTTTAAAAAAATTTATATACTGGGAGGAGGAGGAGGGCCTTTGTAGGTGTTAAACCCATCATACTAAGGTACTCAATTTCCTCCTCATTCTCCACTTGCTCTGTTGTGGCGACATCTAAGGCATTTGCCATTTTCCTTACAAAGGAAAAGTGGAGAGAAAAATCCTGACACCTGGATGCAGCCAAAATCCTGCTCAGGGACACTTGAGGACAGGTTCATCCTCCTCAAAAGGCTCATCATCCTCTTCAAAAAATAGCTGCTCCGGTGCAGAGGGCAACACAGTACTAGCAACCTGGGGACCCTGTGAGGGGGCAGGAGGCTGAGGGATGATGCTCTGCAGAGCCTGAATAATTTTGAATGCCTGAGCTATCTCTCTTGAGCTGAAGGAATTGCAGACACCTGCGCAGAAGTCCCTGGGTTAACAGAAGAGGGTTCTGCATGTTTAAGTTTCTTTGAGGGAACCGGAGAGTCAGCCAGTTCTTTTCCTCTTTTTTCCCCTTTTTCGCTTGTATCAGGGGCAGGGGTAGTAGCACTTGTGGGTTCAGCCACAAC
Source organism: Neoceratodus forsteri (assembly GCA_016271365.2). Lineage (NCBI taxonomy): Eukaryota > Metazoa > Chordata > Ceratodontiformes > Ceratodontidae > Neoceratodus > Neoceratodus forsteri. The sequence goes on from CM028133.1 coordinate 623,254,134, forward strand.
AGACTGGGGTGTCAGCTGGTCAGAGACTGAGGGACCCCTAGGAAACTTTTTATTGAGCCGTTCAAGGCGCTTTTCCACAGTTTTATCTGGAAAGTTTTACATATTTCACATTCCTGGTCCAGATGTTCAAAACCCAGACAAGCTACACATAAGGTGTGCTTGTTTGCCTTGGCAAACACATCTCCACACTTTAAACAGTTTTTAAACCCGGGCTCCCCGGTTCTCTTCTTAAGTTTCTCTGCCATGGTGAAAAGTAAAGAGGAAAAACACCAACCGCTAAATAATAGATACTGTTGCAGTTATTTAAACAGCTTTATATAATTTTTATTTTGCGGTCGGTTCTGGAACCGAGAAGGAACCAAGCAGGGAGATGAAATATGAACCGGTTCAGCAGTTCTGTAACCGATAAAAAAATGGTTACAATAAAGGACCAAAATTTAGCGATGATTATATAGGTTCTTTAGTCAGAGAACTTAAGTTAAACTAAACTAACTCGGATCCCTCACGGTTATGCTGAACCGTGAGGAACCAAGAAAAAACAACTACTTTAATAATAAAATAGATCTAAACTGACAATCAGTAGGGGCAGTAAGAAAAAATTACTCACCTTAGTAATGTTGTTTCTTCTAATGGAGTCTTGCTGTATTCTGACAACAGCAGTGAGTCCCAACCTTCGAACTGCCCCGGAGATGAAAGAGTTAACTTTCCATGCCAGGCATGGAACGCTGAGCTCGAGCTCGGTTGAGACTCTGTCTGTTGCTGTTTAAACTCAAGTCAGATCTTTTCGAGCCAAACTCACTAAGGTACTGTGTGGAAGCTGTAAACCTACACTAGCCAACTGGCTATTAAACATAAAAACAGATTTTTTTGGTCCCAAAACAAAGACTCAAGTCAGGAGACCCAAAAAATGAAAAACACAACACCCACTCACCCAAGAAAAAAGGGGTGAAAACAAGAAGGTGGGGCACCTACTGAGTGCCAACACGGCCACTGCCCACCAACATCCCAAAAGCAGAGGTTCTGAGAGGGGAAGGCAGGGGGGGAGGTCAGAATACAGCAAGACTCCATTAGAAGAAACAACATTACTAAGGTGAGTATTTTTTCTTCAAACATGAAGTCTTGCTGTATTCTGACAACAGCAGACTACTGCAGTACTCCATGGAGGAGGGACAGAACCTACTTAGGAAATAGGCTCTGAAGCACAGCTGTGTGAAGTCGAGCATCACTCCTAGCCTAGATATCCAGGGAGTAATGCTTGGTAAAAGTGTGAACTGTTTTCCAGGTAGCTGCTTGACATATCTCTAGAATAGGATATCCCTGGCAGCAGCCAGGAAGCAGCTGTATCTCTGGTAGAGTGAGCCCTCAGGCCTGAGGGTGAACCTCACCCAGTTTTTCATAACAAAATTGATACAAGAGACAATCCACCTGGCAATGGATCTTTTAGTGGCAGGTTTCCCTTTACCAACCTCACCATAAGTGAGGAACGGTTGGAGGGAGTCAAACCTGTGACCCTTGGTACGTTCTATGTAGTGGCCAAGAGCTTTTTTCACATCTAAACTGTGCAGCCTCCTCTCACCAGAGGAGGAGGAATGGTCAATGAAGTACACCGGAAGAGACAGATTGGTTAAGGTTGAAATCTGAAACCACCTTAGGCAAAAACTTCCTGTTAGTCCTGAGAACCACCTTATCTCTATGGAAGGAGATAAAACCAGGCTCCACTGACACGGCTTGTAACTCACTTATGCGTCTGGCAGAAGTGATGGCTACCAGAAACACAGTTTTCCAAGTCAAGTACTTAAGCTCTGCTGAAGACAAAGTCTCAAAAGGGGGTTGCACAAGCTGAGCAATGCAAACATTAAGGTCCCAAGCAGGGGCAGGGTCCCTGAATGGAGGGTTGGTATGAAGCAATCCCTTAAAAAACTTGGAGAATACAGGGTGAGCTTGAAAGAGAAGAGGGCTTACCTGCTGAAATGAAAGCAGAAACAGCTGCCAGATGCACCTTTAGTGTAGCTGGTCTAAGCCCCAAGCTATTCAAATGGACCAATAATCAAGGACTGTGGGCAATCAGCAGACTCTGGGGAAATATGCCTTCCAGAGCACCATATGGAAAAATCTTTTCCACTTGGAATTATAAGAGTCCTGGTGGAAGGTTTCCTGAAGCCTTCAGAATATCCATTACACCTTGGGAGAGGTGTAATCAGCAAACTCTAACTCTTCAAGAGCCAGGCATTGAGATTGAGAGATTTGAGATTCGGTACCAAACCCTCCCCTAAGCACAGGTTAACAGGTTGTAATTCCTGGGAAGAGACAGGGGAAGATGGACTGCTAAGGACAACAGGAGTGGATACCAGGGCTGTCTGGCTCAGTCTGGAGCAATCAGGATCACCTTGCAAGGTTGAGACCCGATTTTGACTAGCACTTTGAACTGGAGAGGGGAGGGGGAAAAGCATATAGGAACTTCCCTTCCCAACTGAGAACCAAGGCATCCAGGGGGACTGAGCCCAACACTGGGGGCCTGCAGCAAAAAGGGAAGTTGTGATTGTCTGGGGCTGCAAAAGATCTATCTGTGGGGTGCCCCATCTGGAGAATATCACCTCAAGACCAGGGATCCAGTGACCACTGTGATGGCCCTGAGATATCCTGCTGAAAGCATCTGCCAGGACATTGTCCTTGCCTGGGAGGTATACTGCTGTGAGGGAGGTGTTCAGGGAATAAGCCAGAGACCACAACTTCATTGCTTCTGTGCACAAGGCCGTAGACCGAGTGCCTCCTTGCTTGTTGATGTACCACATTGTGGTGGTATTGTCTGTTCTGACCAGGATAACTTTGCTCTGAACAGATCTGGAAAAAGCTTGAAGTGCTAGAAATACTGCTCTGAGTTCCAATAGATTGATGTGAAGCAGAGAGTCCTGAGGGGACCACAACCCCTGGGTAGTCAGGTCGCCCAAGTGAGCCCCCCACCCCAAGAGGGAGGCATCTGTAGTAAGGATTAAAGAGTGGGACTGAGTGACAAAGGGAACTCCCTGCCTTAGATTGTTCTGATCCTGCCACCACTGTAAGGCCTGGATCAGGGTTCCAGTCACTGGGATCAATTTGGTCAGAGGGTCCTTCTTTGAGACCAAAAGGCTCTCAAATGGAATTGAATGTCTCTCATCTGAAATCTTGCTCCCTGCACCACTGCTGTGGAAGCAGCCATGTGCCCCAGGAGCTGTAGAAAATGCCTTGCTGGTCGAGATACCTTCAGGGTGAAAGAGGCGGCCAGTGAGATAAGGGTCCTTGCCCTGTCCAGGGGAAGGAAAGCTCTGGCCTTTTCTGTATCTAGCTCTGCGCCTATGAAGGTGAGGAGCTGAACAGGCTCTAGAACTGACTTTGAAAGATTCAGAAGGAACCCCAAGGAGGTGAGCACTTGCTGAGTTACCTGTAAGTGTAACTTGACTTGGTCTGGGGACTGGCCTACTATGAGCCAATCGTCCAGGTATGGGAAGATGGCAATCCTTTGCCTTCTTGGAGAAGCAACTACTACTGCCAGGCATTTTGTGAACACCCTTGGAGCAGAGGTTAGGCCAAGGGCACTGCTCTGAACTGGTAATGGCCTGAGGGCAGCTCGAACCTGAGGTACTTTCATGGGAGCTTCTGATGAGAACATGGAAGTAGGCATCCTTGAGGTCCAGGGACACTAGCCAGTCCCCTGGACTTAGAGAGGGTAGAATAATTCCCAGAGTCACCATTTTTAATTTTGGTTTTAAGAGGTGCTTGTTTAAGTATCTGAGATCCAGGATGGGCCGCCATTCTCCTGTCTTTTGGGGGTAAGGAAGTACCTGGAGTACAATCCTTTGCCCTGGTGTAGGGGTGGAACCCTTTCCACAGCTCTGAGAGCCAGGAGGGAAGAGACCTCTGCCTCTAGGGCAAGTGCCTCTGAGGGATTTGCAGGTAGAAAGGATCTGGTTCTCAGCTTTGGAAATATTTTGAAGCTGAGAACCAGTCCCTGGCTTACTACTTCCAGGACCCACTTGTCTGATGTTAGAGACTCCCAGTCCTGGACAAAGTAAGCCAGCCTGCCCCCTACAGGTAGTGGAGAATCGGCCCTGGCCAACCCATCAGGGTGCCTGTTTGGCAGGGGGTTTTGGCTGAGGGGTGGAAGCAGGTCTGCTTGTACCCCTTCTGCCTCTCCCTCTAAAGAACCCCCTCTGAGCATAGGCAGAAGAGGAGGCCTGGGCTTGGTAGAAAAGCCTATGAAAAGGCCTGCCCCTGCCCCTGGGGTGCTGCCTCTGAGGAGTGGCCTGCCTTTCCTTGGCCTGTGCACTCCTATAGGTGGTCCTATATTCGTCCATTTTCTTCATGTAATTCTCTGTCTGCTCCCCAAACAGAGAATTACCCACAACAGGAAAATCCATGGTCTTAGTCTGGGTATCCTGTGACAGGCTAGTACAACTGAGCCAAGCCATTCTGCAAAGTGCCACAGATGTAGCCATGACTCTAGATGACATCATTGAAGTCCACTGCAGCATGGAATTGCACCTTGGATGCCTCAATACCATCAGCAGCCATCTGCTCCAGCTCCTTGGCAAGCTGGCCAGGGACCTGTTTTGCTAAGGCCATGATAGTGCCCCATCTGGATTTCTGATACCCAGCAGTATAGGCCATGTAATTGGCCTGTCTGAGTCCCAAGGATGCTGCCATGTACTGTTTCTTTGCCATGGCATCAATCCTCCTGGAGTCCTTGTCTGGGGGATGTGAAGCCAAGGGAATGTTTCCCTTACCACAGGCTGTAGCCTGCACTACCCCAACATGGCTGCACTGTTGTGTAAGGAACTCCGTATCTGAGCCTAACAATGTATACCTCTTGTCCATTCTTTTATCCACAGGAGGTATAGTATTAGGAGTCTTTAAAATCTTAAATGTCTGTTTCCCAAAAGATTTGTGTAAGGGAATAGACAGCCTCCTAGACTCTGGGATATCCATCATTTCCACATAGTCAGGCTCCTCCTGGTCATCCACAGCTTCTTCCATAGGAAGTTGGAGTGTTTCAGCCACTTTTTTTTATAAAACATGAAATGGGAGGGGGACTCAGAAAGCCTAGGAGGAGACACTCCTGAAGGTCTGTCTGGGGAGATGTCCGGGTCAATGGGCACATCCAGACTTTCAAAACCACATTCACTTTCCTCATACTACTCTTCCTCCTCCTCCAGTTCATAATATTCCTCTAAATCATAATCTTGAACCGGTGGAACCGGCCGAACCGAGCGCCTCCCTGATGGTGCCGGTTTGGTCGGAACCGGGGAAAGCACTGCACAATTTTTATCGCTTTGGCTATTTCTTCAGCGGTTGGAGAAGAAAGTTTTGGATCCACACCAGCTGATTTTTCCTTTCTTGTTCTCTTAGCGGAACCGACTCCTCAGAATCGGCTCTCCTTTTGCCTGAAGAAGTCTCGCCCTGGTCAGAGGGCACTCCTTCTGGTTCGGTTTGAACCGAACCGGGCTGGCCATCCGGTTCAGCGGACTTTTTGGCCTCCCTTTCCCTGAGCCTACCAACTCTCTTTTCTAGGGTAGCTGCAGGAAAATTTTTACAAATCTGGCAGTCTGCATTGAGGTGGTCAAACCCCAGACAAACACAGGGTGGTGGGGTCAGCCTTAGCAAAGACTTCCCCATACACTACAGTGTTGAAACCCAGTGGCCCGGTTTTTCTTTTGCCTCAGACATAGTGCCAGTCCTAACCAAACTTACCTTTTAATGGCAATCCGCCAGGCAAGACCCTCTTATCGGTTCCTGACCGTGTCACGGTCGTGGGAAAACCGTAATAAAATCTGTTTTTTTTTAGAACCGATAAGAACCGTAACCACACAATAAAAGTACAAATAAAGATTTTTAACAGCTTGATTGGTTCAAACCAAATCGATGAACCGCTTACAAGTTCCACACAGAATAGAAATTAATATAAACCTATCTAGTACTCACAAATACCACAGACAGAGACTGAACCGACAGGTTACGGTTTAAATTCGGTCAAAAACCAGAAAAGCGGTACTTTAACTGGACAAACTGAACCGAGCAGAAGGAGAAATCTCCGAGCGACTGTTCAGTGAGGCGGAGTAAAGAATCTGATGGGTTGAGTTTAAACAGCAACAGACAGAGTCTCAACCGAGCTCGAGCTCATCGTTCCATGCCTGGCATGGAAAGTTAACTCTTTCATCTCTGGGGCAGTTCGAAGGTTGGGACTCACTGCTATTGTCAGAATACAGCAAGACTTCATGTTGTTTGAAAAGAAATGAAATATACTTATGGTTTTTGATGACTTTTTAATCTTTCTTCACGCGAAAGAGGGCGACAGAGACTCTGAGCGACCAGACTTTCAGGCGGAGAAAAAAATCTAAAGGGGTCAGAACACTACAGTTGGTAGAGGCAGTATCTGAAAGATACTCACTTGCAAAGAAAATTCCATCATTTGCATGTGTTCCATCTCCCCGGGCAATCCAACCCACCAGGCTGACTGCACAAAGTTATGAATATCCTGAGCATTACTGGGGTTAGAACAACTGGCTACTGACACCTTTATGGTCTCTGGTCAGATCCAAGTACTAACTGATAGCCCTCTTTACATCTAGGCTATGCAACCTACGCTCCCCTGAACCAGAGTGTTCAGTGAAGCAGACAGACAAGTTTATGGACTGGTTAAGGTGGAAATCAGAAACCACTTTGGGGAGGAATTTCCTATTTGTTCGGAAGACCACTTTATCATTATGGAAAGAGATATAGTTAGGTTTCACTGATAAGGCCTGTAGTTTACTGATTAGTCTTGCTGAAGTGATGGCTATTAAAAATACAGTTTTCCATGTCACATATTTCAGCTCTGCTGTGAACACAGGTTCAAAGGGGGGTTGCATCAATTGTGAAGGGGTAGGCTCCCTATGAGGGGGATGTAGATGTAGCAGCCCTTTAAAGAACAATTTATTTTTTTTATCACGACTATTTTTCCTCCTCCGGTCGACCGCCCTATTCCAACTGACCCCCCCCAGCCCTGTCTCCCAGAATAGCTGGCGCTTACCTGGTACCCGGCCCGGGGGCAGAGCCTGTGGGGAGTTAGTCATCATCCTGCTGCCACCGGTGTTTTCTGCCTCCGGTTATCTCCCAGGCGCCCCAGGAGTAGGAGTACATGCACGTGGAGGCACGCATGCGCCCTAAATCCCCAGTGACGGCTCCTTTCCCCCACCCCATGGCCTAACGCCCAGCCCCCTCTAAGCCTGTGTCACTCTAGCCTCCACTAGGGGTTACCATTGGCCAAGGGTGGCGCATCCCCTCCCTGGAGAGGACAGCCTGCTTGTTGGCAACTCAATCAGCAACCCCCGCTGCCGACCTCTGGCGGCCAGGCTCGTTTCCCTGAACCTGGGTTGCCGGCGTGCTGCGAGGTAAGTAGTCTAGCACCTCAGCCCCACCGGGCAGGCTGCTAAAGAACTGTTTAAATATAAGATCAGAGGCCAAGGAAAAAGATTTTCCTGCTGACAAATAAGCAGAAACTGCTGCCAGTTGTACCCTCGAGGTAGAGGGTCTGAGGCCTAACGAATGTAAATAAGCCAGATAATCTAACAGGAGTGGAATGCCCACCCCTTGTGGCTCAATACCTGTCTGACCACACCATATGGTGAACCTCTTCAAATTTGGAGGAATAGGTTTTCCTAGTAGCTGATTTTCTGAAACTTTCAGAAACATTGAATCTGATGGCAGATAAGGACCGCTTGGCCCACCCAGTCTGCCCATTTCCTACCTAATGGATAAGGCTGCAGATCCTAGTTAACCAGCAGCCTACTTCTTCCTGCCCCCACCCCTAGAATTGCCTTATGACTGTCCCATGCATGCTTGAATCCACCACTGTTTTGACTCCACAACCTCCTCCGGAAGGCTGTTCCATGCATCCACAACCCTCTCTGAGAAAAATACTTCCTTAAATTACATCTGAGCCGCCTCTCTATCTTCAAATTGTGCCCCTTTTCTTGCATCAACTCTTTTTGAAAGATGCTACCTCTTGGACTTTGTTGATTCCCTTGAGGTACTTGAAAGTTTCTATCATGTCCCCCTCTCCTCCTTTCCTCGAGGCTAAACATATTAAGCTCCTTAAGTATCTCTTCATATGTCTTCCGGTGCAGACCCTGCACCATTTTAGTTGCCCTCCTCTGGACAGCTTCCATCCTGTCTATGTCTTTGCGGAGACTGGGTGTCCAGAACTGCACGCAGTACTCCAGATGGGGTCTGACCAGCTGTCTGTACAGATATCTAAAACAGTATCAGAGAGCTGCAATCCAGCATACTCTAACTCTGCAAGAGCCAGGCCTTCAGTCTGAGGGACCCCAAGCTGGGGTACATGATCGTCCCCTGGGAGGAGGTCAATAGGTCATGCCTCCTGGGGAGGCAAACGCTGGTCGATGACAGGGCTAATAGTATTGAGCACCAAGGCTGTCTGGCCAGTCTGGGGCTATCAGGATCATTGCTGCTGGTTGACTCCTGAGCTTGGTCAGTACCCTGAGCAGCAAGGTTAATGGAGGGAAGGCATACAGAAATTTCCCTGACCAGTCCAAAAAGTGCATCCAGTGGCACTGTGCCCAGTACTGGAGGCCTGCAGCAGAATTGAGGCAACTGGTGATTGTCGGGGCTGCAAATAGGTCTATCTCTGGGGTGCCCACTGCCTGAAGATATCCTTGAGGACTGGCTGATTCAGTGATCACTTGTGTTGCTTCTGGTTGATCCTGGTGAGAGAATCCGCTAGGACACAGTCCTTCCCAGGGAGGTGACCTGCTGACAGAGTTACCTCAAGGGAGTAGGCCAGATTCCAAATCGTCATGGCCTCTGTGCACAACAGAGTGGACCTTGTGCCACTCTGCTTGTTGATGTAATACATGGTGGTGGTCTGTCCTGACCTGCAACACCTTCCCCTGAATCATGGAAGAAAAGGACTGAAGAGCCAATAGCACTGCTCTGAGTTCCAAAAGGTTTATGTGCAGAACGGACTCTTGAGAAGACCATGTGCCACAAGCTGTATGTTCCCCCAGATGAGCACCCCATCCCAGATGGGATGCACCTGTGTAAGCACCTCTGGGGTTTTCCTGAAGGAATGGGGCACCTACTCTGAGGCTGTCTCTGTCCTGCCACCACTGCAAAGCCGGAAGTCATTGGAATCAGTTTTGACAAAGGATCTCTGCTCTGGGACCAGAATGACTTCAGATGGAACTGAATGTCCCTTATAATGAAACCTTTCCCCTGGTACTACATGGTGTTGAAGCCATGTGTCCCAGTAGCATGAAAATATATGGCTGGCTTTGGGGTGGAGCCTGAAAGAGTCCACTGGCTGTACCAGATTGTCCACCCTGTCTGGTGGAAGTCTTGCCGTTCCCATCATTGTGTCCAGCTCTACTCCTATGAACTGTAGGTGCTGGACTGGCTTCAAGACTGACTTTTTGGTATTTATTAAGAAGCCCAGAGAGAGTAGGGTGCTCTGAGTGAGGGCTAGACCCTCTGCCACCTGCTGCTGAGACTGTCCTACCACTAGCCAATCATACAGGTTGGGGAACACTGAGACCCCCAAACACCTTAGGTGTGCTACCACCACTGCTAGGCATTTTGTGAACACTCTGGGAGCTGAAGTTAGGCCAAAGGGCAGGGACCTGAACTGGTAATGACCTGATGGCAGTCTGAACCTTAGGTATTTCCTGTGTGATAGTCTAATAGGGATATGGAAATAGGCGTCCTTGAGGTCTATGGATGCCAACCAGTCCCCTTGCCTGAGAGTGGGTAAGATCATGGCCAGAATGACCATCTTGAATTTTGGTTCTGTTAGAGGTTTGTTCAGGAATCTTAAATCCAGAATGGGCTGCCAGTCCCCATTTTCCTTCAAGGTCAGGAAGTACCTTGAGTACAACCCTCTTCCTTTTTGGGACAGAGGGACAGGTTCCACTACCCTGTCCTGAAGAAGAGTTGCTATTTCTGCTTCCAGTTGGATGGTTTCTACCTGGTTGGCAGTCTTGAACAACCTTGCTCTCAGCCTGGGAAAAAACTTGAAACTCAGAGCAAGGCATTGGCCCACTACCTCCAGAACCCACTTGCCTGATGTTATGGACTGCCAGTTCTGGAGGCAGTAGGCAAGCCTGCCTTCTGGAACCAGGAGGGACCATGACTCTTCAGGCAGCCTGCTTAGCTGGTGTCCTGGGTTGGGAAGCTGGGGTGGAGCAGTGGAACCTCTCCTGCCCTTCCTTCTAAAATATCCCCGTTGTTGGTAGACTGGGAATGCCCAGACCTGTCAGAAGGGTCTCTGATGGGGCCTGCCTGCCTCCACTATCCTGCTGTTTCTGAGGGTGGCAGCTTCTTTAGCTGTAGCACTCTATAGAAGAATCTATATTCATCCATTTCCTCATATAGGCTTCAGTTTGTTCCCCAAAAGGAATTCTGAACCAAAGGAAAATCCAAGGTCTTTGTCTGGCTGTCCTAGGAGAGATTCGTGGTTCTGAGCCACGAAAATCTCCTCATAGAGATGGAGGTAGCCATAACCCTGGATGCTGAATCACTGGCATTCCACACCTTGCCATCTCTGCATGCCAAGTCAGCTGGGATCTTAGCTGTAAGAGAGGATACTGCTTCCCATAGCTTCTTTTGGTACCCTGCCACATGGGTCATGGAGGAAGCTTGCCTGGCAATAAGGGAGGAGCTAAGGTACACCTTTTTTTGCCATCGAATCAGTTCTCCTGGAATCTTTTTCAGGAGGATGGGAAGCCAGTGGTATGCTTGCCTTTTCACAGGCAGCAGCCTGGAGTACCCTTCATGGCTGGGGTGACCAGACAGAAATTCTGTGCCATTCCTGGCAACTGGGTACTTCCTATCTGTCCTCTTATCCACAGGGGGAACAGAAGTAGGGGCACTTAAAATTTTTAATGTCTGTCTCTTTAGAGACTTATGAATGGGTATCACCAATCTTTTAGTGATAGGGACATTCATCATCTCTACATAACCCAGTTCTTCCTCCTCCTCTGAGGACTCCTGAACCAGTAACTGGAGGGTTTCAGCCACCTTCTTCATAAGGGAAAAATATGTAAGGGCATTCTCCAACTGCTTAGGTGGAGAAATGCCTCCCTTATGCTCTAGAAATACCTCTGGTTTAATAGGACCATAATAATCCTCTTCTTCCTCCTCCTCCTGCTCACATTCCTGATCCCAGGAATAATCATGCTCAGAGGAGTCTCCAGGAATTTGACCTGGTTGAGGAGTAACCGGGCGTTGCACCGGTTCAGCTGGGCCAATTTGCAAAGACTGGATAATGCGTATTGCACTATTTTTTCTGTGGTCGGAACCGCAACCACCCGCGGCTTAGGATCTGGTTTGGTATGTTTTTCTTTCTTTTCCTTTTTAGTGGTGGCCATTTCAAGGGCTGTTTCCGTGGTTCGCTTAGTTGAAGGGGTATCTTCCTGGTCAGAAGGCACCCGTTCTGGTTTGAACATCTGTGTTAGCGCATTTTTCAGCCGATTTCTAATTCAGTTAGTTAACTCGCCTGAAGGGAATTTTTGCAAATGTCACAGTCTGCTTGAAGGTGATCAACTCTTAAGCAGAAAACAAAGGTAGTGTGGGGATCGGCTTTGGCAAAAGTTTCCCTACACTCAATACACTGCTGAAATCCAGTAGGGCCAGTTTTCTTTTTGGGTTTCTGTGACTCCATATCTGGACTTATCCTGATGGCATTTGGCTGAATAAGTGTAGTCCTGGTTAATAGACTGGTATTAGCAGTCAGGAAAAAAACTGACACACACTAATTTTTATTAACCAGAGCTAACAGGCCCAAACACTATACTTTAAAGAAGTAGAAGTAAAGAAAAGAACTCTGTTCCCTCAGGGTTGAATGGCAACCGCCGAAGAACCGAGACTTACCCCATTTGAGGAAAATTAAATGGCAATGTACCTATACCGAGGGACAGTAATTTGAAACTTGTTTTAAACTACTGGTAGATGAAAACCGCAGCAAAAAAACACTTTAACAGACAACATGCTGAGGAGAAATCTCCAAGGCATCTTCACAGTAAGGCGGACTAAAGAATCTGACGGTTGAATAGAATGTACCAGGAGACAGTGGTTTGAAACCATGCGCGTGCCTACTCAGAATGTAGGCTTTAACTCTTTCCTCTCCAGGGCAGTACAACAAGAAGGTCTTACTCTTGTAGTTTGAAAATTAGGTTTTCGAAATGGCCTTTGCTTCAGTCGGTACATACTGTAGACTGAACTGTCCGAACAGCTCTGCCAGAGTCCGGTAGTTTGGTTACGATTCTCTCTGTGTTACCACCAAAGAGAACTGAGCCTTGAAGGGGGCATCTAGGATGTTGAACTGTACATCCTGTGCGAACCCCAAGACCCAGAGCCAGGAGTGTCTGCGTAAGCATAATCCTGTTGCTGCTGCCTTGCTGCTGTGTCCACCGAGTTGTAGGCTGACCGAAGGAAATGAGTACCTACGTCCGAACCAGTCTGCAGAAACTTAACCAGATCTACCTTCTGCAGACAGTCAGGGATACCCTTAAAAATGTCAATCTCTTGTTCCCAAAGGGCATTCTGTAACTGAAACATGTGTGTTAAAATGTTCAGGCTCCAAATGCTGTAAGTGGCGGACAAGTATACAAGGTTATTTTTACAATCTATTTTCGCTATTGCTGACAATCAGCGAAAATAAGCGGATAGTGAAAATAATGGACAGCTGATTGTCAGTAGTACTGTACTTAAGAGTAAGCCATCCGTGTTAATTCTATCAGGCGTGAATATGTATAGAAGGTTGACTTGTGCTAAATACAACAAATGCTAATTCAACCTGCTATACAGTATCTTATGCCCCATGGAGTCCAATTGTTTGGATTCTTTGCCTAGGGGATGTATGCTGAGGTGCTTCTGCCTCTAAGACCTATCTTGGGCAGCCAAAATCACCACCCAGTCAATGGATGTTCTGCCAAGAAAGGCTGTTCCTTTGGAGCCCTATAGAGGTGGTCCGCCTTCATTGGATAGACAGTGGATGTGTGGGGGCACTTCTAAACCACCTTCATGACATCACGAAGATGTCCACTAATGGTGGGATAACCACTGGCTTAGGTCCTTCTAGTGTAAATATTTAGCCAGGCGAGTCTCTCTGAGTCCAAGTCCTCTGTTTCCCACCCATATTTGATTGAATGTGCCTCATGACTTCCATGAGCGGGGTCATCAGGTGGGGATTTGGGGTGTCTCTTGGATCTAGAGGAGATAGATTCTCGATGGATGATTCTGAGTAAGAAGAATCCAAGGACTGGTACGAGTCCATGAATGAAGAGTAATGGGACCGGTGCCTTCGCTTCTTACATCTATGACAGAAATGGAGGAGCTCGGGCTTCATGACCGTGACCTACGACGCTGTTTGCGGGGAGCCTTCCCTTTATTATCGTCAGAAGGAGGAGTAGGCTCTGTGCCAGTGTCCTTGTCCACAGGTGGGGTAAGAACCTTGGCAGGAACTGGAGGTGGGGTAGGAACTTTGGCAGGAACCCTTGTATCTGGGGTGATGGTCACCACTGTTTGTGGCTTAGGTGGGAGGAGGTCAGAGCGAATGGTCTCCCACCAGTAGTCAAAGAGGTCCTTGACCTGGGACAGATTCAGTTTGGGATCTGAATGTCATTAGGCCAGACGCCAGTCCAGCATCTGTGTCTGGCGATGGTGGGCAAGTCGGAGGTGATGTCGGGATGGTGTTGGAGGACCTGGCGCCGGTATCTAGCGGCTGCTGGAGGGGCCAACGCCTGTTCATCTTCCGCAGGGCTGGCTCCTGACCTCTTGTCAACCGGTGGTAGGGGTGAAACCAGTGACGAAGGTGTCTGTGCTGGCGGGGCCGGGGTTTTAGCAGTAGAGGAGGCGACATCGGTAGGCTGACGTCGGTGCTGGTCTGATGTATGCGTCTACAATGGACGTTTGTCCACTGACAGTTTTGAATGTTTATCCGTTGAAGGTTTTGAATGCCTGGGGGCTGAAAAGCCGATCTCCCGGAAGAGTGCCCAGAGGTCTTATGCCAATCCTGGGAGTCAGAACAGGATACAGAGGCCAACCGGGAAGATACTGACGAGTGCCCCTTACTGGTGTCAGTAGTGCAGCCTCACGGAAGGTCTGATGGCCTAACTTTTAAAGGCTCGAAGAGTACGGCCTGAAGACCCGGATCCTCAGTCCTTAGTGCCCCATGCCTGAACCAGGGCAGGGGGTGCTTGACCACAGTGAGCCTACAGAGAGAATGGGACACTTGTGGAGCGGAGTCCGAACTTCCCCTGGATGCAGAGTGGGAGCCTGAGGATCTCGATCTTGAAGGGGACCTCTCCTTCTCTCTCCTCTTTTCTTTATGCTTTCCTGTAGATTTCTTGTGGTGGGAAGAGCCTTTTTCAGAAGAGGAGTCCCGCTGCATGGCTGCCAAGCGTTGCTCTGTGAGACAGGCCTGCAGGGTATACTGGCGTTGAATCCGCGACCAGATGTTTTCTGGCAGCGCGGGCAATTCTGAGTGTCGTGGTCTGGGCCCAGGCACATCAGACAGGCCAAGTGGCTGTCTTTGGACGGGATCTGTTTCCCACAGGCACACTAGGAAGGGTGCCCTTTGAGGAAGGCGTCGGGGAAGATGACATGCAGATTATTATTGTTAAAAGTGGAACTTGTATCGAGGAAAATTTCGACAAAGTCGTATTACTAATATGGTGGTCGAACTAGTGAGAGGCAATCCATGGAGCTGATGAGCGCAAGTCGACTGCGGGAAAAGAACTGGGGCACCCCGGGACCGCCCACCTTTTATACCACATATGACAGCCGAACGTCGGGGGGCAGTCCCCACTACAGACTGCTAGCTAGAAGTTTTCCGTGGGGTTCTGTCACCTGCCGGCTACAGTCCTTTATGTGTTATCTGTTACGAGTGCTGACTCTCGAAGTAAGATGTCCTCTTCCTCATGGGAGGAAGATGAGAAAGCTGAGGCGCTCGACTCGGAGACTGGCGCAGCTGGTGGTTCCGATCAAGAGAGTTTCATCCAGGGTTCTAACATGAGGGAATGCAGCTGCTGATGCTCTGAATTGCTCCCAGGCCATGGGTCCCATAGGACCAAAGAGGCCTGTAAAGAGGGAAGGAGGTGGGAGAGGTGGAGGAGAATGTCTCTGTCTGGACAGAAATGAAAATTACGTACCTACCGTAATTAAGATCTTTCTGTGTATCTTCACCATTCATCACAGATGGGTATCTGCCGGAGGTCAGGACTCCACGGGAGCCTTTTTTTTTAATAAAAGGTAGGCGGAGCTGACACCATCTGTGCCAACGCAGTGGTGCACGCAGGTTGGCCATTAGGTTGGGGCCGACCACTGCCTGCCAGTTCTGAGTCGCCTGGAGAGGTAAGAGGAAGAGAGTGGAGGGTGGGACAAGAGAGTCCAAGGGACAGAAAAAGGAAAAGATGTATGAACTAAAACGAGAAATAATGACTGAGAGGACAGAAAAGAAAGAGGTTAGAAACTAAGGGGGATTGGGAGGGGCCCCAATCTCTGTAAGAGGAAGAAGGGGTAGGGTGGGTAAAGAATTAGGAGAGAGGGAGAAGGATAAGACATCCCAGACCCTGGTCCGTCTCCAGATTGTATAGGAACTGAAAGAAGTGCAAAGCTTTCTGCCAGTATTCAAGCACGGAATAGTTGGCAAACACCCCAGATAAGCAGAGTTGGCTATTCTGGAAG
The DNA here is from genome assembly GCA_016271365.2 of Neoceratodus forsteri. Classification (NCBI taxonomy): domain Eukaryota; kingdom Metazoa; phylum Chordata; order Ceratodontiformes; family Ceratodontidae; genus Neoceratodus; species Neoceratodus forsteri. The sequence goes on from CM028133.1 coordinate 623,269,848, forward strand.
AAGGACAGGAAACAGGAGTCAGCATCCTCTCAAGGAAAGATTTTGGTGAAAAAGGTTTTTGTTTTTTAGGAGAAATAGGTTGGATGGAAACAGGGAGGAGGAGAGAAGGAGGTCAACTACCAACTCCCACCCCCACAGGGGTGGAGTCAAGGTACTGGAGAAGGAGTGCCGCTCGAACTATTCACTCTTCCTGGAAAAATACTCCCCTGTCTGTCCCTATTTTACCCCACTCCTAAGGAGGAGAGGGGGAGTCACAGAGAGAGAGGGGGACACAGACACTGAGGCCCCAGGGGGATGGAGGGTAGGGTTGTGATGAATGGTGAAGATGCACAGAAAGATATGAAAATTACGTACCTACCATAATTCTTGATCTTCTTGGACGAGTCTCCACCACTCATTCACACTAGTGGGATCTGCGCCGGAGGCACTAGGACCCATCGGGAGCAAACTTTTTGCTGGAGGGTAGGCACAAGAGATGGCGCCCGCTGAGGCATGGCGCCTTGAGCAGTAACTCATGGCGGTAATGACCATCTTGGCGACGACCCTCCAACCGCCTCAGTACCTTTTTTGCCAAGGAGGTGCAGCGCAACTAACGTAAAGAGTAAACCTAACCTTACAAAACGGACATAAGATAGTCCGGACGACCCGTGTAAGAAGGGTCAGCAAAGAAATCTTCACGGCCTAAAGATTTGAGGGAGTGAAGACCAACACAGCAGTGAGCTCGGGGGATGGAGGGTGGGCGTGTGAATGAGTGGTGGAGACTCGTCCAAGAAGATCAAGAATTACGGTAGGTACGTAATTTTCATATCTTCCTGGACATAAGTCTCCACCACTCATTCACACTAGTGGGAGAGTACCAAGCTGATAATCCCCAAAGGGCGGCAGGGAGCTAGAGCTCACGCGCTAGGACAGAAGTCCTAAGGATGGTTCTACTAAGGCGGAATGATCGCCTGGCATGAACATCCAGTGCATAATGCTTAACGAAGGTATGCACTGAGCTCCAGGTAGCGGCATTGCAGATATCTGCAATTGGAACATTGCTAATTTCCGCTAGGGATGCGACCGCCTCTAGTAGAGTAGCGACACTCTACCTTCCAATTTAACCTGTGCCATGGAATAGCAATGTGAAGACATGCCACTAACCATGATGAGATGCATCTGATAGCGACAGGCTGACCCAGCCGGGTCTCGCTGAAGGAAACAAACAATTGCTGAGTCTTGCGAAAATTCTTGGTTCTATCTAAGTAGAACATCAAGGCTCTCTTAACATCCAAGGAATGAAGAGACGTTCTCCTTCATTTTGGAAGTTCTGAAGTAAGAGGAAGCAACAGAGGTTGGTTTAGATGGAATTCTGACACAACCTTGGGAAGAAATTTAGGATGAGTACGAAGAACTACTTTGTCCTTATGGAACACAGTATACGGAGGGTCCGTAACCAGGGCATGTATCTCAGAGACCCTGCGGGCTGAGGTAATGGCCACTAGGAAGGCTGTCTTCCAGGTAAGAAATTTTAGCTCACAGGTAGCTAGGGGTTGAAAAGGCTTGCGAGTGAGCATGTCTAGCACAAGGTTAATGTCCCAGGCTGCGACCGGACGTCTAACAGGGGGTCTGGTATGCAGAATTCCCTTAAGAAATCTCTTTACCATAGGTAATTGAGCCAGAGACAAGGAAGAAACCGGCTCATGGAACGCGAAATGGCACTAAGGTGAACTTTAACCGTGAGTACTGGAGACCTGAGTTTGATAGGTCCAAAAGGTACTCCAGAAGCTTGTCTGGAGGACAGGAAAAGGGATTCAAGGGACTTTGCACCAGAGAAAAAAGCGTTTCCACTTAGAAGCGTAAGTTTTGGGTAGCTGGCTTCCGAGCAGCCAGAAGGGACGCCTGAGACTCTCACGAGGACGTTGAACCGGTTCATTTCTACCTCGCCAGAGCCAAGCATGAAGGTGAAGTGACCTCAGGTTGGGATGGACCAACGAACCCTGAGTCAAAAGATTGATTTGCAAGGGAAGTGGTCTGAGAGAGGCTGCCGACATACTGTTGAGTAGAGGAAACAATAGTTGCCTAGGCCAGGAGGGCAATGAGAATCATCTTGGTCCCCTGAGACTCGACTTGAGGAGAACTCTCTGAATTAAAGGAAGCGGTGGAAAGGGCGTAAAAGCGCTTTGTCCACCGCAGCCTGAACATCCTGACAGAAAATGCCAGGCCCTGGATTTCTGGAGCAGAAGAGAGCAGTTTTGCGTTGAGTGGGATGCAAAAGGTCCAGGTCTGAGTCCCCACTCTTGAACAGTGACCGAGCTACGGCTGGATCGAGAGACCACTCGTGAGGGTCTGCCTCCGTCCTGCTGAGGTGATCTGCTAAGTCGTTTTGTACACCCGGCAGATATACCGCTTGAATTAGAGACTTGTGCTCCAAGCACCACTCCCACACTCTCATTGCTTCCCTGCAAAGGGGATACGAGTGAGCACCGCCTTGCTTGTTGATGTAATACATCACAGCCTTGTTGTCCGTTTGAAGGAGAATGTTCTTGTGACAAAGAACATCCTTCAACGCAGATTGCATAGAGGACCGCTCTCATCTCCAGAACATTTATGTGGAGCTGAGTTTCGAGCTGAGTCCATACACCTTGAGTGGGGAGAGAGACAGTGAGCTCCCATCCCATTAGCGATCGCCTGTGGTGATGGAGATCTGATGATCCAGAGGAGCAAAGGGAATCCTTCCAGGAGATTGCTCTCTTGAGACCACCAGGTGAGAGACCTTCGTGGGGCTCCGCCACCTTGATGGGAAAAGACTGGGGTGAGAGGTCGGTGACCACTGGAGCGGAGAGCATCCATTGGGTGGTCCTCATGTAATCGAGCTAGGGGTACAGTGAACACTGAGGACGCCATGAGACCCAACATACGTTGCATCGAGAGAGCTGTGACCGATTGGTTCTCCCGATGTAACGGGCCATCTGAAGGATGTCGAGTCTTCTGTCCTCTGGAAGGAAAGCCTTGAGAAGGGTGTCAGAAGAGTCCCTATGAAAAGGAGCCTCTGGGAGGGCTGCAGTTGTGACTTCTTCAGATTTAGCAGAACTCCCATGGACGTAAGAAGGCGAGAGGCGCTTGAACGGCTTCCAGAGTCCCTTGGCTGGAAGGACTCGCTAGGAGCCAATCGTCTAGGTAGGGAAACACCCGGAGTCTGAGCTTCCTGAGATGCGCTTCGAGAACTGCACAACACTTTGTAAAAACTCGCGGCGCCGAGGATAGCCCAAAAGGCAGGATTCTGAACTGATAATGCTGACCCAGAGCTACAAACCTCAGGAATTTGCGATGGGTCGGGTGGATGGGGATATGCTGGTAAGCGTCCTGCATATCCAGGGAGGCCAGCCAGTGCTGATGCAGCAAAGGTAACAGGGTACCTAGGGAAATCATTTGAATTTCTCCTGGGAGGAATTTGTTCAACTTCTGAGGTCTAGAATGGGGCATCCCCAGATTTCTTTGGAACCAGAAAGTAATGGGAGTAGAACCCTGTGTTTAGCTGATGCGGGGCACCAGTTCTATTGCCCTGTTGTTTAGAAGGCCCTGGATCTCGGCAGTGAGGAGGTCTGACTGAGAGGTCGACAACCTAGGTTGTTGTTTGGGAGGGAACAGTCAGGGGGTTTCAAAAGATTGAGAGAATAACCCTCACGAATTATCCGAAGTACCCATTTGTCCGAGGTTATAGACCTCCACTGATTGTAGAAGTACATCAGACGACCTCCCACCGGAGGAGAAAGTTCCATCTCGGGCAGTGTGGATGGAACTGGGGCTGGCAATTCATAAGGTAGCGCTGGGGGCTTTAGGTCCCTGAGCTTTCTGCTGCGCCTTCTTTTGAGGTTGGGCAGGTTGGCTTTTATGGAAGCTTCCTCTGCCTCTGCCTCGAAAGGACTGGTGACTATGAAACTGACGTTTGCCTACATGCCCCCGAGAGGGGGTAAGCGGGGGTCTAGCCAACTTAATGGCCGACCTAGTCTTCTGAGTGGCCTCTAGGGCTTGCTCTACCTGAGGCCCAAAAGATAGGAGCCATCAAAGGCAGCGCCATTACCTGCTGCTGAGCATCATTAGTAAAGCCAGAAGTAGGCAGCCAGGAATGGCGTCGAGTACAAATACCTCGCGGCTGCTGAGCGAGAAGCAGTGTAAAGCATCCATGGCGGCTTTGACCTGTTGGTTATTGGACTCAATACCTCTGATAACGCAGTTAGAAGGAGCTCTGACTTGAGTCGGAATCTGGAAGAGCTTCAACCATTCGTTTCATAGAGTGCCACAGGATATACTCATACTGGAGAAAATAGCCTTGATAGCTGGCAATAGCATACTTAAAGTGGAGGCAACAAAGACTCTCTTACCTAATGTATCAATTTACGAGACTCTTTGTTAATAGGTCGAAGCTGTAGTAGTTGAGGAAGAACGACCTTGTCATTCTCTGCTAGGACTACAATAGGATCCGCAAAGGCTTGGGATGCCAAAATGGGACGATCCTTGGGAGCTGAATATTTCTTATCAATGGATTTAGCCACTGAAGGAATAAGAGCAGGATTATTCCATACCATTTGAGACAGTGTCTCGAAGGAGGGTTGAATCGGAGGAGTCAAATCCGTAGGGATCTCCGAAGCATGAAGATACTGGAGTCTTAATATTTTCCCAGGATCGATGTCCGTAGTCTGGAGAGAAAGAGTGGCTCTCAGGTTCCTCAACAGAGACTTAAAGGATAGGTCCTCGACCACAGGCTCTGTAGCGGTGAAGGATCCTGTTTCCTCCACTTCATCACCCAACCGAAGGTCTGGGTCAGGCTCAACATCATCTCCTGATAGTCCAGGAAGGACTGCTTGGACAGGAAAGGAGTGAAAGATAGGAGAAGAAGAAGAGCAGATAGAAAGGGAGAGTCGAGACTGGCCCGAGGAGAGTCAGCAGGCGCAGCGGGCCCTGCGGCACCGGCGGCCTGGCACTGGCGGCACAGCACGCGCGACCCAGCGAGACCGCGGCACCTGCACAGACCCAGCCCCAGCGCGCCAGCAGCGCCGACAAGCATAGCGACCCGCAGGCGCAGAGGACACCCTGGAACCTGGAAAGGAAGAGGGAAAAACCAGGAGATAAGGGCATCGGTGCTTGGCCCCTGCGCCACAGCCATGTGGGGAAACACCTAAACGCGAGTCGCTGGCACGAAGGGCGCCACCGCGACTAGGAAGGTCAACCGCCCTGCCTGATCGCCCGGCAGGCCGAGGCTCCGGGGCAACGAGCCAGGCAGAAGAACCAACCTCCGAGGCCCTTCGCTCCATAAGAGCGCCACTGATAAACTGCTCATCTGGAGTCCCTACCTATAGGCGGGGTGGGGCTCCGATGTGAAAACCGGAAACGGAAGTTGGCGACTCGAAGGAGACCGGCAACTAGGAGCGATAACCGACCGTCGGCGCGCGAGGCGTATCAGAGGCGACCTCGATGATGCCTTCTCTTTTGACCTGTGGGCGAAGAGCTCGAGGCGAGCGGTGCCGAGAACGACCGTTTATTTTATGCCGGCGGGGACCGCCCATCCCCGGGCATCGGACTGACCGTTAGCCGGAACCCGCTGAGGAAGAGGGCTGACCGGACCCAGCCCGACTGACTGAACAGCTTTCATATGAAGTCTCCCTACCGTCACCCTGACCTGCTGCGGCGATCCGACTCCATCAGTAGGCGAGATCTTTACTATAAGTTAAATTCTAAAATATAACAGAAATAGAATAAAATTAAGCGATACTACTATCGAGATAGAATTACAAAAAATAAACTGAAAACTATGCGCTAGTTTGAGTTTGACTCCCTGACAAATGACGGCGTTGTCACTGAAGCGCACTCTGGTAGGGGGAAAAAAGAAGAACTGAGAAGGCTGGAGGGTCTCGCCAAGATGAATACATGCAGCGGCCACTGCTCAGCGCCATGCCTCATGGGCGCCATCTCTCACACCCTCCAGCAAAAGTTTGCTCGATGGGTCCTAGTGCCCGGCGAGATCCCACTAGTGTGAATGAGTGGTGGAGACTTATGTCCAGGAAGATCATAATTATGGTAGGTACGTAATTTTCATATCTTATCTGTGTCAATCTTCACCATTCATCACGGATGGGTGAGTACCGAGCCCCCCCGAAGGGGGTTTTCTTTTACACCCTAAGGGACAAAGTCCCTTAGCCCTCAGTGGGTGACACACTAAGGGGGGGAATCTTCAGGGCCTGGAAAGGCCTGAGAGTGGGGGAGAGAGAGGCGGAGTCCCTGGAGGGGAAGGAAGTTGCCCCAAGCGCAGTCTCACTCTGCGGGAGGGAAGAGTGGGTTCCTAGGTGGGCGCAGTTAATCACCCTCACGGGCCAAGGGTGACAATCGGGAAAGACGTAGCCATGCCGTCCGCCTAGTGCAGATCGCTGTCCCCAAGACCCTGGTAGCTACCTCATTGGCATCACAGTATGCCCTCGCTTGGTGCCTTGCTAGCTCCAGGCCACGTGCAGAGAGTGCAATGGCTTGTCTGGTTTGCTCTGTGTCAGGCAATGAGGCTAGGAGCTGACCTAGTCTGGACCACAAGAACCTGTCGTAGGCTGCATAGTGGGCCTGATGTGCAGAGATAGAGAGAAGTAACTGTGCCGAGTAGAAAGTCCTCCTACCCCAGAAATTAAAATCCAAGGAGTCTTGATCTGGGGGCCGGTCATGATGAAGGGCGCGAAGCTCATCAGGAGTATCCAACTGCGTCAATCCAGACTGTGGATGAGGCATGGAACCTGGAGAATCCGGGGGTGTGCAATACCTCTGGCCGAGATCCCTTGGGGCAGGAACTCCGGAGAAGGGCCCCTGCCAGGAACACAACAATGCCTCCCGAAAGGGAGCCGGCCAGGACGGCACCACAAGGGTGGCCTCGCAAAATCGCCTAGAAGGCATCGCGAGTGTTCAGGATTGCTAATAGTGGAAGGAGTAAGGTGCAAATCCTCCAACATCCTCACGAGGAATCGCTGATACTCAGAGAGATCAGCAGCCAGAGAGATGGGGCAGAGGGTTCCTCTCCCCATCAAGAGGGGGATGAGGAACTGGAGGTCACCGTCTGTTCAGTGCGTGGCTGCACAGGAGGTTGAAAAACCTGGCTGTCCATTGTCCTAACGTAAGCAGGGAACGAGCAGCCACTGCTCTGAACTGCTCCCAGGTGAGAGGCCCGCTGGAACCGAGGATGCCTGGGAGGCGCAGAAGAGTGTGGCAGAGGGATGGGGACAGAGCCGAGAAAAGATGTCGGTGACCTCCGCCTGGGCTAAGAGGTGGACCGTGGGCACCAGCGGAAGAAAGTGCCCGGAAGACCCCACAGCCAACAGCTGAACAACCACATCAGTACTGCCCTTGGCTGCGCCCAGAAGAATCCCCCTGTGGGCGACGGCACCGTACAGGTCCAGAAGGACAGTCCCTACCTCAAAAGAGCGGGACTCTCTCAGAACCGAGGAGGAAGAGCGGAGATCCGCACTACGGCTTCTCCTAGGGCCCGGGTGGACCCCAGAAAAAGGCTGACGCGCCGACCCCACACCCCTTGACCCCTCGGAGTCTGAAACAGCCCTCCTCCTCGAGAGGGCCAGCCTAGGTAGCTGGCATCTCTGGGCAGCCCCGAAGGGCTTATCCAGGTGCAGTACCCTTCCATCCTGCAGGTGCTCAGAGCGGCCCCAAAGTTGGCGATCAAGGCACACCACTGGAGGGGGTACCACAACTGAGGGGTCAGTGAAACCACCAAGACCAGGCTGCAGAGCTATGGTGGCCCGCACCACTGCCTGCTGGTCAGCACCCCTGAACTTAGTCTCAGTAGCCACTGACCTCATCTCAGAAGGGGGCGGACTCCGACTGGTTGAAGAGACTACCATGCTGCCCACCTCAACAGCCAACCCTGAGGGATCAGACTGCACGTCCGACTCAGAGCTCGACTCCAGTCTCCGAGGAGGTAGAGTCCGAGGTCCTGTGCCAAACTGTGGGAGGGCGGGCAGTGCCATCCTTACCAACAGGCCCAGAGACCACAGCTGTGCCCGAGTCAGTGCCAGCGCCTCCCGCAGTCCCCTGAGCGGAATCCGAGGCATGGCCCCAGCCCGAGCCAGAATCCAGAGCCGGGACCAGTCACGGCACCATCCGATCACAGCGCCGCGAGCAGCACTGAGGATGGAGATGGCACGATGGCAGCCTGGCGGCAAGCGGTGCCGAGGCAGGCGGCCCGGGGCGACTCCGGCGGACAGTGCCAGCTCACAATACTGGCGGCACCAGGGAAATGAGGCGATGCTGAAGATGGTGCCGACTGGGAAAACAAAAGCCCCATGGCGCCATGCCTCTAGGACGCGGCACGTGCTCAACCTCAGTGCCGAGGCAAGACATGGAAAAGGGCGGTGCTGTAGTAGGTCTCATGGCGCCATTAGCAGTGTCGGCGCTGTGAGCGGCTCAGACAGAGATCACGGCACCACGCGACAAGTTGGCACCAACAACGGCTATCAGGGCCCCTCATGGCGCCGAGAATAGCACCCGACCTGGGCCTTGTGAGCCACGGGAGCGACACCGGGGAGCCTTCACCCCGGCGGGCGCATGGCTGGCGCCCTGCCTGCTCCCGAAAGGAGCGGGACGGGCCTCCTGCGGCCGTGGAAGAAGCCTCGCAATAGCTAGGCTACAAGGCACCCGAGGCTCCTCCTCCTCGGTCCATTAGAACCGGGAGGGACCCGGAGAAAAGGCCGAAGGCGTGGCTAGCCTGAGTCACGCACCGACCCCAAAATCGGCAGAGCTCGCCCACTTTCCCACGCGACGTTGTTGGAGGACCCCGCGGTCCATGGAGAAGCAGGCGTCACACGAATCCATGTCGTGAAGCAGGCCAAGACACGAGAGACACCGGTCGTGCTGGTCAGTGACAGAGAATTTTCGGCCGCATGGGCACCGTAGTATGGGGGAGCCAACCCGTCTTGGAAGATTTCTTGCCCTCCGACCGAGACATGACCTGCGGGGAAAAAAAACACCAAAAACAGACTCAACGTCGCAAAAAAGAATAATAATGGAAAGATCTTACCGGGCGACGTCGAGTAAAGCAACCCAGAACCGGTAGGAATAACTGACGGACTTCAGCACAATATACTGCGTAACGGAGAAACCTGCGAAGCAGGCCTCAAATTTCTTCAGCTTCCACATGAGGTGACCTCTATGGCAGAAGACAAAGAACTGGCAGGAAGGCAGAGTCGACAGCCTAACGGCCAACCCGCGAGCGCCAAGCAGTGCGTCGGCCCCGAGGGCGGCGCCGATGGTGTGTCCGCTCCGCCTACCTTTAAAAAAAAAAAAGCTCCCATGGGGTCCTGACCTCCGGCAGATACCCATCTGTGATGAATGGTGAAGACTGACACAGATATGATCTGGCCCTCTGCTAGGGCTGCAAGAACGTGCATGGGACCTCTCCCAAGTGAGGTGGTTGCTAACCTCATCCTCCAGAGGACACCCAACCTGATAAGATGACCATTTATTTATTTGAAAAGGTTTCACCTGGAAAGACAACATGAGCTGTACACAGCTCGTTTCCAGAAGTGTCCTGGGGGGAGGGGGTTACAAAAATGGCTGGAACAAGCAAAAACATAAAATCAGATACATACAGTGCAATTCAATTTGAATACATAAAGTGTAGTACTTGTACAATACAATGCAATTTACTCCAGGACAAAAGGCAGTATCACATAAGAGAAAGTGGAACATGACAACGTGAAAGTCAGACTATCTGATGGTGCCCTTAGGGAGAATCCCCAAACAAGTGACAGACCATACTAGCCCTTGCAGGCAGCCTCGACCCTACCAACTGCAGACACCCCCATCTCCCCCAAGCAAAAGAAGAGAGGAGGGAGGGTCAGCACTTTGACTCCTCCCAGAGCCACCAGCTGCTCTGGAAAGCAGCCTCGTGTTTCCATCGACCTCCTGAATCCACCCCTTCTGAAATGGACCTGCTCCTTGGAGGAACCTCTGAGTCAAAGACTGAGGATCTAAGGCATCCCCCACCCGAAGCAGTGCTGGAGACCACCTCGGACTCTGTCACGAGACAAAAACTAACGGGCAAAGGAGGATCTCGGTGCTCCAGGTAGTCAGGCAGCTAACTGGGATCATCCCAGTCCTCCTCCTCCAAAGAGGAGACCAAGGAGATAGCCAAGGTGGCTACCCCAAGACTCTCCCTCCTTCAGCCCCTCAAATGGTACCGGAAGGAGATCCAGCACTAACAGTGGCACCACCCCGCTCACAAACACCGGAGGCGGCATCGGGAGCCGAGGCAGTGTTGGTAGGTGGCACCGAGGGTTCCACTGGCTCAGGCCCCAGCGTATAGCTGCAACCGCGACACTGGGGACATCTGTGCCCCCGAGGAGGCAATGGACTGTGAGGGGCACTCAGCCGACCCCCCAGAGGTGGCAGACTGTCCCACCAACCCCTCATGCGGCCTCCCATCCCAGCGAAACCAGGGACAGCAGAGGCTGCCTCCCCTTGGCACATATAGTATAGGAGGGAGACCTGGGGGAAGGGCCCAAAGATCTGGCTTTGAAGTCATGACAGCAACACTGTCCTCTGAAGGTGGGAGGCCTGAGTCCCACCTTTAACACATGCAACTCGAGGACCTGGTGGTACATGAAGACACAAGTGTACAGTTGTCCATGTCAGTGATCGGGACCCAAGCAGGTCAAGCAACAGTCATGACGGTCCACGGAAATCGACTGGCCACAGAGGCACCGACATGGGGACACAGCCCCCCATCGATTTACTAGGCCCCAAACTGGACATGACCATAGCGATAATATAAAACAGAACACAACAAAAGCATTAGCGCATACACAACAGAAAACAATAAAATGAAGGAAATAAATGGAGTGTTTTTACCAGGATTCTAGAAATCCTCAACGCTGAATGGGAAAAATGGTGCTGAGTGAATATTTGGCTTTTCTAGAACTAACACAGCAGAAATATAGAAACAGCTCCACTCCCCGTGATCCGACCTCCGGTGGGAAGAACAGAACTGAGAAAGTGGGGAGTTGATGTACAATTACTGGCCAATCCACGAGCCCTACATTCCATCATGTGTTCGGAGGATGGCGCAACCCCGACGCTGGTCTGCACTCTAAAAATTCTTAAAGTGATGCATGTTCCCGCGGGGTCCAGAGCCTCTGGCTAGAACCCACCAGTAATAAATGGTGATCTACATAACATCATAAGCTAACACTGCTGTCAGATGCACCTAAGGGTTGAGGCTTGAAGCCCAGGAACTGAAGGTGCACTAGGTAATTCAAGACTCTGGGCAGATCTCCTTGCAAAGGACTGAGTTCCTTAGGAGCACATTACAGGGAGAATCTTTTCCACTTGGAAGCATAGGTTTTCTTGTTGCCAGTTTCCTGGAAACTGTGAGGACTCAAAACCTCTTCAGAAAGGTATAAGCCAGGGAATTCTAGCTTCTCAGGAACCATGCCTTGAGGTGCAGCCTGAGGTCTGGGAAGGTTATCCTGCCCTGAAACATGGTCAGCAAGTTGTGCCTCAGAGGAAGGATAGGATGCTTGATGGAGAGAGCCAGGAGTAGGAGTACACCACCTGCCTGGCCCAGTCTGGGGCTATTAGAATCATTCATGGCTACAGACTGGCTCCTCAGCTTCAACAGCACTTTCAGCAAGAGTGGGATGGGAGGAAAGGCATACTGGAACCTCTCTGTCCAGTTTAAAGTTAGGGCTTCCGATGGGACCAAGCCCACTGCCAGAGGCCTGCAACAAAACAGTGGAAGCCAATGATTCTCCCAGAATGCAAACAGGTCCATCTCTGGTGTACCCCACCTCCTGAACACTATGGCTAAGACCTGCTTGTTCAGGGTCCATTCATGATGTCCATGGCTGATCCTGCTCAGGGAGTCTGCCAAGACACTGCCTTTCTCTGGCTCGTGAACTGCTGATAGTTGCAGCTCCAGGAGTAAGCCATTCCAGATCTTCACTGCTTCTGTACACAGCTTTGAGGATCTTGTGCCTCCCTATTTGTTGTTGTAGTACATCGTGGTGGTGTTGTCTGTCCTGACCTCGACTGACTGACCCCGATGTGGGAGGTGAAAGCCTATAGATCCAGGTACACTGCTCTGAGCTCCAACAAGTTTATATGCCCCTGGAACTGCAGGGAAGATCACACTCTGCTTACTGTAGGCTGTCCAGATGGGCCGCCCAGGAGGGAGGCATCTGTTAGTACTACTGTGGGTGACTGCTGTAGGAAGGGCACACCCTTCCTGAGGTTGCCCTCTTCTTTCCACCAGTCCAGTGCCCTTAAGAGGGATTTTGTTAAAGGCAACAGCCTTGAGAGGGTCTCACTTTGGGACCAGTGGGCCCCAAGGTGGTACTGATGTCTCTCATATGGAACCTGGCCCTGACCATTACTGCTGCAGACAAAGCCATGTGGCCTAATAGCTATAGGAAGTCTCTTGCAGGCCTCGGCCAGCAAAGTCTGACATACTTCACCAGGCTTAACGAATTTCCCACTCTCTTGTGGGAGGAAGGACCCCCCCCCCCCAAAGCAGGCATTCAATTTTGCTCCTATGAATTCCAGAATTCGTACTGGTTCTAAGACTTCTGAGTGTTTGTGATGAAGCCCAGACCTTCCAGGGTATGCTGAGTGAGGAGAAGAGAGGCCTTGGCCTCCACGTGTGATTTCCTTCTAACAGTCATCATGATAAAGAAAAAACATGACTCCAGGGGCTTCTCAGATGTGCCACCACCACGGCAAAGCACACCGTGAACACTCTGGGAGCTGATGAGAGACGGAAGGGCTGTGAACTAGTAATGACGAGTCTCTACCCTGAATCTTAACTAAGCAGGATTTTTTTCTGTTGGAGTAGGAGTTGCAAAGTTTTTGCAAACCTACAGTCTTGGGAACCTTCTGAACTGCGGGGTGAGCCCCCTGCTCACTACTTCCATGACCCACTCGTCTGTGGTGACATTTTTCCACTCCTGAAAAAAGTAAACCAGCCCCCACCCCCCATATGGGTAGGCAACCCAGACAAACTTGTGAGGGGTTCTGCTTAGGCTGGGCCTTAGGCAGTAAGGCTGAGTCAGCACACTTAGGAGTCCCTTCTACCTCTGAAGTAACCCCTCAGCTGGGAGAAACCATAGAAGAAGAAACCATGGGGAAAATATCCCCTATATTTACTTTCTATTCCATAAGGCCAGCTGGAAGTGGAGGCCTCGTCCTTCTCAGTATTGCTTCTGTAGGTGGCTTTGTACTCTTCCACCTTTTTCGTGTACGCCTATGTCTCATCACCAAACAGGGAACGTCCCCCACAAGGAAAATCCATGGCCTTTGACTGAGTGTCCTGGGAGAGGTCTGTGGTCCCGAGCCACGCAAACTTCCTCAGGGACACTGCATGGGCCATGACTCTGGAAGCTGTGTCACTGGTGTTCACTGCCATATGGAACTGGTATTTGGTGGCATCCATGGCCATCTCAGCAGTGTCCACGAAGTCTTGTGCCAGGTCACCAGATGCTTTCTCACTAGTAGCCAGAATGGAACTACACAGAGCCTTCTGGTACTGGGCAGTATAAGTCATGTAGGCTGCTTGCCTTAGAAGCAGGAGTGTTGAGGTATACACCTTTTTCCTCATGCTATCAAGCTTCCTTGAGTACCTATCCAAAGGCTGGGAAGACAGAGGCTTTTGTCATAGGCCACAGCCTGTACTACCCGTTTACAGTCTGGGTGTGAGTAAAGGTACTTGACACAACATTTCTCCAACTGGTATTTCTTTTCTACTTTCTTGTCAATACCAGAGGTAGTAGTCGGTGTACAGAGAAGCTTGCAGGCTGCCTTCTTTAGGAGGTTATGAACTGGCAGAAGCCGCCTCTTCATCAGGGTTAACATCATCATAACCAGAAATTCTATTTCATCTTCATCCTCAACGGTCTCCTGGGTGGAGAGACTGAAGAGGATGACCATTTGCCTCACAAAGGAATAATCTAAGGAGGCGTCATCCTGGGCTTGGGGCGAACCAAATTCTTGCTCAGGGGAACAAGCAGGCTCAGTAGGCTGACCCTCCTCCTCTATAGTAACAAATCAGCTTCTGTGTTCCTCTGGAACGGGGAGAACCGCATGCCCACAAATGTTTCACGGCCTGAAAACCTGGTATGCTTTGGTCATGTCCTCTACTGAGGGCATTTTACTCTTGTCCACTGATGACTCCTTTCCATCTTCAGGAGGCGGGGCAGTGACATTTTTTTTTTGTTTTTTTCTCTTAGCAGACACCACCTCCAGTATCTGCTCACAGGGTCTCTTGTGTTTTACTGGTTTCAGGGTTCCCTGTTCAGACATCCTGGACTCCAAGCCATCTTTAGAAGACTTGTCCTAGCCCGTCCCAGTGGCGCTGAGGGTTTAGGTGCTGGGCATGCGCTGGCAACCCATGTTGGGGAATGAGCACGGCCGATGGGGTCAGCAGGGAGAGGAAGGATTGAGCATCCGAGGACTGCTTTCCTTCTCGAGGAGGTTAGGTAACACAATACCGGTGTCATAATAAGCCTCCAGCAGAAGCAAAATTGTTCTGGCGCCAGCCTTGAGACCATGGGGAAGCAGAGTGCAGACATTCGGGGAGGCGTGCATGGATGCATCGCGACTCTTGCGCGCTCTCCCTCGGCTTGCATCATTGCACGCACCCGGTTCCATAGGGGAACAAAAATAGAAAATCCAGGTTGGGCCTCCGCCTCTATGAAGCCCTCCCTGGGCTTCAACGCTGTCACCAGATCCCCCAACCAGTTACTTGTACCGTGTACTGGACTGGGGACCAGATCCACGACCCCGCTCAACTCCAGGGGGAGCCGGGGGAATCACGGCAGGACAGAAGGTGGAAGTCCAGGGGCCGTGACCAGGGCAGAAATCTGGCGGAGAACCCCGCCACAAAAAAAAAAAAAAAAGACTTGTCCTTCTGCCTACTGTAAGGGGCTGGACCCTCTTCTGACTGCTTTGCTGATGTGTAGGCAGATTGAGAAGCCATCAGATCTTCCAGCTTTTTAGCCCTTTATTTAAATAGTTTGAGGGAAAATTTGATACAAAGCTCACAATCAGCAAAAAGGTGATCTGGATCCAGACACTTCAAACACAACTCGTGACAGTCTGCTTTAGTCAGCAAGTTAAAACAATTTTTACAATTTC